>CM071868.1:4295844-4367589 GCA_036759665.1 Gynandropsis gynandra
CAGTTAGAGGAATGGTGGCGGCAGATGCGATATTTTCAATTAATAACGAAAGGTTTGCCAAATGCTCTTCTGCGCCATCTCCACGGACATTTTCAGACTCTGACTCAACCGGCTCTTCGTAAGGACCTGGATATGAACGTTGAAGGAATTCATAGTCTCTAACACTGCCGGAAGATTGGTTTGCGATGCTGACATCTATCTCGGCAGATTTTGATTTTGCCTTTTCAGCACCTTTGGGATTTGCCGCCTCTGCTTTTGTATTAGGCAAATGAAACCCGGCATCCCTTAGAAGATCTCTGATAGCGTTGATGATTCTTTTCTCCGACTTCTTTATTTCCTTTACTAATTTCTGCTCCAGTGTCAGCCAGACTGGAGCTTCTTTTCCTTCAGCTTCATATTCATCCTCGCCTTCTCTTTCAACATCAGCTTCAGCATCACCATCTCTTTCTTCATCTCCTTCAGCATCAGCTTCAGCATCAGCTTCATCATCTTCAAGCTCTATCATTTTTTCCCCCACGCTCTTTTTCCTCTTAGTCCCTTTCCCCTTCCCCTTCCCTTTCCCCTTCTTTTCATCTCCAAGAACTGCTTTCCGCGTCAGCAGTTCTTGCTCACGAATGTCCTCCCAACAAAGTCCCTTTGGATTTCTACGAATATGTTCCATCCATATCTGAACATCGGGAGCGTGGCATCCCTCATAGTCGTCCAGATCATAACTTTCATGGCGTTCATCGCGATCAGCACAAAGAATACTTCGAATATCCTGAAAAACAAAAAATAGTCATTATTACCCTCCGTGACCCTTGTTTTCCTTGTGACCCTTGTATAATTGTTACCTTAGAATCTCCGATCAGCCTTATGACTTCTACGTACTTCAGGTTAATACTGGATTTAACCATCTTCTTGCACATTCTTGGGCATGATGGATCCGCATTCTCTACATCAACATACCATCCCTTTCCGCCCAAACTAGGGATGGTTTCGAAAGGAAGTAACTGCAACATTAAAAAAAATCAGAATGCAAAAAGTATGAAAAAATTCAAGTTATTCGAATAATATATACAACTTACCATTAGTGGGATCATGAACCTGCCACAATACCATTTTGGTTTCGGTGATTCCCCGCTAACGTGCTTGCGGCAAGTATCCACAATCTTCTCGAATGTGTAACGCCCCCATGGAAAGCCTTCACAAAATTCCAAATCATCAACCATGTCAATGAGATCATGGCTGATAGAGTTGTCTGATGAAGGCTTGTGAGCAATAACTTGCGCCAACAACAACAAAGTTGCCAACCTCTTTCGGTCCTCGTCATTCTTCGCCTTCACAAGCTTTCCAATGATTTGTACGGGGGTCACCTTTCCACGGCCGAAACTCTTCCGCCTGAATGTATCACCCCTTTTGGACTCCCATCCTTTGGGATATGGTCCGCAGTTCAATCCGGAAATTAGTGCGTGCTCCACTATAGAGTACCGGATGGGAACACCGTTTAAGACGAACCACAACTCCTTCTTGTCCCGTACAATCACGGAGTGATTTAGGAGGATAGACATTTGAACCTTAGTCAATGTGGAATCACATTGGAAATGGAATAAATGCTTAAATTGCGATTCCTTCTCGAAGTAATGCACGTCGTATTCATCTAAGATTCCTCTCAGCTTCGTTATTGTCTCGTGAGGATAACACTTGGTGGTGATCTTTGGCATTCTGTCCATGTGTTTGAATTGATACACAAACTTCGGCTTTGGGGCCACCTGCAAGACCAATTAATTAAAGAATACATTATACTTCTACCAACTCAAGCGACTCAAGCGACCCATGCGACCCATGCGACTCAACCGACCCATCCGACTCAACCGACCCTTTGACTCAACCGACCCATGCATCTCAACTGACCCATGCGACCCAAACCGACTCTAGAAATCGACGCTCAACCGACCATCGCGACCCAAACCGACCCACTGAGACAACCGACTCTTGCGACTCAACCGACTCACTGAGACTCAACCGACTCATTGACACTCACACCATTTTGGGACTCGACATCCTCCAAAACCCTAGAAATCGATCTACTTACACTTATTGACGCCATTGAAGATTGACTCGTGCTCTCTTCTCCACCGCTGCTGATTCTAGCCATTTCCTTCTTGCCAACTTCGAATTTCCTTCTTGCCAACTTCGAATCGATCCCTCTCAAGTTCGAAATCACTTGTTCTTTCTTGGCTTTTACTCTCCCAGAATGCGGGTTTGGCTTTTACTCTCCCAGAATGCGGTTTTTCCCACGTTCGAAAATTAAGGGTAAATTTGTCTTTTCTCCAGTTTTTTTTCGATTAAATAATTATTTTAGGGAATGGTATTTTTGAAGCGTTTTAGCCCTACGAGGATATATCTGATATTCCGCCAAAAATATGTTTGAATTTAGGGTCATAATTTTTCATTTCGAATCCGTAAAAAAAAATCAATATTAAATAAATATTATTAAAAACATTCCTCCTCATCCTAATTTTTCTCCTCCCATTCTTCATCTTCTTCTTCCACATCATCCTCCTTTTGATCTTCTCGTACTCTCTTTCACCTTATCTCACATTTTTCATACCTCCTCTTCATCCCTAAACTAACCTTTAATCGTCTTCCTCCTCCTATTAATACAAATAATGATAAAATTTTAAATTGAAATTTTGTTTTCCGTTTTATCCCTTCGAAAAGGCGAATTATGGACGAAATATACCATTCGTCTCTAATTTATCATGAAATTAGTGGCGAACTGAAAATACATTTCGAATGAATTCTGTGAATTACCCATAATTCAGATTGTTCAAGTGGACTCGACTGGATTTGAATTCTCACCCTTAATTTAAGTCAAAATTCAACTGAGAGGTTCATATTTGATTATGAAATTATGATAAAAGGATTTGAGTTTAACTCAAACCAAGATGTAACCTAAAATCCAAAGATATAATTTCATGAATTTATGTTTTAACCAATATAATTTCATAGTTTAATCATTTGAGATAAGACAAGTGGAGTGAAATGTACTTGGGAAGAAAGAAAAAGAATACACACTTGGTTTAAATGTTAACAGACGAACAAGATCTTCTTACTTCACCATCTTCGTCCCCTCTAACACCAACCATACTCAGCTTCACAAAAGACTCTCTCCACTTCTCAAAGAAACTCTCTTGATCACTCGCTAGTTCTTCCACGATCTTCCTCGTACGATCATCTTCTAACAGAACAGAATCTGTCTGAAACAACCCTTTGTGGGCTTGGAGATTCCTGTAATATTGATTATCGAATGTAAACGCAGTCTCTGGATCGTTGTTCACCGAAGCCGAAGCGGACGAACACTTCTCCATGAGTGTTTCTGCGTATGCATTGTCTAACGATGTGTCCAGCACCTCTAACTTTCCTTTTGGATCTATCTTGAACCTGTCGTTGAATGCATTGCAATGAGCAGACCCGATTGTGTGTGCTCCTGCGAACCATTGACAAAAAAAAAAACATTTGGCAACAATTCACAATTGCTCTTCCACAAAGAATCCCCTCAATACATTATTCCGTATGACGTTTGGTCTAATTCAAACTATATACATCACATTATAATTCCTATACTAACCAATTTGAAATAACAAAATATATCCATCGAAGTAGAAATACACTGCAGCAGCAAAAAGTGACAAAACAGTTTTGGATAAAAACAACTTGTTTCTTGGGTAAAAAGGTAGCAAAATAAATATAATATGTTCTGTTAAATGTTTCATAATAGTTTTTAATCAAATACTGGGAAGTTTGACCTACATTTTCAGGTAAAGAAAGGAAGGTAAATAAAGAAAGTTGCTAATATAAAACTTATGTAACAGTATGTCTACGCTGTGTTTTATTCTCGTACCTGAGAGGACGACGAGATCTTGAAGAGACAAGCCTTTAGAGGAGAAGACAGAAAGCATCTGATCAAGCGTAAAATCAGTGTCTATGATGTTCGGTCTCACATGTGCCGCCACCGACACTTTCCCATCTCTTCTTCCCGTCGGTAGATCAACCACAGGTCCTCCCACCTATTCACAACACAATTACACATGCATGCATGCATGCATTTATGTATGTTCACATATATATATATATATATAACTTTGGGAGAGTATAATGGTGGTGAGTATTATACGGCTTCGACGGCGTCTCTAGCAGCAAGAGCGACGATGTCGGCACAAGAAACAATGCCTGGACAGAAGATCTCAAGAACAGATTTAGCATTTTCTATAACAGAGAACCCTCCAAGAGATGTATTTGCTGGATCACTTTTCTCTGTGCTATTTCCTTCTATCATCACCGATGCATCACAACCCTGCAACATCAAAAGAAATTGAAATCTAATACATCCATTAATTGATCCAACAATTTTTCTGTATGTTATGTATTTGATTATGTTAACATCATATTAGATCCAACCCAATTTTTATAGATAAAAGATAAAACTTCAATTTATGGAGAGAGAAAATGCAAAGATGGATAAAATGTAAGGAAGAAAAGGGAGAAAGAAGGTAACATACATCGACAAAACAGTCATGGAAAAACAAACGTAGGAGCTTCCCAGGGATGGTTGGATCAGTGGAAGAAGAAGATCTGACTGTGTTCCTGACGACGAATTCAGCACCTGGACATGAAACTCCGTAGAAGTTGAAAGACAGAGTGGCCGTGGAAGCCCAAAGGATACGAGACAAGAGCATCATGACGAGAATAATATGAGAGAAAGTGTTTCTTCTGCCACTCTGAAATAGAGATTCCATTGTTTCTGTTTCCATTCAAAGACGAAAGTGACAATAAGCTTTCATCGAGAGAGAGAGAGAGAGAGAGAGAGAGAGAGAGAGGGGGGTGTGAGAATTGTGAAGGGCATTTGATGTGGGTTTGGTGGGTGTCAGAGAGATGAGAGAGAGAGAGAGAGAGAGATGAGGTATTGAAGAAGAAGTTGAATGCATGCATTAATTGAGATTCATTCATGTCGTGAACAGAGGAGCCGACCAGAATTATGCTGTTTTAGCTTTAAATGAATCCACCACTGCCAACGGCAACACCAGTAGTAGTAGAGGATTTGCAAGTTTTGTTTGATCATGCCAATGCATGCATGATGTACTTATGTAGACATATCTATATATTAGATTATATAGCCTTTACGCGTAAAATATTTTACATTAAAAAACATATCTCAATATATTTTTTCATCAAGCTGAAATTCTATTAAAAAATAAAACATTAAAATGATAAATATATGGAATCAAATTTTTTATTCGAATAAATTTATTATTATATATTTTTTAAAATTATATATCATGATGAATAAATTATTTAAAATTGCAAAAAAAAAACATTTAGTATTCTAACTGCATAATAATTTTTTTCTCGAAAAAGAGCTATTTTCACTAAAACAGTATGCTTTAATCCTATCATCCCCTCAACTTGTTCATCTATCTTATTCCCCGTTAAATTATCACTAAGAATTATATTTATTTCTAAATTATCAAAACTCATCATATTCTTTATTCCGTAAAAAATTCGTTAATTTTTCTGTCAAATCGTTTCAAATCAGCATATTCCCCACAAACTATATGACATTTAGTCTATTATCCCAAAGATTATACATTCAGATTATTTTCCCCCCAAAGTTTATTAAGTCATTTATATTCCCTTAAAATTTAAAATTTATTATATAACTCCGTCAAACTTATTAAATCATCTTATATCCCTAAAGTTTAGAAACTAATCTTATCTCCCTCTAAAATGTGTAAATAAAATATAAACGTAACATATTATTTTTGAAATTTTTTATTATTTTTCTTTAAAGTTTATAAAATTTATAAATGCAACATATTATATTTAAACTTATAAACGCAATATATTATACTTGAAAATTTGTAAACGTAACATATTACTTTTAATAGTAACATATTTCTAAATTTTGGATATTATATCTACATTTTGATGATTGATAAAAAAAAATTAAATAAGAAAACTTTCAACTATAAAAGATACTAAAATATCTTCAACATGAACGAAAACACAAAATTCTAATGATTACAAAACGATAAAAAAATATGAAATTATGTTCAACTACACAATAGGTTCATAATAGGTTCATGATTACAAAACAATCAATCGTGTAAATTTGTGCAATCCAGACATAGTTTTAGAAAGGATCCAAACGAATCTCCACAAAAGAAAAGATCCAAGTTAAGCAAACACAGAACCAAAATTCATTGTGGCAATGTGGTGCATCTGAACATAATGTTAAATCGTGTAAGCACACAGAACCATTCTTGTATATTTGAATTTTTTTATCAGATGTTGATAGGTGTATATTTGATCTTTGCATAGTGATTAAAAGGTCGATAACATCTACAATTTATTAAAATAAATAATATAAACTTAGTAGCAAAAAATTAATATTAATGATTTATTAAACAATTGATTACAAGAAAAAAAAATCATTTGTGATCAACCAACTCAATCAATTATATGAATGTTTCTTGAATCTGTACTTTAAAATTATTTATTTTTTATATAAATAATTTAATAAATCATATAATGAATCAGATTAATTATGAATAAGTTTTTAAGGTTTAATATATACAAATATATCATTGTTATAGTAGTGTATATTAATAAAGATTAAAAATATTTTAACTATTATTTTAGAAATTTTTATATATATTTTTAAAAAAAGTTTTCTTATACGAAAAAATTATAATTAGTGAAAATAAAAATGTAATATAGACACAAATAATAAAAAATAATCAAAATTTTAAATGTAATATGTTGTGTTTATATTGTATTTAAATATTTTAGGGGTAAGATTAATTTCTAAGGAGATAATGACTTAATAAATTTAGAGGGAAAATAGGTTGAATGTACAAGAATGGTTAAAAATCATATGTTTGGGGAATATGTTATTTTAAAAAATGTTTGATAGAAAAGTTAACATATTTTTAACGTATAAAAGAATATGATGAATTTTGATAGTTTAGAAAAAAATAAGATTATTAATGATAATTTAAAGAAATAAATGATTGAAAAAATTGAGGGGAACAAGAACAAAATGCAATAGATCGAGAGAATAGACATTTATTCTTATTTTTTTTATATTTGTAAACAGATCATAAAACAACATTATTTTAATGCTTAATATATATTTATTAACAGTCATTTTATTAAACAAAAATATTTAACACTACTCCAAATAAATTTTTATATTTACTATTTTTTTAATAAAGCAAAATTAAAATATAAATATAAATATATATTGATATATATATATATATATATTCATAATAAAAGCATGGTGAATAGATCGCACGTCAGAGAAAGTCCCACCTACATTCTCTTTGTTAACGGTAAACCCATCACAGTTCACATTGACTTTTATCTTAGAATATAGTTTTAAGTATAATATTTTATAAATACAACAGTATGGCAATGAATGAATGATTGATTATATGTTAATAAGAAGAAAAAGTTTAGGATACAATAGGAGCTTCTCATGAAGAACATTGAACTCTAGAAGAAGCTTTGATGTGATGCAGATAACTCTTTACAAGCTCCATGTACAATGAGCTCATCAATCTTGCATTAACACATTTTGGAGATGTAAAGGATTGACAGGTCTATATCCCCGAGGCCGAAGCTAGAACTCGAAGGCCAACGATTCTCTGTCAAGCAGCGGGACGAACATTCCTGCCTATAACTAGAGATTCACAGTTACGGTTCATCTTCCGCATTTGCTTCTGCTATTTCTTCTAATTCATCTATGTCATCAATGGGGATTTCCTCATTGTCATGTGTGGAAAAACCTATAAACACATGACAATGTGAGATGTAAGCCTTATTACTTAAGAGAATGGAAGCGTTATTACTTATTACCAGTTGGGATGGAGGAGGGCGCAATGGTGTCTGCTCTCTCTCCTGTTACTGAACATTTATCGAGAAGATATGGGAGTCCGAGGAGCTCCAGCAATGATAAGGTCTGTGGATTCCGCGGGATCTCTGCAGAATTTTATATGAACAGATACCTCATTGGTTATTTGGTATACTTTACCAATCCTTTCAATTTAGCACAACTATTCAAGGAGAATGAAAGGCGTTTCACATGGACTGACCAGGTATGGAACTAGAGATACGTCCTGAAGGATTGTACGGAGGGACCGTCATTGCAAATTCAAAAGGTTTAAACTCCCTTTCTTGTAGCTTCTTTCTCACCCATTCACGGCACTCTTGCATGTCCCATTCCGTTGCACTTTCATATGAAGAACAAGGGTCAGTCAGGAAGTAGCAAGGAAGATAAATGAACACGAGAAACAAATACAATTCCAAGGATATAATTTGCTAAGAGATATTACCCAAAATTTGCGTATCTCTTTGTCAATGGGAATACAGAATTGAACTTCCTTGTGATAGCTAGCCACTCTTCATCATACTGAACCTCAAAAGGTCCAGGCTCTGATTCGATGTCAATAATCTATAGAATGTATAATTTTATAAGATGTCCATGGTTTTTACAAGACAAGCACCAAGTTGACAGAAAGGAAGACTTAGAAGAAGTACCTGTAGAAACCTTTTGCCTGGAAGACACTTATCGAGGGCAAGAAACTTTGTCACAGGTCCATTTTCGCCATGTTGAACAGCAGCAGCAAATTTACAGTGTAGATGAGCTGAAAACCAATACCGAGGCTTCAATTTTTCTAGCAGTAGAGCGGCTGGCTTACTTCCAAGAGTTCTTTTCTCAATCTAAAAAATTTAAGACTAATAAACTTACAACAATCCCCACACTTAAAACAAAAGGATAAAACAAATATACTTCTGTAAGCTTATCAGCTCATAAACCATGCAAATTTCAGTAGTTTGGTTCAAAATCAGTGACACACACACACATATGCAAACACAGTGTTTTAAGGTATGCGATTACCTCCTGCGCAAAGTACGGCTTGTACCGAATAAGTGCATCTGAGTCCCCATAATCAGTGATTCCACATGGCCAATCATGCGAGAGAAATATATCAAGCGGCTCTTCGATTTGCATTAACTTGTGGACATCATACTCACGAACATGATAGACCGACCTGATGGCATCCTCATCATATGGTGGACGCTCGAAGTGTCCTGCTCACGCAAGATGGATCATTTCACTTTGTGACAAACAACAACACAACAATTTTCATTACTCTGAAGGATGTCATCCGAGACATTTGTTGACATTACAGCTTCGATGTTACTCAACCAAAGAATCAGAGATTTTGTTCCACAATATTATCTTAAGAAATTGTGGAGGGCAAGGATTTTTGGTTCTCTATTCATTTACAAATCTAGGAAAGTAATATATCCTGCGAAACCAAAAAAGGACGTGACCTGGACTGACCTAATCGGTAATGCCGCCCATTGTAAATACCCGAAAGCCCTCCAATTCGCAGATTTCCGAACTTGACAACCCCGGCGAAACCCAGGAAGTATATGTTAGGCGCAGCCCAGCCTCCATAATACCTAGAACAACAACCAGAAACCATAAAAAACACATATTGAGCTCAGAGTTAGACTTGCAAATGATCAACAACCCTAGATTCCAATCTCCAGACAACGTTACTGAACTTACAATTCCCACAAGTAATTGGATGCTTCATGGTTTCCACCGATGAAAACAGTCGGAATTGGGGCAACTTCTTGACCCGAATAATATTTCCAAAAGGACTTCATTTCTCTGTACTTTCTTGGAACGTTAAGGCTATCCATGTCGCTCTCATTTCTCACAGCCTTATTTTTCACCAGTTGAAAAGAAATGAAAACAGCTTTTTACACTGAAGAAACACGATCGCAATAGATTTTCCAGGAAAATTGAAATCCGTACGGATACCTGGAAATCGCCGCAGCAGATAAGAAGATCGATTTTGGTGTTGTGAATTCGTTCATGGTATTGAATCGTCTTGTACACATTGTCGAGCTCGCCGTGCATACAACCTTCAATAGCAATCTTCATCTCTGTTCCTACCTTGTGGAATCTGAGTACGAAAAGCCCTAGGGTTTTACGAGCTCAGTTTACAGCAAAATGCATTTTAGTGCAACTTTCTTTAAGCTGATGGATAGAGACGTTATTTTAATAAAATAAAAGTATTTTAATTAGTTATCTCTCCCAATTTATACGAAATATCTAAAATATTTTCTAATTAATGTTTTAATACATTTAAATATTTTATATTATTTTTTAATTAAAGATAAAAAAAATAAATATACTAGATAATTTTATTGAAAATCTAAAATGGTATTTTACAACACAATCAAACTCTAAAATAACTTGTATTAAATTTGTAAAATTTAACATTAAATTTTTAAAAATATAATTTAAATTATTATACCATAAATGTCTCTAAACAAATAATAGTATAACCAAATTGATAAAATATGTTATAAGAAAATTATTTATATAGAACCACATCATCTAAATTTAAATTATATATATTTAAATAATGATTGTAAAAGAGTTAGCAAAAGATAAAATCCCTAAACCATAACATGCATTCCGCCTCGGAGAGGACCAGAGAAGGAGAGGCTGTCGACATAGCACTATGATTGGACGGAAAAGTGATAACTTTTATATTCTATCATAATATACTAATCTATATCGATTATAAAATAAATTAAAATTCATTTAAACCTCATTTATCATAATCCCATTCCCATTGGTTATCACTTTGTACACTCCCAAGTTAACCTAAATATGAGAGAATGAGATATTGCAGTGGGGAATATCAAGACCTATGAATACATACATACATAACATCTAAAATATGTGGCTTAATACAAGTGAATATGTTATAATGAAAATGCAGGACAATATACATCTAACATTTCCATTGTAACAAAATAAACCCGTACCATTCAACGTCCCAAAACTACAGCCACCAATAACTTTACAACGAGCTAACAAATTTGGTAATGCAGATGATGAAGAAATCAAATAATCAAACCGTAAAATCATTATGTGATCAGAAATTGACCTTTAATATCTTTGGATACTCTAAAATTTGAGCCATTTCTTCTCTTTCTCGCTACTTGTAACAGCGTTAGACGCAGATGAATAGGCTGCTTCTGTGTCAGCCAAGGCTTTTTGGGCTTCGTTCAATCTTCGAGTTGCAGCCACATATACAACTTTATCCTTTCTATTTCGGTTCACCATTTCTTCCAGCTTCTGAACTTGTACCTTCAAGTCTTTGATCTCGTCTTCGTATGCAACCAGAGCCCTTCTATCAACTTTCTTTCCGTCCACCGCCCCTTTGTTCTGTTTCTTCTTAGCAGACGTTCCGTTTAACTTCTCGTGATGCATTGAGAGTTGGTCGTTGATTAGGCTGAAAACATCTGGTCTTGATTCTTCTTCTCGTCTAGCAGCTCTAGCTGCTTCCGCAAACTTTTTCTCCCGCTTCTTCTTTCCACCTCGGCTCCTCTTTTTCGTCTTCTGTTTCTCACCTTTACCTTCTTCGGTCTTTTTAATATGCTTCAAGGCGTGATCCAGTGATCGGTTCGGTGGAAGTACTTTAACTGAAATGGGATCTAACATTCCTTGACCAGTTGCCCCCAGTCCCATTCCTTCACGGTAACCCATGTTTGCCATCATCTTGGAAGCTATTCCTCTGGTGTGATTCTCCCACTTAGCAAAGATAGCGGTTTCGGTTTGGACGCCTCTTAGTTGATTCGTACTTTCTAGAAAACCTAAGCCTTCTGGAGTCTCCTCATCGTAGTCACTTGAAGCATATTCCTCTGAGTCTGTATTGCTCTCTTCTTCATCCTCTTCCTCTTCGTCATCATCACTATTCCGTGCATATCTGGATAACGTCATAGAATCAGCCTCTACATTTGCTGAGCTTCCATCGTCTCTGAAAACGACTTGACCTACTTGGAGTTCACTGTCCCATGATTCAAGTTCAGCCTCTCTCCATATATTGTCTTTTCCTCCGGAAACTGCCCAAATCCTGGAGCCTACCATTGATTGATTCCATTCAATTTGGACAAAATTCTTCAAATAAGACAATGGCACATCCATTCCTGCATTTACATTTTGCATTTATTCAGATAGACAGAAAACTATTTTGATATCAATAGAATTGAAAACATTAAACATTATCCGCTAAAAACGGAATGACGATGGAAGTTGTGAATACTAATGCACAAATGGTGATGACCAATCAGATTATGAATCCGCTAGTTAAACTTGAAACGTACCATGTGATAAGCGACATGAACCACCAAACCGACACCTTTGTTGCATGAAAAACTTGCACATCTGTAGCAGTGTGATGTAACATTAATAGCGGAACGGAAAACCATAACAATTGGAACTTGTGCCAACAGTAGTAGTTTCATGGTTACTTTATGTCTTGGTTATGAAGCAAATCTTACTACATGACTTAGCCGAATCCAGAAATATTCACACCAGATTGAGTATTTTGTTTATGCAACCATTAGCGGAAAGAGAATCAATAGTAGGCACGAAAACTCAAAAACAGTTAAGCTAAAAGATACACTATAGTCCGATAAACAAATGCAGTAGTAACATATTGTAATCTTGATAATGAAACTGAAAAATGATAACAAGTCCTCACCAACATACTGTCAGACATGGGTGTGAGGAAAGAAATCCTTGCAGAAACTGAGCCTTCAAACCCGATAATCTGACCATTATACCAACGACCATCTGTGTGTCTGAACCTACATTTTGATCCAACAGAAAACCTCTGTTTCTCAATCGGTTCAGGCTCCACATCATCGGCTAGATCAAGTGGTTCAGCCTTTACTTCCTCGGCAGCATGACTGCAACCATGCAGCACGGTATCAGCTTCATGCAGTAAACGAGCTCGTTTGAGGTGGAGAAGGCCTTCCTCTGCATCCTTGATTGCGCTAAGAAGTTCTCCATGAACCTAAGCCATTGAAAAACACCGACCACCACTTAAACCAACCCGGTCAAATTAAATTCTTCAGCCTCTAAGCGACAAAGACTCCAATTCGAGTAACAAAAGCTCAAGGTTCTCCATACAATTCTTTATTACTTTTCCATTACAGCTCCTCATACTATCAGGTAAAGAGCATCAACCTACATAATCTAACACTTCGTTTTACCAAAGTCTCCAAAGTTGTGTGGGGTGGGAATTAGAAGAACCTGAACCACTAAGTCACAGGTCTTGTTCTACGAAATCTAACTTCCTCAACCAGAAAATCCAAACCCTCTGATGTTTGTCTTCAATACTCACACAAAGGGTTTTAACTTATAGACATGTATAAACTTTATTTATCCAGGCTATAATACAATCATATTCAGGCACAATATCAACCGGAAACATACCCTGTTCCCACATACGTGCAAGAATACACCTTTAGAACCATAAAAGTGAGACATTTATCGCATTAGTCATACTTCATAGAATCCATAAGAGTCAGAATCTCATAGATTGACGACTCAATTAAACAGTTGAATCAAACAAACCACAGATTTTGGAACCGTGAGCAAATAATCGGAATCTTTTACAGTTGATCAGATTCCGGGAACACTTCAAAGGAAATCTAAAGATTAGGGATTCTTCGAATTGGGGGAGAAAAAAATTACCGAGAGGAGCTCGGCATTGGAGGGATCGGAGCCAAGAGCTTCATCAATGGCGGAAAGAGAATCTCTCTGGTCCTTCAGCTGAACCTCGAGCAGCTGTTCCAAGGCTTTCTCTTCTTCGCTCGCCATAGTTACAATTACACAGAATGGAATTCGGTAGCAGCTCCGAGAGAATGAGAAATTCACTCGAGTCGGGTCGACCCGGAGACTGGTTCCAGACCAGTTACGGGGCTTTGTCCAAATGGGGGCAATTAGAGCCCGTTTTGACCTCAATATTAAAAAAAATATCTTTAACTATGGATTTTTCTAAAATAATAATTGTTTTTGGGAGAAATGCTTGAAAATACTTGTCTGACCGTTTCGTATGTGGTGTGGAAAACAGGTAAAATATAACCCCATATTAGATATTCTCTAACCATTATTAAACTATTAAACTTTATTATCAAATAAAATTTAAACATTGTGTTCAAATACTATCATATATCATAAAGAAAAAAAACTGATATTTTAAGATTTCAATTACAATTTATGAAAATAATGACATTTTATTTATAACTACAAATTTTGGGCCACTGTCTATTAGTTCTGTGTTTAAAAAGAGAAAATTAAAATACATAAAATCGCATTTATTTGTTCAATAAAATTTAACATGAAATCGTAGTCAACATTGAAAGGAAATATTTAGAAAAAAGAGTCGTAAATATAACATGAAAATATATTAGAGGTTGCTTTTTATGTTTAGATATGAAATCTAAGGAGAAAGCAACACCATAGTATACAAGAATGAAAGTAATTACATACCTACATATCTACACAAAGCAAATGTATAGAGATATGTATATCTTCCTTGTATTATGTTCCAATGAATTGGGGCTCTGTTTAGTGTTATGAACACTGACACAAGAAAAGAAAAGACAATCAAGTGATTCGTATCTTTGTTCTGTTTTACTGAACTCTTGGACTGAACACTTCTGTTTTTGAAAACAAGGCTAAGTCTTTTGAGGCCCTTCCAACCATTTGGCTCGAAACCCAGTTCCTTTGCAATCAGAACAACGCATTGAACCCTGAAACAATCCGAGTTCAACCTTCAATGATACAAGACGAGGATCCAAGATTCGACGAGAGCGTCGAAGTTTCGAAAACTCTTAGCTTTAGAGTTTTATAGTTCACATACCTTCCCGGAGCAAATCACGCAAGAGGTGTTCCTGGAGGGTACCTCGCAAAGCATGTTATCACCAATGATGAAGAACCCCGTACCCGCACACCATTTGCATTCGACGTGACCCTTTGAGCTGCACGATGAGCATCCAACAGGTCGTGGTTGCTGCAAGGGAAAGCAAACAATCTATAACCGTAAGGATCATTTTTATCTCCAAGATTCAAATTTCACCAAGAATGTGATTGCGATACTTAAAGAAAAGCTTGAAAATCCTGATCTTGTGATAGATAATCGGAACCATCAGTGTGGACCTCATTTGTTTCAAGCAATAGCTCCATTTCTAGAGCGTGTCACAGTGCCTATAGCTATGTCTTTTTGCAAATGGTTCTTTACTTTAGCATTTTTCTTCACCGATAATATAAAGATCAAACCTTAAAACAAGGCAAAACACAGTCTTCAACTGCAGATCTATGGCTTAACATAGCTCTTGCAGTTACATTTATTAAAGATTCACCTCGTACTAGGCACTGTGATGATTCCCTTTTAACAGTAAAAGCGAAAAGAAACTCTGAAGCATCCAAAAAGGATAAAACAATAATTCTCCCCCTATCATCCAAAGTGATCGAGGCGACACATTCCTCTCTTTGTTCCTCGTTTAACCAAATCGATGGTCCTAATGGGTGCAACATAAACTCTGAAACGTACACTAGAATGGTTCGACAAGCTTAATATACGACTTATGGTGGGTGTTAAAAGAATCCAGACTAAGTGACACGGCCTACATAGGTGTTGCCTTAGATAAGTCACTTACAAAAACAAAACCCACTAATAGTGAAGAATTTCGACATGAGTTCGAAGAATTATTATATCTCCATAAACGTTCAATTTGACTGAAGAAACTGCGCTCTTATTGCTCAGGAATTTGATTGGTATGTATCCATCGAATGAGAAGTTTACCACATATGATCACACGATCAATGTTTTTAAGTCTACAACATACGTAGTTACATAAATGTCTATACTTACTGATGCATAGATTCGAGCATAACATATATATATGTATATGTATGTGATAGTTTTCTGAAATTCTATAACATGAATAAACGCAGTCGATTGTTTCTGCCGCCGAATCCCCACAACTATCCAAATTTCAGGAAAATTCAATCTCTAACTCGCCTCAGTGAAATCTCAAAAAATAATATATCAAATTAAAAACAATCACAGCACGAAGCACAAAATATAATTCACCACGAAGCTCAAGAAGACCAACCTGTGAGATCAACCACGCCTGTTCCATACGCTTAACGAAATCGGAAGAATCCACCGCCGAAGCCCTGACGGTCAGTATACGGCGGCTCCCCGCCGCGGTCTCACCGACAGATCCGAAACCTAGCTTCGCACTTCTCTGAGATCTCCATGGATTCCCATTTGCTTTAAACAGGATCAGTGGCTTGCAACACATGCAAATTTCCATTTCCTTCTTCCTTCTTCCTGAATCCTGAATCGTAGACTACAGAACGAACTTTCAGAGTTTTTTTTTTTCTTTTCTTTTTTCCCTCTCGTGGCGCAAAAACGAACAGTAATCTCTGGATGTGGAAGGAAGAGAACAGAAGGAAGAAAAATCCCTGTACGACCCAATTGTTTTCTTATACCGGACCGGCCTTAACCGGACTCAGATTACTGGTTAAAATGAATACAATGAACCGGTGGTAAAATTATCTGGTTCTTCGTAGTATATAACTAGTGTTAACCCCGAGCTTCCCGCGGGTCGAAATGAATATATAATATTTGGAAAATAGATGGAACAAAAAATATAAAGAATTTTTTTATTAGATTTTATTAAAAATTTTATTGTACACAACGTTTGCTGTTTTTGTAGTACATCTACCATTGTCATCTAAAATAAGAAATTTCAATCTTTCTTTACTTATAGTTCTGAAAACTGTAACATATAATTGTCCGTGATTGAACACAGATTTTGGTAAATATATACCGACTTGATTGATGTTTTGTCCTTGGCTTTTGTTAATTGTCATTGCAAAACATAACATAATAGGAAATTGTTTCTGTTTAAAATGAAATTGTAAAGTTGTATTTGTTGGAATTAATGGTAGTTGAGGTATGAAAACTTTATTTCCTGCGTGAATGCCTGTAATGATTTTGCCTTCTATAATATTGTTATCTAATTGTGTTATCTGAAGTCGTGTTCTGTTAAATAATCCAAACATTTGATCAATATTTCACAAAAGTATAATTGGTGCTCCTTTTTTTAATGTTAACCAATGGTTAGGAATTCCTGAATATTTCAAATTGTTCAAAAATTGTGTATTATATAATTCACATGATTCGGTGTTATTTGAATCATTATGATATAATGAATCAGAACTTAGATATTCTTTTGAATATCCGAGGATTTTTTTTCAATAGGATTTCATTAACGATTTCATTGGTCGGACATAATATTTCTCGATCTTGAAAATAGGACGAATTCTGATATTCAGTTTCAATATTTGGATATACATGATTTGCAATACTTTCAATCGGATCTGACGTTTCTATTATTAATAGATCGTTGGGTATATCAATCAAAGATCCATCATCATTACATTGAGATAGAGTTCTATCTCCTAATTGTAGTACCCAATCCGAGAAAGCTTGTACTTCATTTGCGTTTGTGGAATTAGTATTCATTTGCAGTCGCATGGTTTTAGTTAATTTTAATATACGACAAAATCTCCATACGTACGAAGAGTTTATACATGCTTTAACAATTCGTGTCTATTTCCTTTAGCAATAACTGGTAAAATTTGTCTGAAATCACCTCCAAGTACGATTGTTTTTCCTCCGAATGGTTTATTTTTTAAGAAAGGGTTCACTGATCCCATTATATCTTTCATACTTTTGTCTAGAGCTTCAAAACAATGTTTATGAACCATCGAAGCTTCATCCCATTTTATAAGTCGTGTTTGTTTTATAAGATCCGATAAATTGGTCCCTAATTTGATGTTGCAGATCGAATCTTCATTAATATCTAATGGTATTGCAAATCGCGAATGCGCTGTACGACCCCCTTGTAACAAAAGTGATGCAATACCACTTGAAGCAACGTTTAAAAAAAATTGTTTGTGACACCTTATTGCTGCTAATAATGTTTTCCATAAAAAAGTTTTCCCAGTTCCTCCATGGCCATATAAAAAAATAATTGCCCTTTACTTTGGTATACCGCATTCATTATTTCGTTGTAAGCCAATTGTTGTTCAAATGTCAATTGTGATTTAAGACTCATAAATTCTTCATTTTGTCCGGGTCATAAGACAATTCTTCATATATCAATCTATTTAGTAATTATTGGTTTCCGCTTCTTTGTGATATGGCATAGAAGGATATTGTTTTAGCGATCAGTTGTTTTTTTTTGTAATAGCAACTCAATTTCGCCAAGCGTTGCATTTTGAATGTCTTCTTCCGTCATAGTAAGATCTGTTTAGCCAAGACAAAGCAAGATGAAAGGTTTAAAATCTGCTTACAAATATTGTAGTATTGCTGCAGAAACACTTGTACTTGGTAATTTCAGAAGACGTCGACGTCTATGTAATATGTCATCGCCTAATAATTGCCACGTTGCACACCATGTATGTTCGGGAGATGAAGTGCATTCTGTTGTTAATAAAATAACAAATAGTATTTGTAAATATGTTGGGGATACCCAGTTACTTGCTTCTTTTATTGTATTTATATATTCTTCATCATCATCTAAGAGACCTAATACTCGACACGTATCTTTAAATGTTTTATATAAAACACCATCGATTGTACGAATTTCTTCAAAAGAGGTGAGCCCATGTACTTTACTCTAACATTCGCAAATAATATAATTCTCCAATATTTGGATTAATGTGTTGTAATCTGCCATATGCAAAGCCTCGTTTACGTATTGTCCAAATACGGTATCTTTTATTCCATACAAATTTAGTTGGGAAATTACAGTATGGCAATTGCCGCGCTTCGGGGGTATAAAGTGTTGCATTTAAACCATTCAGTAAACATTGTGCGCTGAAGAAATTCATCCGATGTTATTTCTGGTAGCTCATCTTCCTCATCAAAAATAATATTTTGTTCATTGGGTAAGTGAAATTTTAAGACCTCTACATGTATACTTCTATAATGAATATCGAATTTAAAAATTCTCCATCAAGCTTCACATTCTAAAATGTAACGACAACTATAATAGTTTTTTATTTCATCAAACGAATTATGTTGTATTTGTTTAGGCATTGTTATTGTTGTAGCGATTTTATTTGATCCTTTATTTATGTATTTGAATATATATTTTATTGCTCTTGTTTGATTACACCATTCCAAATTGAGATGAGCTATATATCTTAAAAGATGATAAAGATTATATGGTACAATATATCGATTATCTAATTTTATTCCATCTTTTATTACGAACTTTTCATTATCTGATCTTTTATAAATCGGGTAGCCTTCATTATTGATATATGTTGAATCAATAAAACTTTTCGGAAAGTTTTTTGTACATCTACCTTTTTCCATGCATGGTGAATATTTGTTAGCCAGGTTGCATGGTCCATGTACCATAGTTTCTTGAACTATCGAGTATAAATTTGGATTTGCATCAGAATCAGGGATTTCAACAGATATGATAGAATCAATATCCATTAATGTAGGCATTTTTTATTGCCTTTTAAGAAATAGTAATATATGCGCATGGGGCAAGCCTCTTTTTTGGAATTCAATAGTGTAGATAACTGGAAGCAAACAAATAATTGTAAATCAATAACAAATATACATATTTGCAATGTAATAGATATGAATTACCTGTATTTATTTCTCTGAGTCGTTTGTTTTGCTTTAGATCTGTTAATAAGTCCTCTAGTTTGATTTTGAATAATCTTGTTAAAAGATCAGGTCTATTTTCAGAAGTATCTCCATGTTGACATAAAATTCGTTATACTTCAGGCCATTTAGGGTTGCACGTAAATGTTAGGAATAGATTAGGGAAACCTAGGTTTTTGCAAAGCACCATTGCGTTTAAGTAATTTTGTTTCATATATCGAGAACCACCGGTGAATGTCGAAGGTAATATAACATTTTTCCAATTCCAGATGTTGTAATATTTCCTGATTCTATATAAGTTTCAATGGTTTTGTAAGTTTCAGACCGCAATGTGTTCTGGTGGTTTCTTATATAAGATATCATTTCTGATTCGACCATACAAAAACCATCTACAACAAATTCTTGGAAAAGCCTGCCTGAGTGTAATATATTAGAAGATTCATTGTCTTTGTCCTGTAAACGATATGCCATAAATTCTCTTATACTAATTCGAGAGCGGGGCTTTTTTGACAGAGTAGCGGTTTGTTGCAAACTTAAGCCTAAATGATAACCGTCTTCGCCATATGAAAATAATAATGGATATTGTAATGGAAGGTGAGATGGATGTAATTCACTTATTCACATGTATTCATTGCTATATTTTTTAAGAATAACATATCTGCAATCGAAATTTTCATCAAAATCACCCACTATTAATGCGGCTACCTCAGACGACTCAGGTAAGTTGTATGTTTTGTCTTGATTACGTCGTTCTGAAATTAAGCGCAGTTTTCTATCTAATTGATTTGAAATTGCGAACCTATCACCGCCATTCTAAATATCTTTACATAGGGATTATGATAATCAAGCATCTCTTGTATATTTTCCACAATGTTTATGAGTAAATTGTCTTCATGTCGTGAAGATTTTAGCAATGCAATTCCATATAGAAAACGTAATTGTTGTAATATATTGCATATATACCCGATTTCACGTATTCTGTTAGCGCTCTCATTTTCTGTATCATAGATATATAGCTGAGCAAATTTCGCTGGAGTTCTAGGAGGGGGTAACAAACTACCAATTCTATGGTAATTTTGACCATTTATTTTGAAAATGTAAGGTTTTTTACCAATATTAATTGAAGTCTTGATATGACCATCCATCGATGTAAATGCGAACATCATATTACATGCTCGAATATGTCGTTTGAAATGTTCATGGTGTGGATGAACACGACATAGAAGAGATCTTAAGTATAGAGGGGGTTCTAATAACTTTGGCAACGATATTTTCTCTTTGGAACAACATAAACTGAATGTCGGATAATCGGTATTGCGAGTTTTACATAGACGTTCTGAATACCATAATTTTGCATTGCAATATTCACATACAAGCTTTGATCACCCAAATCTGCATATGTCGTTAAATCTGGATGAGTTAACAACCATAATAAATTACTGATATTACTATGATATTACACATCAACGATTTAACAAAACACCGTTTTAAACAACGTATTCATATAATCCTGCATAAATCCAGAAAACAAAACAAACCAACTGTTACAGAAATTAAAGTATAGGATGAGAAAATGCATCCACCGCATAATATCCATGAATAAAAATAAAAAAAAACTACACATATATACAACTATCCATAAACCTATACATATGCAACAACAGAAACTATAATCCGTAAAACGCACAACAAAATCCCAGGTAGAAGCATCGAATAACCGATTACAGATGCAGAAAATAATACAACACAGAAATGAGAAACTACTAAAAATCCAAAAACAAAGCGCATCCAAACAGATCAAATCACAACACCAAGCTAAGAAAACAAGAAATACAACACTATCGTCGACGGAAATGCTACAGGAAAAAAAAGCAAATCAGGGGATAGAAACGACCGAAAAAGGATAAACAAAATATCAATCTAACAAAAAAGAAGCATATATAAACCTTAAAATAAATAAACGACTGCCATTCAGGGACGCCAATCAGTGGGTAAAACCCCATGCCGACAGAAGGCGTGTTAAACTCACTTACAACCGGCGATCGAAACAAAATCCAAAACCAAAATCCAGAAACAAACAAAAAATACCTGCAAACCCTAAAAAAATTAGACGGCTGCCATTGAGCACTACCGGTCGGTGGGTAAACCCAGATGCCGACGGAAGGCATCCTAAGCGGACATACAACCGACAATGGAAACGGAAGGCATAAAGAGGATACAAAAACAAATCCGAATAAATCGAAAACAAAGCAAAAAACAAACGACCATCTACTAAAAATAGAAATGCATAAGGTATCCAAGCGAAGAAATCACAAATGGTATAACTGAAAAACAGAAATATAATACAATGGCCGCCGGAAAAAGTAGAGAGAAGAGAGGAAATCGAGAACTGGAAAACGACAAGGGGAGGATGAAAATGGTAAGAGAACAATACCACAGAGACCTCTAGAAACCCTAAAAAAAGAACGATTACGATTTTCCCACAGTGGTTGATAGCGAAGTCTAACCCTCCAAAATTTTAAACCTAGCACCAATCAGACGGTTCAGAGGCAACGCGAAAGCAGCAGACAGGTGGCAGAATCCTGTTTACCGGGTAGTTAGGTCAGGCAAACTTCAACCCGGATAACCGATTAATCATGAACCGTTAGATCGATCTTAGGAAGGAATAAACGGCCACGATGCAGCCATGTCATGAATTTTTTTTTTCTTTGCAAGCATTACAAATTGACTTCATCTAATTTATACATTATATTTTAATATAGTATTACAATATTTCAAAATTTTATTAAAAAAATTATCCTGAATATATATGATTAATGGAATATAATACAAAATAATAGATAAAGTAGTATATAAATTTAATGAGTATAATATGTTTACATGGATTAACGAATTTATACGAGATTGTATTTTAAAAATGTTTGCCATTCATCATATAACCTAGTTATTAAGTTCATCTTATACCTTCTTACTAATATTATTCATTAATTTAATTTATTGTAACAAAAATATTGAATTTATAAAATGGTATTTGAGTTGGAATGAAAAATGTGGATTATGGATCACATAGTTTAAAAAGCATGTTAAACGCATTGGCCGGCAAGTCGGTGGAGTCCCACGCGGTGTGTGATTCATATAAAATAAATATAGACATATAATCTATTCTAAAATTTGAGTGAAAATACAAATTTAACTAAATAATTTATCTATCCGGTTTCTAGTACCCGAAAGATGATGGATTTTTTTTTCCACATAATTTTATCTAGATCAAATAAAAATATATTGAATAAAAATGTCAAAAAATATAACTTTCATTTATGAACATGATATAAAATAAATATATTAATTCTCTATAATTGTTTGGTTTATTGGTATAGATTTAGAGTATATAATAATTGACCATAATATATAAATAATAAACTTTAAATTTAATATCCAGCAATATATATTTTTACTTAAGTAGTAAAAAAATATATCACACTAAATTGTGTCTATATTATATTATAAGTATAAGTTTTTATATAATATATAAATAATTTAATATGATATATATATTTCTTTCATTTTTATATAATATGTATATTTCTAAAATTCAATGTAAGTAACTATTAGAATAAAAGCCATGGAATATACGGATAAGTCATTGGTTTAGCATTAGCAACTCTCTACATATATATAAGCCATCACTTCCAACTTCAATTTAGCATATCTTCTCCAAAATCCTATCTCTGTGGCTGCAAAGCCTCTGCGAGATCTCTCTCTCTCTCACTGTGTCTCTTCTCTCTGCGTGGACGTTCATGGCGGAGAAGTCCGCCATAAATTGATTAACCATCTTTACATCATTCTCTACTTCATAAACCATGCAAAACCCTTCAACGGTAACGCAGGAATCAGCTCCCATCTTCGATTTTGTTACCCGGCTGAGCTCTTTCCCTTTCAGTCATCGATCTCTGTGCTCTAATTCGGATGGGTTTGCTCACTCGAAGCTGATCATCGATCTTGCTCTAATTCGGATGGGTTTGCTCACTCGAAGCTGACTTCCCTGTCTTTCCATGGCATCCGGAGCTTACCCTCCCAGAGGACGCGTAAAACCCTAGCGTCGTTGAGCTTGAACAGTAAGAGCAGTGCCGGTGCGAATTTACGTAGGTTTATCAGCGATTTCAACAGGTTTATTAGGTTTCATTGTGATAGGGGTCCGGAGGGTTTTGCCTCTGTGGGATTTGGGTTGTCGAGTGAAGAAAATGGGTTTATAGAGGATGGACATGTTGTTTCTGGGAATGAGGGTTTGCCATTGAATGGGGTTGATGCTGATCGACCGAAGAAAGTGTTGATTTTGATGAGTGATACTGGTGGTGGTCACAGAGCTTCAGCGGAAGCCATTAAAGCTGCTTTCCATGAGGAGTTCGGGGATGGCTATCAGGTTCGTTTTCTATTCTGGCTTTCTCTTTGATAGTGAACTAAATTTGGTTTCATCATTGTGTTGAATCACAATTAGGAATATGATTCACGAGCCAACTGGGAGTACCACATGGGTTTGAAATAGGCTCTAACGTGGAGCTTATAAGGACCCTTAAGTGCCCTCTCTTTCAAACTAGCTTTTGGTATGAGTTCTAAATAGGTTGTTCTTATGAGAATGTTTCAAGTTTAATTTTGGATTTATGATTGTTGGAAGGAGTTATCTTATTGATTTTTTATTAGTTGTTGATAAAATGTATGTGAGTAGAAAATCCCAATTCATTTTGATTCACATTCCTTAATATAGCATCAAGCTGATGACCTCAAGTTAATGGCATCAAGGTCAACCAGTGAACTGTTAAGATTGGATTAGAAGATTGCTTTCAAGTGTTATTCTCAAATGTAAATATTGAAAAAATGATTTGAAGTTGGTTGATCATATGTTTCATTGCAACACAATCTGTTAGTATGTTTTGAGTTTCCGTAAATTACAATTGCTGGGATGAGTTTTTCGGGACAAGGCGCTGTTTATGTCGTGGAAGATGATAACTTAAAGAAATTGAAATTGTGTTATTTGTCATTTGGTTGTTTATCTGTTTGGAAACTTCAAATCTGTTGTTGCAAAAGTCAGTTTACTTATAGTTTTTGAAAGCCAATGTGACATTTAGTTTGTTATGTCTGTTTGCGCTATGAATTAAACACAAGTCCACAAAATACACAAAAAAAAAATGATTTAATATTGTGTAAAATGCAAAGTCGTTGATTATGTTCTGTACGTTAAGAGTGCTTGTTGCAGGTGTTTATTACCGATTTGTGGACAGATCACACTCCCTGGCCGTTCAACCAGCTCCCGAGGAGCTATAACTTTTTAGTAAAACATGGAACTCTGTGGAAAATGACATATTACGGAACTGCTCCGCGTGTTATTCATCAATCTAATTTTGCAGCAACTTCAACCTTTATCGCCAGGTGAGTTGTGGTCTCAACAGCGGGTTGTCTTCCAATTTTCATTCTCCAAATGTTTGTCCATGATATATGTTTCGTGTCAATACTTGTTATAACTATTGATAGGATGGATTTGCTATTACAGCTGTGTTTTTCTCTCGAACTCTCGAAAGGAGTCATTCCACTTCTGGAATATTGAACTTTAAGTTAACTCTTATGTTGCAAAAGTGGCCTATTTAAGGTTAACCGTTAGGATAATCTAACTAAGAGATCGGGATGTTTTAGAACGTGAGAGAGAACGGACCGAACTTTATTTTCCCGGGCTTATGTATACAAAACGTTGAGCCTCCAAATTCTGATCATGTTTGTCGTTTCTTCTGTCATTCTCATATATACTGACGAATGGATTATTGCTTCTGATAGTTGGCTTTTCCTATTCAATCTGGTGGCGTTGTTGTTGATTATAGGGAGGTGGCAAAAGGATTAATGAAATATCAACCGGACATTATAATAAGCGTTCACCCACTGATGCAACACGTCCCGCTTCGTATCCTGAAATCAAAGGGCTTGCTCAAGAAAATCGTTTTTACAACAGTCGTAACAGATTTAAGTACTTGCCATCCAACATGGTCAGTTGTTTTTCTTTGTACACAGCTCTCATCTGTATACCCTCTTCACTTGTGCAAGATGGTACGGTTTGATGTTGGAAGTTTTGATTTTTATTTTGGCGTCGGTTAGGTTTCATAAACTCGTGACAAGATGCTATTGCCCATCGACGGAGGTGGCAAAGAGGGCACTTAAAGCTGGACTTCAACCTTCACAAATCAAGGTTTACGGCCTCCCTGTCCGACCTTCCTTTGTGAAGCCTGTTCGCCCAAAGGTTTAGCCTCTTCTTAAGTTCCTTTTATGGCATCTTGTTCCTTTCATACATCAAATTCTTACCAACTATTATAGGTCGAACTACGAAGAGAGCTAGGAATGGATGAGAATCTTCCGGCTGTACTGCTTATGGGTGGTGGAGAAGGAATGGGACCCATTGAAGCCACAGCACGAGCCCTTGGCAACGCGTTGTATGATGAGAATCTTGGTGTCCCGTCGGGTCAGATGCTTGTGATTTGCGGACGAAACAACAAACTTGTCACCAAATTAAGTTCCTTAGATTGGAAAATTCCTGTCCAGGTACTAACTACACTTAAGCCCAAAAAGCAAACGAATTTCAACAGAATTTTTACACGTCGGCTAGATAATCTGGCAGGAGTTAACGCAAGTCACAAACTAGTCTATCATCTATGAATAAACTGGAAAGCGACCCGTACAAAATGAATCTTCTTCTGATGCTCATCCTTTAGGGATCTAATGCTAGACATAAGCTGGTAAAACCGATTTTTTCATGTAGGTTAAGGGCTTCGTAACCAAAATGGAGGAAGCAATGGGTGCCTGTGACTGCATTATAACAAAGGTAACATTCTCGTAACCGTTGTTACGGATGTTTTTTTCTGTCCCATACCGAAAAACCCTGTTTCTGCGCAGGCTGGTCCTGGAACTATAGCTGAAGCTATGATACGTGGGCTACCGATCATTTTAAACGGCTACATTGCCGGTCAAGTAAGTCCCCGTTGAACAATCCTAATCAGACACTAGCCCTTCTCTTAGGTTCAGTTTGTTCACATATTGGGTATTGCTGACGCTAGGAGGCGGGGAATGTACCATACGTCGTGGAGAACGGGTGCGGGAAATTCTCGAAATCTCCAAAGGAGATAGCGAAAATAGTGGCAGATTGGTTCGGACCGAAATCAGAGGAACTGAAGATAATGTCACAGAATGCAGTAAGGTTGGCGAGACCCGAGGCTGTGTTCAAGATCGTTAATGATCTTCACGAGCTCGTCCGACAACGCAACTGTCTTCCACAACTCTCTTGTTCAGCCTAACCTCAGTTCCTGTTGCCTCTTATTACACTAAGCTCTTCCTTTTTTTTTTTAGTTATTGAGGTTTGATTTTTAATGTGATGTGATTGTGATGCATATTTTGTTCCTGTATTATCGTGGAAACATTCGATCCTGATGGACCACTAAATTAGTTTATAAATTCCATTGGCTTTCATGAGCAAAGGTATATATGGTGGTTTTTTGGGATATATATTTGGTTTTTGATAAACTGGAATAAAGGTGAATATTTCGGGTTTTGAATAAATGGAGTCTAATTAGATCGCAATGCTTTTTGGTACATTTTTTGGGATTTGCGTTCAAATAATTTGAGTTTAGGATTATCAAGTCATAATAAATCTTGATTCAATTTGAATAATTCAAGTTTTAGTTAAGTTTTTTTTTTTGGTTTAGTTAACATGGAGTTTCAGTTTATGTTGTACAAGTTTTTGTATTATTTGGATTATTGGAGCAATTCTAGTTTTTAATAAAACATTCATTATACTTTTTTTAAAATCAACTAAATAATAAAATATAAAATTTATGTATTATTAAAATTAAATTTATATTTAATTTTTATTACTATTGTTCTATTTTTTTAGAATTTTTCGAATTTAAATATAATCTTTTTTTTGTTTTAAGTTTTTGGATCTAACTGAGTTTTACCTGTTATCGTAATAAATCTAATTTGAATTGTTCGAATTCGAATATCCGAAATGTTTATTTTAACTAAAATCAAATTAATATAAAATATTTATTGTGGAAGAATATTTCTCTACAACCCTGATTTCACTCTTTCATTTTCTTATGTTTTGGTTATTAGTTAAACTTCACTCGTATATAAGTTCTTCTCAAAATCACAGCAGCAATATGAGATTCATTTTCACAAACAAATCTATACTCGTGTTATGGTATCAGAGCTTTGAACTTACTGTTCATTGTCTCCTTCCTTCGACCCATTCCCGAATTCGTTACCTCGAACCAAATCGACCATTGAACCTTCGCGACTAGCTTTCTCCTTTCGAACCGACCCTGACCTTTTGTTGTTCATCATCTTCTTCCTTCGACCCTTACCTTCGAACCCAAAACCGAAACTCGATCAATCACAAACAATGATCTCATTTCTTCCTTCGAACCTGCAACAACACAACGTCGCACGATCACTCCGTATGACATCACCATAAGAGACAATCCTGGCCTTGTTCTCTCCCAACCTTTTCAAGGGGAGATAACTACGACGAATGGACCATCAACATTCGGCAAGCTCTCAAGTCCTGGAAGAAATTCGGGTTTGTTGACGGGCAAATCCCTCGGCCAGACCCGTCATCCTCGGATTTTGAAGATTGGGACACCAACAAATGTTGGTGAACTCGTGGCTAAAGAACACTTTCGAATCGAAGATCTGGTCCAACGTGACTCATTGGGAGGAGGCTGTCGATCTCTGGAACCGTTTGAAGATTCGATTTGCTGTAAAACACGTACCTCGGTTTCAACGTCTTCGTGCGGATTTGGAAAACTGTTCCCAGAAAGGAATGTCGATCGATGCCTACTATAGAAAACTCAACGGGCTGTGGCGTGATCTTCTCAATTGCAGGCCTTATCACGTTTGTAAATATGGTCATTGTACCTGCGATCTCACGAAGCAACTTGAGACAGACCGCAACGAAGACAGAGTCCATGATTTCTTCATGGTGCTCGACGATTCTCTCTTTGGTGTTTTCTGATCCAATCTGTTGTCTTGTGACCCGATTCCTGATTTTGATATCGTTAATAATATGGTGTTGCAGGATGAAATTTCTCATCAACTAAAGAAACTCTCTGACGATGCTCCAGCCATGGTGTTTGTTGTTCGTATAGGGGCTTCTCAGTGCAGTTTGAATGATAAAGACTAGTTGTTTTGCTCTAATTGCGGCCGGAAAGGGCACTTGGCCGAAGGATGTTTCCAGATTCTGGGTTATCCAGATTGTTGGGGTGACCGTAAGAACCGTACAAGCTGATGTTGTGGTTTTGCTACTTCTAGTCCTCTTTTCGACTTGTGTAACGTTGCCCAGACAAATTCGACTCAATCCATTTCCTCTGTGATCATCGACGTAGACCGTGGGACTTTCAGCGGAATCAATGGCGACCAGTGGAAGACTTTGATGGCGCTGCTTAATGCCACCAAGATAGGAGCTACCAAAAATTCCTCTGGTAAACCCTCTAACTTAATGTAGATACTCTATGTTGGATGCTCACATCATATGATAGGAGATTACTCGATTCTGCGTGATGTGTCTGAATTAGAACCGTGCTCGATTATACTGCCTGATGGTTATGAGAGTTTGGCTGTTCAGTGTGGCAATATTCATCTCACTTCAAGTCTTGTAACGCGGGATGTGTATTTTGTTAAGGATCTCAGTCATAAGCTGATCTCGATCTCATAGTTACTCGGGCAAAGTGATTGTTTCATTCAGTTCGCTAACAAATTATGCGTTATTCAAGATCGATTTACCAAGATGGTGATTGGAGTAGGTGAGCAGTGTGACTCTATTATTCTCGAAGTGTGGAAAATGTTGTAGCTGTCAAGTCTCGTGAGATGTGCTCTACAGAAACTTGGCATCGGTGTCTCGGTTAGACGTCTTCGAAGATCTTAGAGTCAATTTTTTATTTCAGATTTGCTAAGCATTGTGATTCGGCGAATAACGTGTGTGATGTTTGTATCCGTGGGAAACATAGGCGTGATTCTTTTTCCACGAGTTTGAATAAAATGTCATCTATCTTTGAGCTTATACACTGCGATGTCTTGGGACCATATCGTACTCAGTCTTTCTTGGGAGCGAAATATTTTTTCGTTGATGATTTTTCTCGTGGGGTTTGGCTCTATTTGATGACAAACAAGAATGAAGTCTCTACTCATCTACGTCAATTTATCGTCATGGTTTCTCGGATATTTTATACCACAGTTAAACGCATTAGAACCGATAATGGCAGCGAATTCATGTGCCTCAAGGATTTCTTCTTAGATGAAGGCATTGTACACAAAACCTTGTGTGTCAAAAGTCCGCAACAAAATGGAAAAGTGGAACGCAAACACCAACATATTTTGAACATAGATTGGTCGTTGTTGTTTCAAGCTAATCTTTCCATAGAATTTTGGGGCGATTGTGTTCTCACTGCGTCTTCTCATCAACCACACACCTTCTTCTTTACTTGATGGTCGTACTCTTTTTCATTTTCTTTATGGGATGGCACCGGATTATACACATCTACGAGTTTTTGGTTCTCTTTGCTATGTTCACAATCAGCATACAAATGGGGACAAATTTACTTTGAGGTCACCGATGCATTTTTGTCGGTTATCTGAATGGAAAGAAGGGATGACGTGTGTATGATCTTGATTGTGGGGTTTTCTCGGTGTCTCGTGATGTTCTGTTTCGCGAGGAGGTCTTCCCGTTTGTTGCATCTCCTCTTCCGTCCAAATCTGAAACTTTTAGCTTGCCTTCTATTTCTGACTGGACATGGCCCTCTGATGAAGCTCTCGTTATGTTTCTGGAATATCTTCAGATTCTGATTCAGCTACTGCTAGTCTCACTTCCTCAATCCCAACCGTCGACTCTGTTTCTTTGACAGCTACAGATTCGACCCATGTTTTGTCGTTGTCACCTACTATTTCTCCGACAAACTCGGGTTCTGCTTCAGCCGAAATCGAGCAACAACAAACAACATCTAAGGAATTTAGACGAGGACACTGACAAAAATTTGCTTCTACGAGGCTGCGTGAATTTGTTACTAACACAGTTCACGTGCCCTGTACGAAGAATGGCTCTATGGTGCCCTCACCTAGCTCTTCGATATCGACATATCTGATCACACATTATGTTTCAACCTCCCGTTTCTCACCGAAACATCATGTTTTTATGGCTGTTGTTACTTCAGGACACGAGCCTCACACATATAAAGAGGCTTTTCGAGACGAACGTTGGTTTTTGGCAATGAAAGACGAGATACACACACTTGAAGCAAACGAAACATGGACTGTGGGGCTCTTCCTCCAGGCAAGAAGGCCATCGGTAGCAAATGGGTTTTCAAGATCAAGTATTGTTCTGACGGCATGATCAAACGCTACAAATCACGCTTGGTCGTTCTTGGTAACCACCAAGTTGAAGAGATTGACTACGAGGAGACATTTGCACTGGTCGCGAAAATGGGCATCATTCGTCTTTTTCTTGTCGTCGCTTCGGCTAATAATTGGAAGGTACATTAAATGGATGTACATAGTGCATTCTTACACGGTGACTTACTCGAAGAGGTTTATATGAAACCTCTTCTTGGTTTCCCTTTACCCGATACATCTCGTGTTTATCGCTTTTGCAAGTCTTTCTATGGGCTAAAGCAAGCTCCATGTTGTTGGTTTGCGACACTTGGGAATTCACTGAAGCAATATGGATTTCAGTCTTCTCCTTCGGATAACTCTCTGTTTACATTCCATGTCAGAGATGTTCGTCTACACATTTTGGTGTACATTGACAACCTGATCATCAAAAGTAACTCCTCGACTGCCATTCAAGCTTTCAAACAATACTCATGCTCCTGCTTTCACATAAAGGATCTGGGATTGCTCAAATATTTTTTAGGCATTGAAGTTGCTCGTAATTCTGTGGGTATCTATTTGTGTTAGTGAAAATATGCCTTGGATATTATTTTTGAATAGGTTTACTTGGGGCAAAACCAAGGAGTTTTCTGTTAGAACAGAATCATTGATTTTCTTTAGCCACATGAGAATTTCTTGCTGATCCATTTGCATATAGACGCCTTGTCGATTGGTTAATTTACTTGGTCGTGACTCGCCCAGAACTCTCATATTCCGTGCATATTCTCTCTCAGTTCATGCAAGCTCCTCAGAAAGACCATTGGGACGCGGCTTTGCATGTTGTACACTATTTAAAAGGTAACCTCGGACAAGGCATGTTGCTTCGTTCGATTCTGGTCTCAAACTTCACGCATTGTATGACTTTGACTGGGCGAGATGTCCTTTGAGTCAACATTCTCTTACTGGTTGGTTGTTCATTTTAGATCTGCACTGATATCTTGGAAGACGAAGAAACACAGCGTTGTCTCCCGTTCCTCGGTAGAAGCCGAATATCGTGCCATGGAAATGACGACTTGTGAGTTTATTTGTCTTAAAGCATTGCTTCGTGATATGGGAATTCTAAACTCGCAGCCGATGAGTTTTCATTGTGACAGTCTCGCGGCTATTCTAATCCAGTCTTTCTTGAACGAACTAAACACATCGAAGTGGATTGTCATTTTGTTTGTGATGCAGTTCTTGATGGATTATCACTACTCGGCATGTCACGAGTCATATGCAACTCATCGATATCTTCACCAAAGCTCTCAGAAAGAAGAAATTTGACGGGTAGAAGAATATTTCTCTGTAACCCTTATTTGACTCTTTCTATTTGACTTTTTCCTTTCTTTATTTTTTAGTCATTAGTTAAACTTCACTCGTGTATAAGTTCTCCTGAAAATTACAACAGTAATATGAGATTCATCTTCACAAACAAACCTATACTCCTATTCATATTTTTTGGGTTTACATTATTGGATTGTTGGTTCAAAGTTCAATTGGGTTTTAAAATATTGAAACTTAAAAAATTCTGAATTAAATTCTAATAACTCGGATTTGGATTATTATTAATATAACATAAACAAGATTTAAAAAATATCCATAAAATATAAAATGAAATGTTAAATGAGATTCCATGACAGGAAGGAATTCGACTTCCAAGATGTGACGAGGGATTGAGTTAGACGAAATCATCTGTACTAGGAATGAAAATGAAGCTTAGGTTTTAGGATAAAAACAAAATACATATGTTCATTTTAGTTTATAGTAAAGATTTCTTTTATGTTAAATTTAGTAAATATGACATGCACTCTCATAATTACAACAAAATGAAATTATTTCTAATTTGGATTTTTAAAAAAAGTTTATTTGAATTTGAAACAAATAGAATTTATAATTTGGGATCGAATGAGTAATATAGATTTATCCGTAGCCAAATTTATTTGGCCAATCAATTGGAATGCGGTGAATCCAAAACGTAAATTTATTCGGCCAAAATAGATCTATCATTTTGTTTCGACCAATACATAGAATCTATACATTGCATAAAATTGTCCAAAGTTTTATCTTAAGTTTTTTTATTGAATCTTAAGTTTGATCTTAAGTTTTTCATTGAATCTTATGTTAAATAAGCCAAAGTTGAATAAATAAAACTTAACAAATTGGAGAGTCTCATAGTGAATATCAAGAAAGCTACAAATATGGAGAAATTCTCCCAACAAACATATCACGAACTCTATATAAGGAGCACATATACCATGAACGAAAATCATCTTCTCCATCAGTAAAGATTGAAAAAAAATAATCAAGAGAGAATTGTAAGTTTAAACCGAGAAACAAGATTGCTTCAAATAACTTGAGTGAGTTTTATACATAAGTCTTAGACATTTTGTTTAGAGATTTGTGGGAGAGTGGTTTGAAGAATTATTCTGTAACCTAAAACTACTGTAAGAATGGTTTTAGGCAGTCATATACGAGGTATGTGACGTTTGGATTTGGAATTTAATTTCAAGACGGGCCGGGTGTAAGAGGAAGTTTGAGTCTGTAATCCAGGTGTACTTGAGGAATCGTTTGAACTAAATATGAAGTCTTTTGGAGTTGTGAGAACTCCACAAAATACCTCGTTCGTCTACTCTCTAGCCTTTTCAATTGGTATTAGAGCTGGAAACAGATAAAAAAAAAAGTTAATCTTACATATTTGTTCATGATCCAACAAGGAGAGAAATGGAAGGTTCACGAGACTTATACTCGTATTACAAACCCGTTATGCTTAATTACTCCAATTATGGATATTATAAGGTTAAGATGATATCCAACATTCGTGGTATATATGAAGGGGGAGCCATGAAGAATGTTTGTATCCCCTAATGGTGATCAGTGACAAAGGAAACGAAAAGGCGAAACCACTCGATCGATGGACGTCAACCGAGAAGAGATCATCAACATATAATGCAAAAGTATTAGCTGCAATTCTTACCTCTATTGAAATGGACGAATTCAAACAAATACAAGGGTCTGAGTCCACAAAAGATGCTTGGGACACGCTTGAAACAATTCATGTATGGACTCCAAGCATGAAGAGAACAAGGTTGGATATTATCTAACATCAATTTGAAAAAAAATTGAAATGTGAGAGAATAGAAAAGTGAAAGAGTTTAGTGGAAGATTGAATGCATTGGCTAACAAAGCATATATTCTTGCTCAACCTTATGAAAATAATCTTGTCAAGAAGCTATTTTGATGTTTACCTAAGAAGTTCTCAACACAAAAAGTAGTTATGAATATGTCACTCAACACTGACACAACTAGCTTCAAAGAGATCATATGTATATTGTCAGCCTATAAAATGGAGTTACAACTAGAATAAGACGCTACTAACAAATAAAATTCTCAAGCATAGCGCTAAAAGCTGTAGAAAGAATGGCGAAGATCGATGGAATTGCTGAACAAATATCTATGTTAGCAAAGAAGTTTAATAAATTTCTGAAAAGAGGACCATGAAGGCACCTCAAGACACACAAGGCATAGCGGGCGTGGTTTTGTGGTCAAGCATGAGAAGTTCGCATACCTTGAGAAGGACGAAAAATCAAAAGTACAATGCCATGAGTGCAAGGGATATGGTCACATAAATAACGAATATCCAAGTGTTCAGAAACGGGAAGCTACTTTGAAGACATTGAACGTGACTAGGTTTTAGGTACACAAAAAATGAATGTCTTGACTTGAAAAGACAAACAAATATCCTCTTAATCAAGAAAATATTCTATTTTCTCTCCTATTTACTACGGCGACATTCAACAAAATTTGAGTAAGAAAGCAAAGATGAAAACATGACCAGCTACATAACATTCTTTGGTGTTATTATTATTGATGATGAGAATGGAAAATCGGATGAAAACTGTGTTAAAATGAATCAACTCGACAAGATTCTCAAAGAGAAAGAAGTTAGAGAGTCTCAATTAAAAGTTGTTAGGAAACAACTTAAGAAAAAAAACACAAAGTCAAACTTATTTCAAGCCAACTTAAAAAAAACAAAGAAAAATTGAAATTATTGTCAAATGGAACAGAAAAATTAGATTATCTTCTTACAATGGAAAAGAATTACTCAAACCATTTTGATCTTGGTTATGAATGAAGAAGCTCAAGTACTCTAAGAAAATTTATCAAAGGTGGAACATTAAATAATGAGAGTACATTGTAGAAATGAAATACACCTCGAATTAAGATAGATTTGACAAATAACTATCAACAAAAGGAGCAAAGAAGATGTAAATACTGTGGGAAGAAATGTCACATTCAAATCAATTGCTATCAATGTAAAAGACAATCAACTCGAACGAACTACCATTCCTAGATGCCACAAATAAAAGTAATCATTGGACAACAAGAAGATTTTGGAATGAAAGTCGAACGCAAAACTTTGAAGGTAAATATCCTTCATGGTCAACATCTAAAGTTAGAAAATTGTGGATGAAAAAGGCTGATAGATCTACAATATTGAAGAAACCTACTATTAAACAAATCTGATCTTAATTGCAATATTGCATTTACTTCAATACAAGATGATCAAGATTATATGTTGTACTTTGATAGTGGTTGTTCAAGACACATGACAAGTAATCTTAGCTTGTTATCCAATTTTAAAGAGAGTATCAAAGATGGATGTGTGACTTTTAGAGATTGATGCAAAAGGAAAATACAAGGAAAATGTGACATTGGAACTGTTGGACAACCTGAGTTGATAATATACACTTTGTGCAGAAATTTTAAGCCAATCCAATAATAAGCATTAGTCACTTTGTGATCAAGGTTTACATGTTTCTTTCTCACATGATAAATGTATTATCACTAATGAAACTAATGAAGATAGTAAGAATGTTCTTGTAAAGAAAAGAGTGTTCATCAACTGTTACATTTGGTCTGAAGACATAAAGTGCTATCGTGTTACACAAAATCCTATTCATCTTTGGCATCAATGATTAAGACATGTTAAGTATTGAACTATTCCTAAATTTTCTAATTCAAAGTTCATTCGAGGTATGCCAAAAATGAGAAATACAAAGTATGTTTTTGCATACCATGTCAACAAGGAAAATAAGTTCAAATTAACTAAAAGAAGATGACGAAAAACAAGATCACTCACGTACTTGAATTGCTTCACATGGATTTGATGTGACATATGTAAACTAAAAGCATTAGTGAAAAAAGATACAAACCGAGTTGTCAAACATACGTGCCGAAACTGAAGGTCCATTTGAAGAACAAACTTAGTTCAAGGACACAAAAATCTTTCCATAACAGATGTCATTGAAAATTTTCATGAGACAAGAAGAATGAGAAACAAATAACGTATCAACTACAATGATTTGGTGAGATTCATTTGCTTTACATCTCAACATGAACAAAAAATTTTTAAAGATGTATTGAATGATGAGTTTTGGATTAAGGTCCTACCTGAGGAATTAGAAAAATTTTAATGTAATGATGTTTGGTATCTATTTCTTGTACCTATTGAAACCAATGCAGTTGGAACCAAATGGATCTTTAAAAATAAAACTAAGATCATATTACAAGAAACAAAGCACGATTTTTTGCTCAGGGATACACACAAATAGACTTTGATAAAACTTTTGCACCAGCTACAAGGCTAGAATCTATAACGTTGCTACTTGGAGTTTCTTGCATTCTTGGTTTTAGATTATTTCGAATGGACATGTGGAGTGCATTTCTGAATGGAATAATTCAAGAGGAGTTATACATCAAACAACCTCATGGTTTTGAGGATCACAAACATCCACATCATGTGTATCGATTTAAAAATGTGTTGTATGGATTGAAACAAACGCCAAGGGTGTGGTATGATATGCTAGAGAAGTTTCTCATCAACAAATGATACAAACGAAGGGGATTTGATCGAATTTTATTTATTCATAAATCTGATAATCATTTACTCATTTTCCAAATTTATATTAATGACATTGTCTTCGGTTTAACATCTCAAAAAAAGTTGATTGGTTTGTGTAAACAATGACAAAGGAATTTGAGATGAATATGTTCGGGAAACTGAAGTTCTTTCTTGGTCTACAGGTGAAATAATTGGATGAAGAAATTTTCATATCGCGGAGCAAGTATGCTCGTGATTTAATGAATAAATTCGAAATGGGAAATAGTAAAACTACTCATACGCTTATATCATACTACCAAATTGAAAAAAAGATTCCAAACGGAAGGATATAGAACAGAAGATATACCGAAGTATGATATGAAATCTACATTACTTAATAGCAAGTGGACCTGATCTAGCATCAAGTGTAAGAATTTGTGCATGATATCAAGTCAAGTCAAAACGATCTCATCTTCAAGCCGTAAAAGGAATAATCAAATATGTGAAGAAAATTATTAATTTTGATTTTTACTACACTAAAGACACTAATCATGGTTATTTGGTTATTTTGATGCATATTGGGGTGGAAATGTCGATGATCAAAAAACACTTCAGGAGGATGTTTCTTTCTAGAAAATAATCTTATTTCGTGGAACAAAATAAAATTCAACCTCTTTATCCCCGAAAGAAGCATAGTATATTGCACTAGAGAGTTATAGCACACAACTCATTTGGATGAATAAAATGTTACGGTATGGAATCTCAATCTTTCATTGCTCATTTTGATAATACAAGTATGATATATATTTCGAAAAATCCAGTGCAGTATTTTAAAACTAAGCACATTGAGATTAGAAATCAATTCCTTACAGAGTTTGTTGAGAAATAAAACAATTACTAATCGAATATGTGTTTACATAACGACAATTGACTGGCATTTTCACCAAACCTTTGGAAATGAATCACTTCGTGAATTTGCAAAAATCCCTTGGTGTTTGTTAGATTTGATTTTTTTAAAAGAGTGAAGAATATACTTGATTGTCTGAGAAATATGTTAGTAGAAGTATACTTACACTAATATTGAGGTGCATCTGGTATAGGCAACGTCATTGTTGCATCACAATCTTTCATTTGGACGACGAAAGGAAAGCAAAAACATCTTCACATTGGATGTCTTCACGTGTATGTAAGAAATGGTTACTCAGGATATCTTGTCCGCTTGTCGAGCCTTTAATCATAAATCTCTTTTCTTCCAAACACACATATTTCAATGGAAAAGAACAAATTGAAACCAACTTTAATACCATGATCTAAAATTTAGGAGAGCTTAGAATCAACAAAATGCACTTATTAGCCTTTTTAAAGGTCCACTCATAAGAAGGAATTCCAAGTGTTGTGTATATTAACTTAAAATTGCAATGAGAAATAATCGTGGAGTCATATATAAAGCTGTCGATTCGGATTCATCGAGTTTTGGTTCAAATTTTTAAGATTTTGAAAAATTGAACCCAAATTAAAACCAAATACTTTCGGTCTAGGTTTGAATCGTGTTCAAGAGAATTTGACCCGAATGTTTTTTACATAGATTCGGTTTAAGTTATTCGAGTTCAGAAGAACTAAACCCAAAACAACAAGAATTACATTTAGATTATTCTGATAATTCGAAATATTTGGATGATTCAGTTTATTTGGATTTCCATTCAGATATCATGTCTAATTCAGATTATTTGGATTTAGAGTTTTAAATAGTTTGGATTTTGACAAAAAAATATCAAATATAATATAAAAAACATGAAAAGAAAAACCATTGAGATTTTTTAGTGTTCTAATTTTAATTTTTAATTTTTTTTAATTGGAGTCTTCGAGTTTTCCGAACCCAAACCAAACTGTCCCAAAATGCGATGGTTTTGGAAATTTGAATCCATATAAGAACCCATATTACAAACAACAATTTGGATTGTTCCGACCGGTCCGGATCGATATGTATATAAACGGCTTGAACACCCCTATTCATAACACCTGTCGTCACCTAACACCTGCGACCAAGTAATCTTTAGGTTGACAGTGTTTAATTGAACACTGTATTAAGAAAAGGAACCGTTTCTTACATGCACAGGCATACATGGAGATTAATCTGAAACATCTTCTCAATTGCGATGAACGATGGCAGAGAAGAGTATGTTGTTGATGTCCTCTTTATCCGACTCATCAGCTTCTCCCACTGTATAATATGCGCAAACATTGGTTAGGAATCTATGCACAACATGAATGAAGAACGGCTTATTCTGTAAATAACTAACATCGTGTAATGACAAACAAAAGGCAATTCTCAATGAATATAACTAAATATGGCATGTCATTGGTTTGGTTGGAATCATCACCTGTTCTTGTTCTAACTTGGGCTGTCCATTCGTTGATGACCTGTGGAACAGAAAAGGGAGCAAACGGATTGTGGAATGAGTCTTCTTCTCGGGTGTCTTTGCAAAGTGATGTTCATGTGTCAGATCATATCCATTACAAGGAATGCACAAAGGAAAATGGAGTAAATAGCATATTTAGGACTGACAAGGTGGAAACCACCCTAGCAATGTCTTTGCAGGGGAAAGAACTGGCCAATATCCCGACGGGTTTATATGGGTTGCTTGCTGGCAAATGGTGTGAGAATCTCTTACACCCACTTGGAAATTATGCAACCTTTAGAAAGGATAAACTGGTTTGATATGAGAGAAAGACGAAACCTGATTGAAATCAGTCAGTGCATCATCCCCATCATTGCTTGTCGGTATATTGAGGGATGCATTCATCTTCTGAACTAAATTCCAGTTCCCAACAAGAGTTGTCCGTGCTTTATCAATTAGATCCTGGTTATCAAATCCCACAGTGCTGCGTGTTATATGTTGCAGAGGTCTTATAACATCTGAAAATTTACTTGGGGTTAAATTTGATACAGAAAAGTGTCAATACACAATGAATGCACACTTGTTCAAAAGAATACATGACTGTCTTCTGATCGAAACAACCGAGCATCATCGGATAGTTCTCTGGGTGAAACTTTGAAACCTTATTTCTATAACCAAACAATCGGAATCACTGAGATAAGATCAGTCGATCATCTTAAACTATAATTCTATTTCCACGACGAGACAAACTGAATCCTCAGCATATTGTATTCGCATAGAATTCCACCAACAACAACAAAATCTATAAACGCCAACTTCATGGTTCATCAGTGAGCATTTCCCCAAAAGTAAAATGGAGCCAATGGAGCAAGCAAGAAAACCTGTTTGGCAGACAACAGTTCACGGCATTGGTCTTTCAAGACGGAGACATCTTCTTGCAACTTCTTGATTCTCTGAATCAGCTTCATCGGATTAGCCTACAATCCAAAACGAAAAAAAAAATTTGAACCCACGAATTACAGCTCTCAATGTTCTTCAAAACGGGAATCCGATACAACTTGACAAACAAATCCATAACAGGGCTGGATCAAAACATTGGATCGAGCTAAAATTCGAAGAATTTATGTAAATAAACTTAGAAATTGAACTCTGACACTAAAACGTATCAATTTGCTTACATTATCGGGATAAATCTGTTGGAACTCTTTCTCGAGCTTGTAATGAACAATAGTCAGATCATGAGAAGCCCTCGCGAAGACATTTATCAAATTATCCACAGCTTGATGATGGTGATGACTCATCTTTCTCTCTCTCTCTCTCCCTCTCTCTCGCTCGCTTAGGGTTTATATCTGTTCCCGCCTCTTTCCCCGCAGAGAAGACGAGAGATTGGACTAGCTAGAGACGGCAAGGAGTTCTTTACCGTTAGAAAAACATAAAACGACGTGTCAACTGCATGTGCAAGAGACAAACGGCAAGTATTTTATTTTACCGGCATGAGAGTTAGGTATGCGTACATAGTAGTTGCAAAATCCAATCCGATCCGCAGACCCATCCGAAGCCGCCCGAAAATTAGCGGGTTCGGGTATGAAGACAAAAGACCCGAATACAAACAGGTCTTTGCGTTCGAGCTATTATAAAGCCCGATTTTTTTTTAAATTTCGACCTGGGTTTCGGACCAACCCATCGTGATACGCGCATGGACCTCACGTCTCAGACCGCGTATGCTGGTTCTTGACTCTGTTGTCGAACGAAGTAGGATCAGCAAAGATGCTCAGGACGCATGTAGGGTGGATCCCGAATCACTCGAGGTTTTGGTGGAATGAATGACACCACAAGAGGTTTGATACTATCAGAAAGAGCTTCAATTGTTCCGGGAACAAATTCAAGACAATACGTTCTCCGGGAACGATTTCGGAATGGGGAGAAACTCTCAACTCAAACTCAAATCTTATTTCTTGTCTAAATTCTCTATCCTTACAAAAGAGTGATGGAGTTCCTTTTATAGGCAAATACTCCAGCCCTTAAAGAAATGAAAACATTAAAATTAGGTTAAAATGGGGTGTAGCGTCCTTGTCACATCATCAGACCGTTGGTAACGTCATGTGACTATTGGAGTGACTATTGGAGTGTTCAAGTGATGTCATGAGTGACGTCATCTGTCCGTTGGAGCGTCCTAGTGACATCATGAGTGACGTCATCCGACCGTTGGAATTCGGGGTGACGTCATTCGACCGTTGGAGCGTCCGAGTGACGTGAGTGATGTCATCCGACTGTTTGAGCGGCCGAGTGATGTCATCCGTCCGTTGTGCTAGTTTTGGCTTGCGTCTTTGCGTCTTCGCGCCCTACGTGTCTGCACCAGCATTCGGCGTGTGGCGGGTGATGGATGCCGCCTTCGCGTGACTAGATCGTCTAACTGATATGCGTACGGGTCTAGCGGCTCAGGTTGGATTTGCTGGAACTCAATGTTATTTCCGAATGATGTTCGTACGACCTCGGTTCCGCCTCTTTTCCTAGGCGTTCCTCCTCGATCTTGTGATCTTCTCCCTGGTCGTCTTTGAGGCCGATATCCTCATCACGTCGGACCATGAAAAAACCTCAGTCTAGTGAGATACATACCTACGTGTGTCGTGTTTCTTTCTCTTTCTTTTCTCCATGAACCCTAGTCGTTTGTCCTACCTGCGTGCATCCAACATGCATCTTCTCTTTCTCTCCTTCGTGAACCCTAGTCGTTCGTCCTACCTACGTTACTGCAAGTTGCGTCGTCCTCTACAGAAAGTCGTAGGGTTGCCATACTGGTCTTCGTCGTAGCTGTTTTTTTTTTGCGTTGTCCTATGCAAAAATGTCGTCATCGTTTCTCTTTCTTTTTCTCTGCCGCAGCTTCCTCTCGGGGCTAATTCCAAGTAATTTTAAAATACAAACCCGCATGTGGATTGTTCGAAGCCCGTCGGACTAAGCCGCGAGCCGCGAAATCCATTCCCGTTTAATTTCGGGTCGGCTCGAATAATACCCCTACTGTTAACAAACCAATATACCCTTTTCTAATATAAATATTAACACTGTTATGTTTTCAACAAAAAAACTCTTCCAAGAATTGAAAGAAAGATGAAAAAACGACATGTATCGAAAATATTTTTCAATCTTATTATTTAGATTTTGAATATAAAAGATAAAAAGAAATCGAGTTCAAAACTAATTTTATTAACAATAACCCTTTTTATATTTCATGCAACTTTACCGTTAGGTATCAACTTCAGATTTAGAAAAAAAAAATAACAAAAATACCACTCATTTTTAACACGCGCAATTACTAAACCGCCCTTTTCAACCTTGAATAAGCAAAATTGTCGAGTCATCATGAGTTTCCATTCAAACTCAACGTATTCCTTCAATATTACAAATGGTTTATTCCCCGTTCTAACTTTACCACTTTTTTTCCTTCTCAATTTAATAAACCAATCATCATTCAGCAACCTTCGAAAAAGTGTTTGGCGGGCGGACGAACACCCAAAGGTGGAGGCAAGGCGAACACGAAGACGAGCGATGAAGTCGCAGATGAGAGACAAAGCGAGACGATGTCGGATGAGAACGAGAGGATAAAAGCGAAGGCGAGGGCTAAGGTGAGGGTGGAGATGAAGACCAAGATAAAAAAATGAAGGCGAGGACTACAGACTCGGGCAAAGACGACAAACGAAAGATTGCCCGAGAGACGGTAGAACACGAACACGGGGATGAAGGCAAAGGCGACAAAAGACAACTGCGATGATGAATGCCAATGTTAGTTTTTTTCCTTTAAGTATCAAAACGGCGTCATTTATGTAAACACCAAAACAACTTGATTTGGCGTCTATTTAACACCAAAACTATCTAGACGACTACCGAGTGACTAATCGGATGCCCATGCAGCCTAGGCGGCCCATTCGCCTAGAATGGGCCTAGAACCCTCAATCACTATAAAGAAAAGACGAATAGCAACAGATGGATCCATCCATTAATATAATTTACAACGGATTATAACGAAATTTTGGAAATTATCAATGACACGAAGTCCGTTGCAATCCATTGGAATTGCCAACGGATGATCAAAGAATAATATCATTTGCAAATTTACTCATGAATCGGTTAGAACCCCATTGAAAACCAACATTTTAATCTAAAAATGTTCATTAGAAAGTTTAGAATTTTGAGGCTGCCGTTGGAAAATTTCAACTTTGTATTTCAGCAGTCATCCATTGGTATTTCCAACAGACATTCATTAAAATATTCACTATTTATACATCAAACTCGAACTGTTTTACCATGAAGCCAAACACAAAATATATTTTCAAAAAATATTGTATTATTCAAATAGATATATATATATAAAGATCAATAGAGTGTATGTATAGAAGAAAAGATCATGTAACCGAGGAATTTACTCAAGATTTCTTACACGGGTTGGAGCAGTTCATGAGTTTTGCGTTGATGCAACCTTTGGGTCAAGAACAGGAGGACAATGTGATGTCCCTGCAAAAGATTCAAAAATATGAAGTATCAAAGTCAAGAAATTGTTTGCAAAGACCTTTACAAGGTGAGTTTCATAAATTACGAAAATTAGTTATTTCAAGGCGAAAATTGTGGCATTAGAGATAGTGCGCAAGAAGCATAAGAAATGGAAAAAATGAATAAGTTTTTTTAAATGTCGACGACCAATACGTATGTGGAAATGTTGTGTGATACTTTTCCTAGAGTTGTTGAGAAAACGCATAAAGAGATGTTAAACAATGATGCACACCGATTTTTTAACCTATTGGATGCAACAAAACAACCTATATATGAAAGGTTATCGTGAATATCAGTCTCATTTATCATTATCATCAAGACTGATAAGTATAAAAACTACAATGTAGCTGAAAATTACATGAATTCAATTTGCAAAACCATGCATGAATATTTATCAGGAAATAATCAAGCTCCTCACACAATACATCAATTAAGGAAATGAAATGAAATTGAGGTTTGTAGAAATAGTTGCATTTCATTTGGGGAGAAGATAAATACTTGTTGGAATATAAATTTTACGGTGCGAACAGATTTCGTCAGAAAAACCATCTTTACAAAAATATATGTTATACAAAAAGATATTTTATATGTTTGTAGAAAATAGGTTGAGAAGGTTATATGAATAAAAATCGTTGTGTCAATGAGATGGCACGTCGAACACTCGATTGGACAGATTCTAATGAAATATTTCCCGAGTTTGCCTATGAAACTAGAAATATTTATTTTTTTCTATGCACTGATGATTTTAGTCCATATGGATAATCATGAAGTCAATATTCTCTATGGATAGTGATATTTTCTACGTATAATTTGCTTCCCGATATGTATCTGAAAATAGATGTAATATTTTTACATTGTTGATTCTATGACCATAACACCCGAAAAAAGTTTCAATATCTTTTTGTATGCCTTAATTCATAAATTAAGAGACTTATAAATTATAGAATTCTTGCTTATGAGGTAAGTACGAAGCAAAAATTCACATTGTCAGCGGATTTGTTGTGGAAAATTAGGAAATTCTGAGCCTATGGAATGTTATCTAGATGGAGCACATACAAGAGATTCACATGTCCATATTGTATAGAGGATACATATGCATTTCCACTAGTACATAGAAGAAACCATGTTGGTTTGATTGACATAGAAGATTTCTTCCCCGTAGACATACATTCGAAAAGATAAAGAAAAACATTTTCGAATGAACGTGGTACAAAAAGAAGAAACACCGTGCATGCAAACATGAATACAAATCCTTTACGAACCATTAAACGCTATAAAAGATATAAAATAATTGGTAGAATGCGGTTGAGATCATGGGCATCAAAAACCATTAGCTCAAGGTAAATGGTATAACTGGTATAAACATAGTATTCTTTTTTGGAACTGCCATATTGAAAATCACTGATATTGTATCATAATTTGAATGTTATGCATATTGAAAAAAATCTTTCGATAACATCATCAACACTATTTTCCACCTTCTTTCTTCGATATTATGAAACATTTATCAATACATTTACCAAAAAAGGCAATACTGGTTGGCCCAGTTCAATTTAGATGGATGTATCATTTCAAAAGTTTTTTCTTTCACCTAAAGAAAAAGACAAAAACAAAGCAACAATTAAAGGATCTATTGTTAAACAATACTTGTTAAAATAAATCACATATTTCAACATATTTTATTTCTAGTCACATTTTCTAACGAAACAGAGAAGATCGTATAAACTATCTATATTCATATGATCCACAATTTTGTGCAATTTCTGAGATTTTTACACCAATTGGATGTACATGAGAGAAATCCGAAGAATATTGACTAACACTAGAGGAGTATAATCACATCCACACATATATGTTATTAAACTATGAAGAGGTATTACCTTTCGAAAGGTACAAAACAATGAAAATCGATATTTAATTTACAAATATATATTTATATATATATGTGTTAATATAATTTTATTACAAAATATTTGATGAAGAAATAGAGTACATATCTTCATCTAAATGCAAATGAACTCATGAAAATAAAAGTTCAACATTATTTTTAAGAAGAATGGCCGCATCCCGTTCTTTTTGCTCAGGCCGCATCCCGCTCAGGTCGTATCCCGCTCAGACCGTGTCCCGCTCTGGTCACGTCCCGTTGCGTCCTGCGTCCTGCGTCTTATGTCTTGGCATTTTGCGTCCTGCGTCCCGCGACCTACGAACTAGTCAAGCCAATTTATAACCTCCATGGTCTCCTATGCCTTGTTGACCGCTCTAGTTCATGCATGTTACATTTAAACTTGTGTCTTGCGTTTGTACTTGTAATTTCATTGTTTTTCTCTCTTTTTACTTGTATAAATATGTATCTTTGGTTCTAAAGAAATGCATAAGAGAACAATTATTATTATTCTCTCTAATTCTCTTAATCTTATGCTCGCTTTTAATCTTTCTTATCTTGCTTCCGCTGATTCATCTTTGTTTTACAAAATCAATATGGTATCAGAACGATGATTGAATCTCGGAATATTTTTTATCGATTTTATTTCTTTTGACATCTATTATCTTTTAAAAGTTCAGTCAAAAAATTTTTAATCTCTTTTTGTTTTTGTCTCCCTTTGTTTTCTCGGATCTCTTTTTATGGACTCGACCAAAAGCATCTCAATCTCGTTTAATGGAAACAATTATTCCATTTGGACGAAGATTGTTAAGGCCAATCTTGGTATGCAAGATCTTTAGGGATTTGTGACGAGATCGGATGTGAAACTAGTAGATTCAAGTGCCAGATCAGAAAAATAGGAACAAAATAAGCTCACTTCCTTGGTTGTTATAAAAAATTTCCTCGAATCTCATATACTTCGTACATATGGGCACATAGAGTCTCCTAAGGAGCTTTGGGACGAGCTAAAACAAGTTTTTAGCCATGAATCCAATCTTAACCGTGTGTATAAATTAAAGAAAGGCCTTAATAATCTAAGGGAAGAGAGTAAGCCTTTTAACCAAGCTTTGGGTATTTTAGAAATTATAGTCTGAACTATATTCTATAAGGCCTCAAATTGCGGATCGTGTGGAAATTGCTTAGAGAGTGAACCAGGATCAGGTCTTTTGTCTTGTAGTCTCTCTCGACGACAAATACAACGATCTTCTTCATCACATACTTCGCCGAAACGAGTTTCCCTCGTTTAACGAAGTTTGTATGATGACTAAAAGGGAGGAATGGGGAAACCGTCTCTTTAAAGGAATGTCTCCAAAAGCGCCTTTGGGCAAGCCGCTTCTTTTAGGCCTTTTCAAAAAGTAATTTTCTTGTGAGCATTGCAAAAATAAAAGTCATACAAAGGATTGTTTTTGGATCCTTCATCCCTATTTGAAGAACAAAAGTCGTGACAACCAAGGTAAGGCTAATATGGCCTCTGAGTCTGAGTTTATCACCAAGACAGACCTCGAGGAGTTTTTCCAAATTATTAAGGCAACAAATCGAACAAACAAAGTTGATAAAGAGGGAGATAATGTTATCTCTACTTTTCGAATTAAAGGAACAGGGAAGCTTAAGCTTCTCGGTCATGATACAAGGGCTCTCTTCATTCCAAAGTTTTCTAATAATTTTATCTTTGTCCAAAAGCTTGCAAAAGACCTTAATTGCTATATTTGTTTGTATTCTACCTCATTTTGAATGCAAGATATTGAAAACAAATAAGTAATCAGTAAAGGAAAGCTCCTTAATAGTCTTGACGTTCTCGAGTCTATGTATTGTGATCTTGAGTATGTGTTTCTATCAAATTCAAATATTGATAACGTTTCTATATGGCATTCGAGATTTGGACACCCTCATAGCAAAGTTCTAAGAATCATTTTTCCTAATCTTAAAGATAAACATAAAGCATGTGAAGCTTGCATTTTAGGAAAGCAAGTAAAACAAGTTTGTACAAACTCTGTTTCGGTTTATAAAAAATGTTTTGAGCTAATCCATTCTGATGTTTAGACAGCTCCATGTGTTTCTCGTGATCAAAAGAAATATTCTGTAACCTTCATCGATGAAAAATCAAAGTTTACATGGCTTTATACTCTCTCGTCTAAGAGTTGTGTTCATGACGTGTTTGTAAAGTTTCATAAGCATGTTTTAACTCAATATGATACTGAAATAAAATGTCTAAGGACTGACAATGGTGAAGAGTACGTATACTAGGTATTACACACCAAACCTTGTGTCCCTATACTCCGTAACAAAACGAAGTGGCCGAGAGAAAGAACATGCACCTAATGGAAGTCTCGAGAACTATCATGTTCGATCGAGATGTTCCTAAAAGGTTTTGGTCTGATGCGGTCATGACCGCATGTCACATCATTAATAGAATTCCAACAAAGGTTATAAAAGACAAATCACCTTATGAGGTATTAAACTCTACAAAACCTGACCTTGAGTACTTTGGAACTTTCAGTTGCGTGTGTTTTGTTCTTGTTCCTGACCCACATCGAAACAAGTTTGAACCCAAGGAGCACTAACTCCATGTTCATCGGACTCAGTATATCAAAAAGGCTACAAGTGTTTCGATCCTAAAACACAACATGTAATGGTGTTTCGAGATGTTATGTTCCTTGAAGACAAGAACTTTCATGATAAAATCTCCTGGGAAGAGATTAAAGGAATCTCAAAACCAAATGATATAGTTTTGTCCCTTAAAAACCTAGTAAATGGTATTCGGACAACTAACAATGAAATACCAAATGTACTTGGGCATCATGAAGACCAAAATGACCAAGAAATCTCAGAAAATTAAGAACAAGAAAGTCATGATGAGATCATTCCTTCTGAACAAAATCATGAGGAGGAAACTAAGGCCTCAAATCATGAGAACAAAGAACAAAGTCATGATCATAACAAAAATGAGGATCATAACGTCGATGAGGTCGAAGGAAGGATTCTAAATGAGATATGCCTCGAAGAAGCACTAGAATAAGGCGACCAATCTCGGATTATATTCACAATCCTATTCAATGGCATGGAAACCAAACACTCTATTTTAATGGCGTGGCAACTAAATACCTTATTCAAAACTTTTTCTCTTTAACATCTCTCTCTATTGATCACAAAGCTTTTCTTAGTAAGATTGACAAGGATATTGAGCCACAAACCTATAGAGAAGCCGAAGGGAAGCCAGAATGGGAGGAAGCCATGCTGAGGAGCTAACAGCCTTAGAAAAGAATAAAACATGTGATCTTGTTATATTGGAAATGGAATTTACGAACTGACTAGTCCATTCGTAAATTTGGGGACAGATTACAGACGAAATAGGGACGGATTATAGACGGAATAGAGACAAAAATGAAATATGTCCCTAATTCGTCCCGAAATTTGCGTATGGATAAACAATCCTAAGTCATCCGTATTTGCGAACGTATTGGAAACAGATCTGGAGGGTGTCTCGGATTTAGGACGACCATCGATGGGCATCCGCAAATTGCGGACAACTCTAGCGTCCATCCGCAAATTGCGGATGCCTATTGGTCGCCGTCCCTAAACCGGGACGACCACATATCCATTTAGTGATGGATTTGGGACGATTTGTCGGAAACTATTTTTCTTAGTCTGTAATCCGTCCAGAAATTATCTATTTAACCCCTTCAAACTTTGATTCATTTTTCATATACATTTCTCATACTTTTACTACATTTATTCTTATTTTTTGCGATTATAATAGCATCTTTGTCGAGATCGAATATTTTTTCGTTTCTAGACAATGGATGTACAGAAAAATTGATCCAGAAACTCAAGGTGTATCGAAGGAGTTTATAGAAGGCGTTACACAATTTATGGCGATGACACAAATCAACAAGTTTATAGAGAAACCGGTAAGTTGGTTTGTCCATACAACAAATGCAAAAATGAAAATTTTTTTAATGAGAGAATCGTTTAGAATCATCTTTATTTAAGAGGTTTTACTCTGAATTATTTCATGTGGTTATGTCATGGAGAGAATTTTGCACCACAACCTAGTAATCTTGTGGAAAATTTGAGTAGGGACATTGTACATCATGAAGTGTTTGAGACTTCTCAAGATGTAGAAATGAACCCTTATGTGGAAATGGTGCAAAATGTATTCGGTGAAAAAAACGAAGGTGTTGAGAAGATCCGAATGAAAAAGCAAAAAGTTTTTTTGAAATGTTAGAAATTGTTAGGCATCCACTTTATGATGATTGTAGAAGTAGTCTTTCACAGTTGTCTCTATCTGCACGTTTGATGAATTTGAAAACTGAAAAATAATATGTTTGAGAATTGCATGGACTCTATATTGCAATTAGTAAGAGATTATTTTCCTGAAGATAACAATGCAGCAGACTCTTATTATGAGACAAAGAAGATGATGATATCATTGGGTTTATTACCATATCAAAAGATTGATGTTTGTCAAGACAATTGCATGATTTTTTGGAGACAGACATTGGATTTGAGTAATTGTCGGTTTTGTGGAAAAGATCGGTTTTATTTGACAAAGAATGGAAAATCGGTTCCATATCGTAGTATGTGGTATTAATCTGAGGAGACCGCAAGCGATATGAGATGGCATGCTGAACATTCAAGTCGGGAATGAGAGATGTGTCATCCCTCAGATCGTGAGGCATGTAAACACTTTAACAAGGTATATGTATATCCTGATTTTGCAATTGAGAGTCGAAGTATTTATTTAGGCCTTTGCGTCGATGGTTTTAATATATTTGAGATGTCTGAGAAGAATTATTCGTTGTGGCCTGTTATTATGACACCATACAACTTACCACCTGATATGATTTCCGGTTCTAATCACCTGATATATTTCTTCAACCACTGATTGAAGAATTAAAAGAATTATAGAAGGGAGTTCAAGTGTATGATGTCTCGAGGCGACAAAATTTTATGTTACAAGGTGCTCTTACTGGACAATAAGTGATTTTCCAATTTATGGTATGTTATCTTGATGAACAAATCATGGTCGATTGGCTTGATCATATTAATGGGTGAAACATATGCTTTTCACTTGAAATATGGATGTACGATAGGCTGGTTAGATTGTCATCGTCGTTTTCTTCCTATTGATGATATATTACGGCGTAATAAGAGAAATTTTAAAAAGAATAAAGTTGTGCGAAAATTTCCTCCTCCAGTTTTGACAAGTGAAGAGATTTTGTATGAACAACTTCTTACTTTGAGTGTTCATAGGAGTATAGATTTTGGAGGGAAGAATCATCCGAAAATTGATGGTTATGGATTTACTCATAATAGGTAAAAGAAGAGCATATTTTGGGGTTTGTCGTATTGGAAAAATTTGAAACTTTGACATAATCTTGATGTCATGCAGATAGAGAAAAAAAATTTCGATAACATCATCAAAATGGTATTGAATATCACAGGAAAGACGAAAGATACTATTACATCACGCAAGGATCTAGAAGAATAATATTCATGAAATGATTTACATATAAGTGATGACGGTAAAGCGCCAGTTCCGATATTCGGATTGTCAAATGATAAGAAATATAAATTGTTGAAATGGTTGAAAGAAGACGTAAAATTTCCCGATGGTTATGCGTCTAACATCGGAAGGTGCATGAACATTCATGCAGGAAAGTAATTAGGGATGAAAGTCACGATTGTCATATCTTCATGCAAAGACTGCTTCCGATATTTTTTTCAAAATTGACGGACAAACATGCACACAAAGAATTTGGAGGTATATGGTTGATTTTTTTAATATAATGAATAAAAATTGTTAAATATACTGATAATATTTTCATGTTTTAGGTATTGCCTATCCTTCCGAGATTTATGTGCAAGAAATCTAAGTATAGATGTGGTTCGTAGACTGGAAAATAACATAGTAATTATACTTTGTAACATGGAGAAGATTTTTCCACCATCATTCTTCGATGTTATGGAGCATTTGTCAGTTCATTTACCGCACAAAGCCGTATTAGGATGTCCAGTTCAATTTTGTTGGATGTATCCATTCGAGAGATTTATGTTTCATCTGAAGAAAAAACCTAAACAAAAAGCTCGTCCAGAGGGTTCAATCGTGGAACAGTTTGTGGATGAGGAAATATCGTTATTCACTTCATACTACTTTGAGCCACATGTTCAAACGCGCTCTAGAAATACAGACAGATATTTTGACGGTGGTGTGGCATTTTCATATCCAGTACCAAATGTTTTGGATATAGTTAGCGGAATTGGTCGATCTGTTGGTAAGGCGAAAGATCTATGGTTATCACAACGAGATCTCCATATCGCATATACGTATGTTTTATTGAACTATGAATATCTACAACCTTTTGAAAGGTTAAATCCCATAACTATGGTTATCACAATGAGATCTCCATAGAGTTGTAATACTTATAGAATTTTGTTCTTTTTACAGGATATTTGATGATATATGGAAGAATACATATATGAACATTTTTGAATCTCAACTCCAAGCACTTAAAGAAAGAGATTTCTCAACATGGATCAGACAATATGTAAGTAATGAAATTTTACATATAAATAAATAACTTTTATAATATTCCAATGATGTGTCTGAGTTTTTCTACACATACTGTAGGTTGAGATGGGCACCACCCGTTGTGGCTACGAGATCTTGCCAAAAGACCGATTGTAAAAGTTACAAGTTGGCCTATGTATTTTACACATGGTTACAATTTTCACACTTAGGAACATGGGAAATTGAAGTCAACGATGAAGGTGAAAGCTATTATGTATCGACCAATGAACCAGATTTTTATGGGATTTTAAAGGAAATTTTGCAATTGGAATATCCAGGTTTTCATAACAACTTTAAAACAATGTTATACTTACCAAGTATGTCATTTTGGATTATATTGACTCATATTTTGATACTTTTTTGTAGGTTATGTCGGTTTAAAAGTGATGTTATTTCGATGTACTTGGTTCGATCCAAAAATCGGTCGCGGAACAAAAGTATACAAATTAGGAGTTGTAGAAATTAACTCCACACGAAGATATGAAAAATGCGAGCCTTTTATTCTTGCGTCACAAGCCGATCAATCTTGTTACATTTTCTATCCGCATATTAGAAGATCTTCAGATTGGCGTATCGTAATGAAGATACTTCCAAGGGGTAAATTTATCGACAACACAAAACAACAACAATTGTCAATGCAACAACAAATGACTGAGACTTTTACTATTGATGAAGTACCTATTGAAACACTTACGCACAGTGAAATGGAAGAAATTAAAAGAAATGAATATGATCTTTATGAAGAGATAGAAGAACAAGAAGAAGACGGATTTGAATCAGATTCAGAAACACAAGAGTCGGCGGAACAATTGTATGACTCTAAATATGATGATTCATGTTAAACGTGTTATCGGATATTAAAAGCACTATTTCTATTTCTTAATGAATTGTTAAATCAGTTTATTAGTTGTTGAGAGTTTGTAACATAATAAATATTTCAAAAAACAATATGAGGGATTTAATGGGAGAGATAGACGAACGAAATCGAGTCAGAGATGGAGAAGGATTTTAGGGATGGGAGTTCATCCCGTCTCGGCAGTTCCTCTTGTCCTGTCCCGGCTATCTGGAAATTCCAGACGCACTTTGGCCACAATTTCGGATGCTTTACGGACGGGAACGACCTCCCGTCCGTAAACTCTTTAAAATTTCGAAACACTTAGCAATTTTTCTCTGTTCACTCTCTCCCTTTCCTGCATCCCGAGTCTCCCCCATTGCGCCGCCATCCGTCGCCCTCGTCTCGCTCATCCGCATTTGTCACACCCATTCGTCCGCATCCGTCGTGCCCATCCATTTGTCGCCCCCGTATCGCCCGTCTGCCCTTCGCCCCTTTCTCGACCGTCCGTCACCCTTTTCTCGGTCGTCCTTCACACATCCGACCTTCGCCCCTTTCTCGGTCGTCCATCTTGTCCGAGTCACTCCTCGCTCGGCCCATCCCGTCCGTCCCGGCAGTTTCGGCTTCGTCCATCCCCCGCAGCTCATCCTGGCAGTTCGTCCCAACACTTTGCAGGTTAATTTTCGACAATTTTACCATTTGCAATATATTTAGTTAGATTTTTAATAGATTAAGTTGGATTTGGATAAGTTTTTTTAGAGATGTAATATGTAGGTTAAGTGTTTGTTGAAATGCTTGAAAGAGTTTGAAAACGTTATGAAATAATTTTAGTTAGAGATGTAATATGTAGTTAAAATATTTGTTGAAATGCTTCAAAGACCTTGAAAACGTAATGTTTTATTTTTACATTTCAGTATGTCGCGTCGAGTTGGAAGAGGCGATAAAATGAAAAACCGCTCTAATTCTGAGGAAAGTGGTAATGTCTCATCTCATTCACGATATTTTGTTTAGGGATTTACATAATTCATGCATCAAAATTTCTTCCGGAATATTGGATCGACACAATCGGCACAATATATGCCTTATTATCAACAAATGCAACCACCGGTAGAACCGGTTTTGCATCACAGACCTAAGATGCATGACAAACCAACCGCGAAAGAAATTTTATCAATGGATGAGGAACAACGTAAACTTCCTCGTTAAGACCTACTCGTGAAAATGGTGCACAATGGTATGTATACTTACGTTCAAATTTCAATTAATTAATAGTTAATTAAATGTTAATTTATCTTAATTTTGATTTTTTAGATTTGGATATGATCAACTTTCTCTTCATATAACAAAGACGATGAAAGCTGATTATGATCGCCCATGTCACAATTGGACGCAGACCAACCCAGATATTAAAGAACGTTGGTCGAAATCATTTGTGGTATGTTTTAAATCATTTTAAAATTTATCAAATAATTCAAATTATATTTTAAATAAAATAATCATTTCATTATTTCAAAAAAATTATTGGAATCCCGAGATTATCGAACTAAAAAAGTCCGAATTTGAGCGGGTTGCGGAAGTTCGTCTCAAATCTCTCGTAAACTATTATAAAAAATATCGAGAGACGAAAGGAAAACCCGTTTAGATAGCCGGTGATATTTGGGATCAGATGTGCGCTTATTGGGATGATCTCGTATTTAAGCTAAAAAGCGAGTGAGCAAGTAAATCTCGTCATTCTGATAGAGAAGGATACATGATGAGCGCACGTACCTCAAGATCTCGTTCTTTTGCGGAAGTATACGAAGATTTGGTAAGCTTTATAATACTGTTTACACATTTATACAATTAACATTTAATATTAAATCTATATCTTTTTTATTTGTTTTAGGCGAAAGAGAAAGGATTCGAACCATCTTACATAGAATTGCTGGAACGTATACATGTTAAGTAGTCTGATGGTTAGATTCCAGGACAAAACATGTTCACGATGATGTTGAGAACATGGCAGCGGAACAAGTATCCGAAATTCCACCGAGAGAAGATGGAACACAAACTTCTCTTAGTCAGGAAGAATACAACAAGTTGTATCTCAAGGTAAATTAATAACATTTCAATATATATAATTTTGCTATTTATCATTGTAATTAAATCTCGATATTTGTTTTACATCAAGTTACATCGTACAAAGGTCGCATTTTTTTTTTATCTTGGAGACATGGCATCAAAACATTCAAGTTCGTCCAAGGGTAAAGGAAATGTATCAGAATACGAGTTCTGAAATACGTTATCGAAATTGTTCGAGGCGCAACAAGAATCCCAAAGATGAGTTAAATAATCATAACTGCTAATTGAACAAGCACAAAAGAACGTTAGACGATCACCGAAGCAAGCTGAACGATTAGAAAGATTAATTGAACAGTTCATGCGCAAGATGAAAAAACAAATGCCTAACATCGATTGGGATGTATGTCAGAACAATGATTTTGATCACGACGATTCGGAAATACCTGCAACGGATTAGTAATACAAATGTTACTCACATATGCTTTCTAATTAATTATTGTTACGTAAAAAAATTTAAAATTTAATGTATTTAAATTTAATTTCAATTTTTAATTTCTTTATTTTATTTTAAAACATTATGGACGGGTAGCCCGTCCGTAACTTTTCTTTAAATTCCCGAGCGAACCGTGAGTCCGTATTTTGGTCGTTTTTTCCGTCGATTTGCAGACGGACAGGTGGTCTGCAATTACGGACGATTTGCGGACTGAAATTTTTGTCTTGAATTACGGACGGTTCGAATGGATATCATTTGGCGACGCTCGTTTGTGGACTACTTCTGTCCTCTCTAATCCGTTCCTAAACACGTTTAGGGACAGATTAGGAACGAATTCTTTAGTCCTTAAATCTTAATTTTTTAGTAGTGAACGAAAATGTGACACGATTATTTACGAGGTTTAGTTCATCATAATAATGAATCTATGTCTGAGGAAGGTTTTTCGATCTTATTATTGAGATTTTTAGTATAGAGTGTTAAACTCAAAATCGATATATCACTGACGATCCCTTTTATATTCTTTGTAGTTTCACCATCCAATATCAACCTCATACTTAGAAATAATAACAAAATAATATGTGCACGTCCCGGATTAGGGACCGCAGCCTAGGGCGTCCGTAAATTGCAGACGACACTATGGTCATCCCCGGTCCCTAATCCTGGAAGTCCACCAGATCCATGTCCAATCCGTCCATAAATACGGACGACTTAGGGACTGTTTCTCCGTCCGCAAATTTCCGGACGGATTACAGACGGATTTTTGTCTCATCCCTATTCCGTCTGTAATTCGTCCGGAAATTTAGGAACGGTCTGATCACTCCACAAATTTCATTTGGAATCTTTAAATTTCTAGTAGTGCTCGATTATAGGACGTGCATATCATAATCGAGGGTCTAATATTAAATATTCAAATAAAAACAAATATTCTTTGATAGGATGTCAAATACAGATTAAAAAATTAGTAAAAAATTTAAAAATATCAAATATCATATCATGTATACAAATATGTTATTCATACTATTAAATCACATAAAAAAATGAGTTAATTTGATTTCTAATAAAGAAAGACCGGCCAAAGTCAACTTATTCTTCTTCCTCGACTTCTTCTCCTCCCTGGTTGTCACGTCGACATAACCATTTAAGACAAGTCCAAATTTGCTTCTCCAAAACCCTAATGAATATACATAAACCGATTACGTAAACATGCAGACGTAAAGTAAAGATTATATGCCTTACGTTAGTACAATATATATAGTTAGTGCCACGACTTGACCAGTTTACAGTTATAGCTTAAGAAAATGTGTCGTTTATTATGAAGATATCGACTTTGCTCTCCTTTTATATTAAAAAAATGGAATACAAATAACCCGTGACTAATAAACTAATAATGAAATCGAGTCTTTTTTTATATAATATATATATATGTATGTATGTATGTATTTCCAACAAGATAATATATAGGAAATCAAACAAAAAATATATCATTCAGTACATGATCTCGTTCAATTTATACAAAGATATTAACTACATCCAATTTAAACCAATATCATTATAGTTATATTCAAATTTTTAAAAAACACACAATTTATACATAATATTTTATATCGTCTATTATCTTAAAGTATTTGTGTCTCATAGATTAGATCAATCCTAAGTGGAGGATGAAATTTTGTACTTATATTACCTCGGATACCCAAAATCGCTATATATATATATATATTCTCCAAACTTCTACAAAATAATCATGAATCACTATTATAAAAAGACTAATCTAGAAAGAAAAGGGGTGAAGTCTTGTGATTGTGATTGGACCTTATAAAGATGATGTATCGATATATTAAATTCAACAATCTAAGTTCGGAAATAAATACTGTTGAATAATCCATGCTCTTAAAAGTTACCGAAATTTCCCACTTATTTTTCATATTCAATTAAAAATTTTAAAATCGCTATATATATATATATATATTCTCCAAACTTCTACAAAATAATCATGAATCACTATTATAAAAAGACTAATCTAGAAAGAAAAGGGGTGAAGTCTTGTGAGACAATTTGGACCTTATAAAGATGATGTATCGATATATTAAATTCAACAATCTAAGTTCGGAAATAAATACTGTTGAATAATCCATGCTCTTAAAAGTTACCGAAATTTCCCACTTATTTTTCATATTCAATTAAAAATTTTATTTTGCAATATTCGCACAAAACATGCATGACAGATATGTGTTTTTAATGTAATAAATCTAAATATTTCACAATTATCTATAGATATTTGTTGTTGGAAATAAATATATGGCTTATATGTTATAATTTAGAAGATATAAGATTCCATTAATTTATACATTATTTATATAATGAATTTTCTTATAATATATATATTTCTTAGAATCTACTCCAAATCTCTTCCACATTCCTATTAAAGACTTTGACCATTCATGTTCTTATTATATGGTGATTCTGGAAAATTCTGCTCTCATAGTCATGTTTTCCTTTCTTTTTACATTTTCCATATATGTTGATGGATATCACTCATTATATCTATTTATCATTTAAATTTTATTTATTATAAATATTTTTTCAAAAATAAATTTTATATGATCTATTCTCAATAAATTAATCAAACGCTTTTTATACTCCCGAAAGATAGTTTTCTTTTAATCTTTATTATAAACTTTCTCGAAATATAATTTATTTTTCCACCAAAAATTAAATAGAAGGAAAACAAGGACAGACTCGATAAAACGAAGAAGGTGACGTCATCATGTTGGTGTTAGAATCTAGAAAGTATACGAGCACTGGGCAAGTAGTTCGGTTCTAATCTGATAGTTATAGTCACAATTATCCAAAAAAAATTCAACCTTGTTTAATTAGGCAGCAAATTTTCAACGTGGACCAAAGCTTTCATTAATTCAGAATATTATTACATCATTAAATTTGTTAGGTTCGACTTTCCGATCATTATGAATAGGATTAGATAAATAATCAATATTCGATTGTTAGTATTCATATTCAATAAATATCCAAATTTATTATTTATATTTGTAAATTCAAATATTTGTAAACATGAATATTTGTATAGGATATGCGGATACAGAAATCCGTATCTGAACCTAATTTTTTGACATATAAAATACAAAAAAAAATTAATTAAAAAAATCAATAATCATCAAATATAATTTAAAACTAAAATTCAAATCGCATAAATATACAAAGATATATAATATAAATAAAACAAAATAATAAATTTCCACAATTCATCTCTACATCAGTCACTTAAATTTAGTTTGTCGATAATTCTACGAATATAATCAGTTCATCTATAACAATGAAACAAATTGTTAAATTATACACTAAAATAAAACTAACAAAAAAGTTATATATATTTAGAACCAATCTTGAGAGTAAATGAAATCTTCAACAATATTAGTTACTTTAAAGTATTTGATATTTTGATCCTCAAATCATAAATATATTACATATTTATCTATATATTTATATAATAAGTATTTAAATAAGATTAATATTTTTTATTTCCAATTTGATCATTAAAATCAATTTTGTTATATATATATATATTAACTAAATTTTCTATTTAATATTTAAATATACGAATAGTTTGGATAATTGAATCCACTATTTATATTTGTATTTGTCGAAAATGTGATTTCTAATATTTGTATTTGTGTCAGTGGATATTCGAATTTTCGATTCGAATACGAATCAGATACGGATACTTCGAATACTTTGTCCGACCCTACTACGAAATAATTAATTAATTCGAAACAATTTTAAATTATCTTAATTTTATAATATTTTGGAAGAATAAAGACAAAAAAAAATCAAGTTGATTAGTTATAAAAAAAATTAGTTTAAAATTACTTGGGTTAGATTCCACCTGTTCGAGCTTCCTCCAAATAGAAAAAAAAAACAATTAAAAAGAAAAAAATTGTGTTGGTTCGTTTATGTAATTCGCATATATTGTACAATTAACCGACACCATACAATGCATTACTTACAAACAACTAAAATCATAAAATTTTATCTAATTGGTAAAAATCCCTATAAGTCATAATGAAGCATTTCAAGAGTTTTAGAAGCATGAAATAAACTAAATGAAGTTAAATGTTTGTAGCAATGATAAGAGTCTTAAAAGTAACATGTTGTTTAATGGAGAAAATGGTATGTGTTGCAGATAAGACTATTAATATTGTGTCATTTGGTCATGGTTGCTTGAAATATTAGGAAAACACACCATTAGAAAAAAAATAACATAAAAAAATTATGAAGTACAACGTGAGAAATATAGAAGAGACTTGTGTAGAGAGTGAACTAATAAAACATCATTTAGAGGAATTATATCTAAAGTGGAAAGACATATCGCCTACATCACATTGTTTGGACTAGTGTAAGAGCGAAAAGAGTGAAGATAAGTACATAGGATCATCATGTAATAGGTACCTCTAGAGTCGGGGTATCATTATGCATTAGAAGGAAATGTCCTGCGAAGGGAAAATAAGGCTCGAAGAATGTCTTGATGTTGAAAAACTTATCAAATTGTAATTTCAAGGCATTGTGTCCATATTTTCCTGCATATTTGACACAAGTTTGAGTGGATTATCTCATGAGTATATCTATTTGAATTTGGCATGGATGACTATTGCTTTGACTGGTGGAGTCGCATTTGTCCGCAAATGCGACGATTGCATTTTTCGGCGACTGCAGGCGACATTGAAATGTAGAGTCGTAGTCGTCCGCAAACGTGATGAAACATAGAATTTAAAAATCCGGAATTATGTTCAATTATGTTTGCGTTTTTGTGTGTTTTTAATAAAATTACGAAAATACCTTTTAAATTTTGTTTATTATATAAAAACATTTATACGTACTTCAAATTTTGTTTCAATGATTTGTTATAGTTTATAATTATCGTAAATATATATAAATATGTGTGTATATATATGGGTGTTTGAAAATATTTGATTATGTTTTGATAAAATTATTTTAAGTTTCTATTATAATTTATATTAATAATAAATGTATATGTATATGTATTGTATATTTAAATTTTTTAATAATTTTTTAATTTTTTTATTTTAGTTCAAATATTTGAAGATTATAATAAAAAGTATACACGAAACAATAAAATTTAAATAAATTCTTTTTATTAATAATTGTCTATTTTGGTAATTTGACTTAAAACGTAATCGCAACAGTTTTCTTCCATTCACTTCTAGTTGCAGTCGCCTGCAAACACAACGTTTCCATTATTTAGACAAAATGAAACAAAACGTCGCCAATCGCTAACAGAAACGCCGCTAAACGCAAAAACAAACACAATATTTCTATCAGTCAAACCCTATGAATATATTTGATGAGTGAACCCTTTGTCATGTGGTGTATGCAATTCTACCTCTTGGTGAGTTATAATAGCCCGACTCTCTCATGTATGAACAAACACCCCTATTATCATACCATACTTCTTTTAAAAGGATTTATATAAGATGTATAAGGGATAAATGGTTTATATGATGACAATGGTTGCTAGAGGTCGGACAATGTCACCATTAATAAACTTTAGATATTTTTTGAGTAAGTTTGTGTGTTACAAATTTAAAAATATTGACATTTATTGGAAAATTATAAGGTTCAAGATCCTTGTTTAAAGAGAATAGAACGAGATCTAGGTTTTCTCCTAAGACATTGATCCCATACACATTCAAAGAAAAATGATTGTGTTCATTGAAAAATAAAAACTTGATTCTTGTTTTAGTGAGTGAGTCTTAGACTAATTTATATACAGTTGGTTTGGTATCATGTTAACAGAAAAAAAATTCTTCTACAATTCTCTAACAACCCAAAATGTTAAAACGAATGTTAACAAGTCATTTCCATAGAGAACTGTCATTGTGCTTGAGAAATTTTTGGAGATCGTATGTGAGCGGAAACCCTCTCTCTGGAATTTGATATGTGAAAGATTTAACCCCAAAGATTTTGGATAAAAAACAGTTAACGGTGATCATGGAATAAGTTTTTTCGGCTTGAGTTTGTACTATAATCATGGGCTATGTTGAATGTTGACTCATGGACTTTGTTTTGTTTAGATATTTCCTTGAACAAAGCAAGCAATCCGTTTATTGTTTCATTACATTTTTGGGAAAGAGAGATGTTCATATGAGTTTCCTCCATTAAACATGGGTGAAGATGAATGTAAAAAAAAAAAACAAAACATGAGAACCGGTGTTTTAAACATACTTCCTTAAATTTTTTTATAAGATTGTTCAAATGTTACATATATATATACAATTAATTTATGTATCCATAGATCACTAGTTCATCACATTTATGTAAATATGTATTTGTTGTAATATATCAATTCGAGATGAACATCTACAAGTATTTCTAAAATCCGTACAAGATTTGTAAAATTTGTTTGTACTCGTCATTAGGGGTAGACAAAATATTTGAAATATTTGTATCTGAATCGAAAATTCAAATATTCGAAAAAGAAAATACAAATACAAATAGTAGAAATTAGATATTCGATAAATATAAATAAAACTACAAATAATCAATTTAATTATCTGAACTATCGTAATCGTAAATACTAAATAAATATTATATATACATATATATATATGTATAACAAATTTAATTTTAAAAGATCAAATTATAAATAATAAAACTTTTAATCTAACAAATTTACTCAAAATATAAATACATAAAACAATATAAAAATATCAAACAAAATGACTAATATGTAAATATTAAATAATTTTAATCTAATTAAATCACATATTTTCTTCAACGGTATCAATGACTTTAATGGGATTAGATTACAATATTTGAAAATATTCAGTTATCTTGTTTAGCTCCTACAATTAGGTGATTTGTTCCCTTTATTTTCTCCCTGACGTTTGGCTATTTCCTTTGCTGGTCATACGTAGATGTATATGTACAATGGTTTGGTTCAATGGAAGGCAGACAGATCATTGTCTCTTTATGATATCAGAGCCTCCTCTGCTCTTTGCCATTGAACGTGAGATTTTTTTTTCCAGCTTTCTGTTTTCAGCTGTAATTCACGTTTCCGTGTCTTACAATGAGTTCGAATTACAATTCACCTGGTCCCTCGAACACTGATGAGAGATCCGGTGTGCCGACGGGACCTGTCACTGGAAATGTTGCTGGCGTAGATACACCTTCACGTGGCCGCAAACTCTCGGTCTATTCTCCGTACTATTTCCATCCATCGGAGGGTCCGGGAACAGTCATCACGTCGGTTCATTTGAAGGGAGACAGTAACTACGCCGAATGGGCAAAGCATATTACACATGCTTTGCGGACGAAGAGGAAGATCAGGTTCATCGACGGAACAATTGTGAAGCCGTTGCCCCATGAGATTGAATATAATGAGTGGGGGCCCGTTAATTCTTTGTTGGTCGAATGGTTATTCAATACCCTCGACCCACAAATCCGTGCCTCGTTTACCATAGTTGACGAGGTCCGGGTATTATGGGAAGACTTGAAGCAGCAGTATTCGATCGGAAATACAGCGCGCGTTCATCAAATAAGGACCGATCTGGCACATTGTTCACAGAAGGGCCAGACCGTTCAAGCTTTCTTCGGAAAATTGAAACAATTGTGGAACGGGCTTGAATCTTACAAGCCGATTCGCACTTGTCATTGCGGACATCTACAGGCGGAACTTGTTCATGATCGCGAGGAAGAAAAGATTCACCAATTCCTCATGGGCTTGGACGATTCGCGCTTCGGGACAGTGCGATCTCAAATCTTCGCAACCGAACCTTTGCCGAGTCTGAACCACGTCTTCAACCGAGTAATCCAGGAGGAGAGATATCAGACGTTGTCTCGCGCTCGAGAGGATCCAATCGAAGCAGTAGGTTTCGGTGCTTTGGTCCCTACAAATCCAGCTCGAGGAATGCATCCGGCTGGTTTAGCATCGCAACAGACAAAACCCAAGGTCTGTACATATTGTAAGCGTAGGGGGCACGATGTATCGACGTGTTTTCAGATCCATGGTTACCCAGAATGGTGGGATGAACGGCAACGGAAGAACTCTGCGCGTGGAAAAGGCAAAACTGCTCCGACTACGGACAACTCCTCGGGTGGGCGAGCACCGCAGCATGTACGTGCCAATGCTGTTGAAGCAGAGGGTGTAAAGTCGGATCCGCTTACCCTCGGCGACACAGAACGAAGCAGCTTGCCGGGTTTCTCCGAGGAGCAATGGAAAACTCTGGTAAACCTGTTTCACATGAAGGGCCCAAGTATTACGGAACGACATTCCGGTAAGACAAGCTCAGTCGAAATTTTGTTGGATTCTGGTGCTTCTCGACATATGACAGGGAATATGGAATATGTATTTGGGGAATAATATTTATCTCCATGATGTCTTATACGTACCGGGTTTAGTTGTCACATTGATTTCTGTGGCACGTTTGTTACAACAAAACAATTGTCTTTTGACATTTACCGAAAAATTTTGTGTTCTACAGGACCGTACGACGAGGATGCCGATTGGAGCGGGTGAAGAATGCGGCGGGGTTTATCGGTTTCGAGGAACAGTGGGAGTGTGTGCTTGTCAAGCGAGAGAAGTGTTTTCTCGAGATCTTTGGCACCAACGTTTGGGACACCCGTCGGATTTTGCTTTGAATAATTTGTCTGATTCTTGTTGTGTTGGAACACGAATTGCTGAAAAAGCGAATAAGGCTCCTTGCGATATTTGTGCCCGAGCCAAGCAAACTCGATCTCCTTTCCCTGATAGCAACAATAACGCCGATGGAATTTTTGATTTAATTTACTGTGATGTTTGGGGTCCGTATCACATTCCTTCCTCCTCGGGAGCAACATATTTTCTCACGATTGTGGATGATTATTCCACATCGGTATGGGTGTATCTATTGAATTCTAAGTCTGAGGTTACTCAAAATCTTCAAAATTTTTGCAATATGACGGAAAGACAATTTGGTCGGCATGTTAAGCGTGTTCAAAGTGACAATGGAACAGAATTTCTTTCTCTTCGACGATACTTCACAGCAAATGGAATTCATCACCAAACATCTTGCGTATACACACCTCAACAAAACGTGAGAGTGGAACGCAAACATCGTCACTTGCTAAATGTTGCAAGGGCACTTATGTTTCAAGCGAGCGTGCCGATCAAGCTATGGGGAGAATGCGTTTTGGCGGCTTCATATCTTATCAATCGCACGCCAACAAAGGTTCTCGGTGGTAAAACTCCTTATGAAACTCTCCATGGAAAATTGCCCTCCTATGACCGTATTCGTCTCTTTGGATGTCTTTGTTATGCTCATAAGGGACAACCATTGCGAGACAAGTTTGCACCACAGAGTCGACGTTGCATCTTAGTCGGATTCCCGCATAATCAAAAAGGGTGGCGAATGTTCGATCTTGAAAACGAAGATTTTTTTGTCTCTCGCGACGTAGTATTTCATGAATCGAGTTTTCCATTCCTTGACGCTTCAACAAATGAGGAATCACGGGGGACATCATCGGTTCATAGCAAACCGCATCCGGCTATTTTTGATTCGTCTCCATCTGATCAGACAGAACCATCCCCTGTTCATATTTCTTCGGAGGACAGGGGGCGTCTCGATACCCAGCTGCTACAGCCAGTTCCACCCGCATCATTGATACCCACGACGGAACCGTTATCCACGTCTGATGTGCCAGTGGAGTCTCCGATTATTCACGCAGCACCATCAGCAGATTCTGGGCAGCACCAAGCCACGGAAGTCACAGAACATGTGGTTGCTCAGTCTAGATCTCGTCGTACACGCACTCCTTCGGTTCTTCTCAAAGATTATGTCACGTACTCAGTACGATGTTTGGATGAACCCCGCCCCATTCAATCCTGCAATGATCGGCTTCCCCAAGGTACGTCTCGATACCCTATTGCCAATTCTGTCCAATGTACTAGATTTTCTCCTCGACATAGAGAATTCCTTGCAGCCATAACCACAGGTTTTGAACCGTCCTCTTACAACGAGGCTGTCCGAGATACACATTGGGTCGATGCAATGCAACAAGAACTCGATGCTCTTGCTATGAACAAGACGTGGACTCTGACTCCATTACCGGCTAATAAGAAGGCAATTGGATGTCGTTGGGTATATAAAATCAAGTATAAGTCCGATGGTACCATCGAGCGCTACAAGGCACGTTTGGTTGTTTTAGGAAATCGACAAAAGGAAGGCATTGATTTTGAGGAAACATTCGCTCCGGTCGCAAAGATGCCCACCGTCCGCCTCTTTCTTATTGTCGCCGCGGCTCGTGGATGGATAGTCCATCAAATGGACGTTCATAACGCGTTTCTTCATGGCGATTTGCACGAAGAGGTCTACATGAAGCTTTCCCCAGGATTCAAGGCTTCCGATGGTTCACTTGTTTATCGGCTCAACAAATCCCTGTATGGCCTTCGTCAAGCCCCACGTTGTTGGTTTGCAAAGCTTACCTCCGCATTGCTCCGGTATGGTTTCCAACAATCGCGGTCAGATTACTCTTTATTCTCTTACCGCCATGGCCATAAGGAGCTATTTGTCCTCGTCTACGTTGATGATCTTTTGATCGGTGGAAATGATGTCTCGGCGGTGGAAAACTTTAAGAGGTACTTGCGTGATTGTTTTTATATGAAAGATTTGGGACCTCTTAAGTATTTTTTGGGTGTTGAGATTGTCCGTAGCCATGAAGGTATTTATTTAACTCAACGGAAATATGCCCTCGACATCATCTCCGAATGTGGGCTTCTTGGTGGACGACCTGTGCCTTTTCCTATTGAGCAAAACCACAAGCTTGCTACTTCCACCAGTCGTTTTCTTCCTGATGCCGAACCATATCGACGTCTTATTGGCCGGCTGTTGTACCTCTCTTTCTCTCGGTCGGACCTTTGCTATGTTGTCCATGTCCTTTCACAGTTTATGCACCAGCCACAACTTGATCATTGGAATGCGGCGTTACGCGTGGTACGATATCTCAAAGGATCACCGGGGCAAGGTATTTTTCGTGCTGCAGACTCTGATTTACATCTTTACGGGTATTGTGATTCCGATTGGGCAACGTGCCCCACGACACGAAGATATTTGAGTGGACACATAGTTCTTCTCGGCAACTCACCGATTACTTGGAAAACGAAGAAGCAACAAACAGTTTCACGTTCCTCGGCCGAAGCAGAGTATCGATCCATGGCACTCCTGACGTGCGAGCTAAAATGGCTAAAAACCGTTCTCCAGTTCCTCGGTGTCCCTCATCACACACCTATGCGTATGTTTTGCGACAATCAAGCCGCCCTACACATCGCGGCCAATCCAGTGTTTCACGAGCGTACAAAACACATCGAAGTGGACTGTCATTTCATTCGAGACGAACTACTTCGAGGTGAAATTTGTACAGCCTATGTTCGTTCCCGAGAGCAACTGGCGGATATCTTCACCAAAGCTTTGGGTTTCCAGCCATTTCTTTATCTTTGCGGCAAGTTGGGCATTCGGGATCTCCATGCTCCAACTTGAGGGGGCGTATCAGGGACTTTAATGGGATTAGATTACAATATTTGAAAATATTCAGTTACCTTGTTTAGCTCCTACAATTAGGTGATTTGTTCCCTTTGTTTTCTCCCTGACGTTTGGCTATTTCCTTTGCTGGTCATACGTAGATGTATATGTACAATGTTTTGGTTCAATGGAAGGCAGACAGATCATTGTCTCTTTAAACGGTCATTCTCTTTTCCACTTTCACTCTTTTTCTTATCTCCCCCTCTCTATCTCCCTCTTTTTCTTCTTTTTCTTTTTCTCCTCTCTCTTTGCCGAAATGTGGTTCATTTGTTCGTGGTGTTATGGTATCGTGATACGGTGGTTCGTCTGTCTATAATTTGTCGTGGTGCTATGGTTCTTTCGTCTGTGGGTTGTTGTGGTTTCGTGGTTCATCCGTCTGTGGTTTGTTGTGGTTCGTTATTCATGGTATATTGTTCGTGGTTCGTGGTCTATTGTTTATGTGGTTTGTTCGTTCATGGTTCATGGTTTGTGGTCCGTCATCCGTGGTATGTGGTTCGTGGTCCATCATTCATAGTTCGTCCGTGATTAGTTGTTCGTCCATGGTTCATCAGTTTATAGTTAGTATGTTTGTCATTTCTCGAATACGGATTTCATTTTTCATTAGATTTTTTTCCTTTTTAAAAATATTAGTTTCGCATATGATCACAAATATTCTACAAATATCTGAATATTGTGGATATTAGAATTTATGAATTTGTGTACGAATAATAAAATTAGATATTCGAAAAATACGAATATAATCGTAGGAGCGGGAGTGGAAATGGTGCAATGACGGGTGATAATAAAGAGGGAGGCACAATCACACGAGATAGAATGAAGGAGGCACCATGACCAGTGAGAATTAGGAGGAAAGCATGTCGATCGCATTGGTAAGTGACTTTTTAGTAAGAGTGAAGGAGTCTCAGAGAAAACGCAAATATTTGATTAAATTGAAACCACATTTTAGAATTTATAAAAATATGATAAATTTGTAATTATAAATTTTTTCGGATATTTACAAATAATGTTTATGTGCTTTTAAATTTGAACCGTAGATTTTATGAATTTAGATCCGAACATGAACCCAAATCCACAAATAAACAAATTTTTTGGACGAATTGACGATAAATTTAAAATTTTCCGGATAATTCACACTTCAATTATATCCTTACCAACAGTGTCTAATCTTCGCCTATCAAAGACTATCTCTAATATCATTAGTCGTGTAAAATCATTTATTATTTAAACAATAAAATATGACTCTCCCATGTGGCCACGTGTAAGCGAAAGCTACACAAGTGTCTTGGTGAAATTATTAGCTTTTTAACCATAAGCATAAGTTAGGAAAATAAACTTAATATTAAATCACCCTTTAGAAACAATATAACAATTAAATATTCTTAATGTAGAATTAATAATGACCAGACCGATATATATATAAATCTATATGTATTAGATTTTGGGTCATGGTTCGGTTGCTTATGGTTTAAGAAAACTAGTTGATGCAATTTTATCTTCAAAGTGAACTGATGAGGCCGTCATATAAGATACCAAAAATAAGACATGAACAAAATAGTAATTCCTTTATGGTTAAAATAATTAAAAAATACACAAAAAATATAAAATGCATCCTTTTTTGTCATTACTATATATTTATCAAATATATAAATTGAAATTTATTATCAAATGAAATTAAAATTTTTAATAATAATTATCAATTGTAAATTATATGAAATATCTTCGTTTATTCCAAAGACCTCCAAAAATATTGCAATTGATAAATAATCCACATATTAAAACTATAGTATATAACTTTTAAAATCATAATCGGGATACTCCCATATATTATAACACAATACAAAATAGTCAATATTTATATATTTTTATTAATACGATAAAAAAATATTTAAAAATAAATCTTAATATATACATATTGAACAGGCGGAATATCAGAAATATCTTTATAGGGCTAAACCACTTCAAAAATATCCTTCCCCAAAATAATTATTAAATCCGAAAAATAAAAACTGAAGAAAAGACAAATTTGCCCTTAATGTTCGAACGTGGAAAAATGGAAGTTCGGCAGTTTTTCGACGTGAAAAACTGCCGAAAACGAGAAAGGCGAACAGTTTTTCGCCGTGAAACCTGTTTAAAAGTTGATAGCAAGAAAGAAATAAGTGATGTCGAACTTGAGAGGGAACGATTTGAAGTTGGCGAACGATTTGAAGTTGGCGAGAAGGAAACTGGCGAAGAGAGCACGAAGAGAGCACGAGTCAATCTTCAATGGCGTCAATAAGTGTAAGTAGTTCGATTTCTAGGGTTTTGCAAGCTTTCGAGTCACAAAATGGTTTATTGATTTGAAATGGGTCAGTGTCAGTGAGTCGGTTAGGTCGCAAGGGTCGCAGGAGTTGCATGAACATCTTCGACTCCGTGAGTCGGTTGAGTAGCAAGGGTCGCAGTAGTTTCATGACCATCTTGGACTCAGTTTATTGATTTGAAATGGGTGAGTGTCAGTGTCAGTGAGTCGGTTAGGTCGCAATGGTCGTTTAAGGGGCGTGGGTCAGTTGAGTGTCGCGGAGTGTTTGAGGGTCGTTTGAGTCACATGGGTCGCACGCGTCGGTTGAGGGTCGCACGGGTCGGTTGCGTCGCATGGGTCGGTTGGGTCGCATGGGTCGCTTAGGTCGGTAGAAGTATAATGTATTCGTAATTGGTCATTTTGCAGGTGGCGCCAAAGCCGAGATTTGTGTATGAATTCAAGCACATGGACAGAATTCCAAAGATCACAACGAAGTGTTATCCTCACGAGACAATAAGGATGCTGAGAGGAATCTTAAATGATCAGGAGTTGCATTACTTCGAGAACGAGTCACAATTTAGGCATTTATTTCACTTACAATGTGACTCCACATTGACGAAGGTTCAAATGTCTGTACTACTAAATCACTATGTGATTATACGAGACAATACAAATTGTCATAAACGGCATTCCCATCCGGTACTCTATAGTGGAGCACGCACTAATTTCCGGATTGAAATGCGGACCATATCCCATAGGATGGGAGTCCATGATGGGTGTCACATTCAGGCTGAAGAATTTCGGCCGTGGAAAGGTGACCCCCGAACAAGTCAGTGAAAAGCTTGTGAAGGCGAAGAATTCCGACGACCGGAAGAGGCTCGCAACTTTGATGTTGTTGGCGCAAGTTATGGCTCACAAGCCTTCAGCAGAAAACTCTATCAGCCATGATCTCATTGACATGGTTGATGACTTGGAATTTTGTGAAGGCTTTCCATGGAGTCGTTACACATTCGAGATGATTGTGGATACTTGCCGCAAGCACGTTAGCGGGGAATCACCGAAACCAAAATGGTATTGTGGCGGTTTCATGATCCCACTAATGGTAAGTTGTATATATTATTCGAATAACTTGAATGTTTTCGTACTTTTTGCATTCTTATCATTTTGTTTTAATGTTTCAGTTACTTCCATTTGAAACCATCCTTAGTTTGGGCGGAAATGGATGGTATGTTGAGGTTGTGGATGCGCATCGATCCTGCCCAAGAATGTGCAAGAAGATGGTTAAATCCAATTTTAACCCGAAGTATGTAGATGTGATAAGGCAGATTGGAGATTCTAAGGTAACAATTACACAGGGTTCACAAGGGAAACAAGGGTCACAGAGGGTAATAATGGTTATGTTTTGTTTTTCAGGATATTCTAAGTATTCTTCGTGCTGAACACGAAGAGGAAGCTTTACTTTCTGGTCTGGAGGATTACGAGGGATGCGACGATCCCGATGTTCAGATATGGATGAAACATCTTCGTAGAAATCCGAAGGGTATTTGTTGGGAGGATATCCGTGAGCAAGAACTGCTGACACGAAAAGCAGCTCTTGGTGATCAAAAAAAGGAGAAGGAAAAAGGACTAAGAGGAAGGAGTGCGTGAGTGATGCTGATGCTGATGCTGATGCTGCAGTCCCTCTGACACTGGAGAAGAAATTAATAAGGGAAATAAGGAAGTCGGAGAAGAGAATCATCAACGCCGTAAGAGACCTTCTAAGGGATGTCGGGATTCATGTGCCTAATCCAAAATCAAAGGCTGCCGAGAAAGTTGCGATCACCGAAACCCAATAGACTTCAGACGCTTTGCAGCATTTGTTTCAAATTCGGACTTTACTAGTCCGGTAATGGCGGGATTCCAATAAAATTTTTGCTGCAATAATAATAAGCTTATTATAATTAAATTGAATTTAAATTACTTGATAAAATTAAAAATTGTTTAAAACATACCACAAATGATTTCCACCATCGTTGCTTAATCTCTGGATCGGTATGTGTCCAATTGTAAGAGAACCGATCATAATCAGCTTTTATCGTAAGTGTTATTTGACGATTAAGTTGCTCATAGCCAAACCTA
>CM071868.1:4373049-4398958 GCA_036759665.1 Gynandropsis gynandra
TTATGTGGTCGCATGAGATGTCCATGGGTAATATTTGGTCATATAGGGTTGCATGAGTCGTCCATGGGTAATGTTTGGTCGCATGAGTCGTCCATGGGTCATATGTGGTCGCATGAGTCGTCCATGGGTCATATGTGGTCATATAGGGTCGCATGAGTCGTACAAGGGTCTTATGTGTTCGCATTAGATGTCCAAGGGTCATATTTGGTCGCATGAGTCGTCCATGGGTCATATGTGGTCATATAGGGTCGCATGAGTCGTACAAGGGTCTTATGTGGTCGCATGAGACGTCCATGGGTAATGTTTGGTCGCATGAGTCGTCCATGGGTAATGTTTGGTCGCATGAGTCGTCCATGGGTCATATGTGTGGTCGCATGATTCGTACCCGTTTAAACCTGATTATAATTTAATCCGATTGAGCGTCGCATAACGGGTCATATTGGGTCATAATCTTACGAACAATAGATGCAAAATAAGACATTTTCAACGTTTAAATATTGATTACATAAGGTCTCAAAGGTTACAAAGGTCACAAGAGTTACATAAGGTTACATAAGGTCTCAAAGGTCACAACGGTTAAAATAAGGAAAGAAAAAAGTTGAAGCAAAAGAAAAAGGCAAAAAGAAGTTCGAGAAAAAAAGGAAAGAAAAAAAGGTCAAATTTGCCGAAGATTAATGACTCCTTCCCCGCGAGAAATGCTCTATTGACATTTCGGGCTTTGAGTCATGAGTTCCACGGTAGCAAATGACCTCCAACCGTGACCTTAGGTAACGCGGATGTCTGAGTCCGCCGATTACCAAGACCTTATGTAGTGCAGATACATCACAAAGTCCTCCATCCAAGTTGTAAGTACTTGTGTGTATCTGCATACAGACTGAGTCCGACGATTACCAAGACATTGAGTAACAAATAGACAGCACGATGCCCTGGGTCGACCATGTGACCTTAACGGTCACAAGGTAATAAGGATTTTTCAGAGAATTTAGGGTTAGATGTTAGAAATCGCCCTTTTGAGAGAATGAAAGACTCGAAACAAGAGATGATTTGGTGCTTGTTGTAGCTTTACGGTTTTTCCTCCTCTATTTATAACGAAAAATAAATGGACTCCTACAATCCAGAAAGACAATAATTTCAATGTGGCATTGGTAAAATAAAAAGCATAGCTAGAACCTGGAAAAAGCAGTAGTCTGACATTGAAAAGACTAGTCGAAAGGATCGAAATGGTCGGAAGGGTCGCAATGGTCGGAAGGGTCGCACGGGTCCAACATATTTTGATTTGAGCTGTATTTTCGAAATTTTATTCATATTATATGTAAATAATTTGTAAATAATAAATTAGTATCGCAAGGGTCCAAGGGTCGCAGGGGTCCAAGGGTCGTAGAGGAACAAGGGTCGCAGAGGGACAAGGGTCGCAGAGGAACAAAGGTCGCAGAGGGACAAGGGTCGTAGGGATCCAAGGATCGCAGAGGAACAAGGGTCGAAGAGGGACAAGCGTCGCAGGGGTCCAAGGGTCGCAGAGGAACAAGGGTCACAGAGGGACAAGGGTCGCAGAGTCAAACTGGGTCGCTGGATCGAACTGGGTCGTAAGGTCGCGGGTGTATTTTGGAAATATCAACATTTATACGGATGCTTTTGAAATTAAAATTTTTTTTTTCGGAAAGAATATTTTTGAAGTGTTTTAGGCCTATGAAAATATTTTTAAAGTTACCCTATTGAACAATTACAATAAGTAAAATTTTATAACAAAAGAAACAGACTAAAAACAATTGAGATAAAAATTAATGATCGTTGTGGCAGCCGCCGAAGGAGCAGAAGTGTTCACACACGCGCTCAAGTTGAGAGAGTCATGGTCCAAGTCTGGTCAAGATTTGCGCTTTTTCCGCGTGCCCCACCTCCCCCTTTTCTTTTATCTCTAACCCAAAATTTCCACGTTTTAAACCACCATAATATAAATTGTTTTTAGAAAAATTCTATAAAAAAGTGTTTATATTTTATTAATTAATATTTTATATATTATCATATTACTTCCTAATAAATATATAAATTATAATAACCATTTTCCAATTAATACATAAAATATATAAAATAATTGAGGTATATTTTCTGAAGTGATATACATATATATTGATTTAAAACTAATATGATATTTCCACATAACATTGAATGTAACAATTTACATACATTTTTAATATTTGAAACAACTCAATATATTTTTATAGAATTTAGCGTGTGACGTGTATTGTTTTGTTACGAGAGAAAAACAACACTTGAGGCCTCCAAGTCTTGTTAGTTTTGTTTGTTTTCATTTTAAAATATTTCTAAATAATACACATCATTTTTAGTAATTTGTAATAATTGTGCCTCCTTTAGTAATTATGCACTCGATTTTTTTAAGATAATTATTATGGAGTTGTATATCACACTTTCCCACTTTTCAATCAATCCTTTGGACATATGAATGTACTAATTGATTTTATTTGATCAAAGAGCCTACAGATTAATTGTTTATTTTATATTAATATGAATTAAAGTGGACACTAATGGGGGATTGTAGCTAGCTTATAACGAAGGAAACAAAGTAAAATAATAATATAATGTTGCCGACCTCCCTATCCAAAGAGTCAAGTCAAGTCAAGAAACATTGTTATTTAATTTTTTTGATACAAGACCAATACAAAAAAACGAAAACGATAACAAAATAACGTCTTATATGTACCAATTTCTTCTTCGCTATGGGACACCCGCCGAAATTGTTGATTTTCCCGTGCATCTTCTGGAAAATTATATATATATATATACCTATATAAATAAGTGGCGAAGAATCAAATTTTCGCAATATTTTTGATTTTGTTATATTTTTTTTAATAATTGACGTTGTCAAAATTATATAATAATACGGTAGAACCCTTGGTGAACAATAATTCGTATGCAATAAAAATTCTGTTTTAAATTATTTTCATTTTTTATAATAACAATAATATTTTTTAAATAATAATTATAAATTTGGCTACTAAATTATATATATACATACAGAAATACATAATTAATATTAAATTGAAAATTAACAAATTTATTTGTAAAATATAAAATAAACGATAAGTTTTACATTATATAAATGCAGTTAATTTATTGATCCAAAAATGAATAAAATTATATTGAATGATCCAAAATATTTCAAAATTCATAAACATGAACAACACCAAATAAATTGAACGTGCATCTAACTAAATATGACCATTTCGAATTTCGGTTCGAATATAATGGATATAAATTATTCGGATTTTAAAAAATAATAATCAAACATAATTGAATTTAAATCGGTTCGATTCGGTTTGGTTGTACAACGGTTCAATCTGATCATTGCAATAAAATATTTAAACTAAAATAAAATTTGAATTCTAACTGTTATTATTCGATTATTTCGATTTTACTAAATATTTTATTATATAAAATTACAAATAATTGATAATATTCGAAATATTTCAAATAATTAATATATTTTAAAATATATAATATAATATATTATTTAAATTTGATATTTAATTTTAATTATTAGTTATATTAGAAAATATATATATTTATATTTTTATTTAACTAATCAATTATCTACAATTGTTTTATCAATAATCAAACCTTATTGAATGAATTCGATCTTTTAACTTTTATATCTAATCAATTAATTTATATATATCTTCAAATTAAATCGAATAATTTTCGATTCGATTTAATTTGATTTTATATAATCAAACCGAGATATTAACCTCTACATCAAACGTCTCTTTTTGTTTCTATTGACATATCAATCAACATACTTACTACAATACTATTTTAAGAAATACAATATTTAATTATAACATCAATCCTATATATATATTTATGGGTGCAAGTTTTATTCCTTTATCATTTTTAACTTTTATAAATATAATATAACAAAGATTCGTTATGGAAATTTCAGACACGCTTTAGTTAGTTTCAGAAGATGATGTTTGCCTTCAATTAGACAGCTTATTTCCTTCACTTTCCAACGACCCTCCTATTGTTTCTATAAGTACCATGATCCACTTGATGAGCCACTCAACCACTCGGATCGATTTGTGAGGAAAACAAGCAACAGAAGACTTGTGTCTTTAATACAATCTCCTTGTCTTCCTGTAACTTAGCTTCATGGATTGTTCATCGTATCTGGACACCACTCTCGATCTCAATATCAACCCTTTAGAGCTTGATTTTGTCGGAAAACGTCCGGTGAGTCAGAATTTGTCCGTCTATGAAAAAAAAAACCATCACGGAGATTTTCGTTGTTTTGTCTAATCGGCTTGTACTGATTCGATATTGGATTATGTAATTCTTTATGTTGCAGAAGAGGGAAGATTCGAATACTGCTTCTGCAGATACGGAGAGTAAGTGGTCGGCAAAATACGAGGTTAGTTCTTTCATCGAACTTCGAGGTTAAAGTTTTAAGCGCTGACTGTAGATTTCTTCCCAAATCTGTAGATGTTCCAAAAGAAATCAAAATAATTAGTAATTTTCAAGAAGGGTTATCATAGGATTAGCTTTAATGGTTTTGTAGGTCAAAATAAGTTCTTAGCTTTACCAACATGTGGAAACAAATAGGATTGGTTTGAGTACTTTTCATATATGCTTCTGTACTAAGATCTCATGCCAATTGATGGGTTTACCGATCAAGCCAAAAAAGAAATGCTTTTTAAGTAAATTGGTTTGGTTTTCAAATATGGGTTTAGTCTAAAGTTATCCAAAACCATATGTAAGATGAGGTAATAGTTGATGTACTAAGTGGAACAACACAATATACTATGATAAACTTAAAAGGTGAAACTTTTATGTTAACGGCAGGTTGATTATCTATTGGTTTTGAACAGAGCAGTAGTATGTTAGAGGAGCTAAATCGGGTTAACACCGAGAACAAGAGGCTAAACGAGATGCTAGCCACGGTTTATGAGCAGTACTATGCTCTACATAACCATTTGGAGGAGTTGCTAAGTCAAAAGGATCCTCAAGACAACCAGAAAAAACAGTCCACAAAGAAGAGAAAGCTCGAGTCTGATGAGTTTGTAGGCTGCACGATTGGTCTCGGTAGTGGAAAAACCGAGAGTAGTTCCTCGGACGAAGATCGGCATCATCATCATCATCATCATCATTTAACATCATCAAAATTCACTGAGAGCATTGGAAAATCTAAGGTTTCCACAGTCTACGTACCTGCAGACGTATTAGATACAAGCTTGGTAAGTATTCGTCTTGAGTTGTGTTCTAAGTCAGATTTATAATTGTTTCTTTATGTTAAGAGATATGGCAAATCGATTCATAAGTGTTGGTTGAATTCTTCAGATTGTGAAGGATGGATATCAATGGAGGAAATACGGGCAAAAGGTTACGAGAGATAACCCGTCCCCTCGAGCTTACTTCAGATGTTCTTTCGCTCCATCTTGTCCTGTCAAGAAGAAGGTACATACTGCGAAAACGCTGCAAGAAACAATAAAACATTGATACTTCTATGTTTTAAGGTTATCCAAAACATCATATATACGAATTCAACGATTCATGTCCTAATCGTTGTTGGTCCTAGAACGTCAACATCATAATCGGGGGGCCAATATCAAAATATTACATATGAATTTGGACCTAATTGATGAACACGTTCAATGTTTAGGATTGTCAAATATCATATATGACAGTTTATAATTTATATTCTAACCGACGTGGAACACCAATAATAACATATGCTCTAACTGTCGTCTACTTTTCAGGTGCAACGAAGCGTGGACGACCCATCATTCTTGGTGGCGACCTACGAGGGAACCCACAACCATTCAAGCCCGAACACATCAGGAGGTGAAGCGCCGAGTCAGGTTGGGTCCAACACGGTGGCTCATGATCTGGTTCGAAGTGGTCAAAGACCAGTACAAGATTTGAAAGAGAAGGAAACAATACCAGAGATTCTGGTTCAGCAAATGGCCTCTTCATTGACTAGAGATCCTAACTTCACAGCAGCTCTTGCGGCTGCCATTTCTGGGAGATTGTTAGAGCAGTCAAGAACATGAAAAATAGCATTGAAATACTTTTCTTTTTCTTCCAATTCAAGATTATTCTTGTTTAGCAATAGATAATAGGTTTTAGGAAAAACGCTGTAAAAATATAAGATATTATTTTCGCTCATTAATATATTGAGATTTAAGCATCTTGAGTAAAATACTTCTTCCTGATTGATCGAACTCGTAATGATTATATTTACGTCTATTATACCAGGGTAGTGTAGTTGTAAGAAGAGGCATTTAATCTCTTTATGAACCAAATGCAAAATATTATTCTGAATAATATGATAATTTGTGTTCTAAAAAGAAAAAATTAATTTATGGAATTTTGAAACTATTGAAATTTTATAAGATTTTTCTCTAACAATATTGCAAATAACCCTCTAAAAATGACAATACACAACCTATTTTAATGGCAACAAATTCAAAATTTATTAAACAATTTTACAATACAGATTATGTTAGATTATGTGATCAAGAGTAGAGTCTCAGAGAAACCTATATCAGTCTGATACATTCTCACCTATAAAGAGCGCCAATGAGAATACAACCTCGGCAATCCTCAAAACGACAATCACTGTTACTGAGCAATCCATGTTGTCATCAGAAGTGAAGTAGATAATGGAATCTTTCATCACTCTGGTGCAACACATTCTAGTACAAGGAGACAAGCAATTCCATTGGAAAACCGTTATGCCTTGTTGGCCCTTTAGGCGTGTTGTTCACCAAGGAGAAATTCCTTTTTTCTTGTCTATAAAAAAGGTTACAAATGTGTTCATGATTGATATTGAGAATTGTTGAATGAAATACCTGATGGATACCCTGTTTTCACAAACTCTGCCTCTACTTTCAGTTTTTCCTTCTTGTTGTTTTCCTTGAATGATTCACATGGTATTAGAGCATATTATAGATGATTTCTTCTGCTTTTGATCCATGGAGGACGAGAAATTTCCCTTTCTAGTTCATGTTAACATCTCAAATTTTGTCTCCCTTAAAATTTCAGATACAAATTACTTAAAGTGAAAATCATAAATAGAATCACTTCTGAAGAGTCAATTGTTGTTAGGGTTCATTGATGGATCTATTCATACGCCAAATGAAACCTTGCTACTACTACTACAAAATGATGCTCAAACACTTATACCCAATCCACAGTACAAAGCTTGGTACAAGAGTGATCAACTATGCGATCATGGATCTGTGGCACTCTGACAAAAGAAGTATTTGGACTGGTCATTGGTGTGGAAACATCTCGGGAGGTATGGGTAGCCCTAGCTCAAAATTTCAATGTCGTCTTTGTTTCTCGTGAGTTTGATTTTATGGCTTCTCTTCAGAACCTTACTCAAGATGATAAAATTGTATCATAATATCTCACACAGTTTAAATCTATATGTGATCATTTGAGCTCCATTGGGAAACCTGTTCAGAATTGATGAAAATTTTTAGACTTCTTCAAGGGTTGAGAAAGGAGTTTGAAGCTTTTAGCACTGTCATTCATACAAATATGCATAAACCTCCATATCCCACGTTTGATGAAGTAGTTTCTCAACTTACTAGCCTCTCCTTGAATACCAAATACCAAAAGTCTACTGTAGTCAACCCACACCTGGCCTTCACAACCCAGACTAGTTTATCTAGGGAAAATGCATATCAAGGCTCTACGGGAAACAATAGGTTCACTAATAATAGAGGAAGATGAGGATACACCTCAAGAGGACGTGGGTTTCCTCAACATTCATACTCTAATTCCTTTTCCAGAAACCAACAAACTGGTGATAGAAACATATCTAGACATGTCTACTAGATTTTAGGTAAAACGAGACATAATGCTTTGCGTTACTGTTTGATAACTCATTTAAGGCGTCGAAGATTTCACATGCTCTTACTGTAGTAAATAACTCTGGACGAGAGTGGTTCCTGACTCCGGTGCTTCCTCTCACATGACAAACTCAGTCCAAAATCTGCACAATGTTCATCAGTATAATGGGAATGACTCAATTATGGTAGGAAATGGGGCATTTCTTCCTATCACCAATGTTGGATACGCTTCTATTACTACTCCTTCAGGTAAATTGTTTTTGATTGAAGTCTTGGTGGTACCATCTCTTGAGAAGAAATTACCATATGTTTCACAGTTTACAATGATACTTGTTGTTTTGTGTTTGATTATACTGGTATTAACATTAAGGACCTGGCCACACAGAGAACCATAGCACAGAGGAGGAAGCATAATGGGAGTTACATGTTGGATAGTTTACCTACTCAATGCCTCTACTTTGTCCGTCACAAGGCTACTTCAGAGGACATGTGACACCAACATTTGGGTCATCCTCATCCTCAAATATTACATTATCTCAATTCAAAAAATGTTATCAATATAAACAAGAAGAGTTCTGGGTTGTGTTCTCCTTGCCAACTTGGAAAAGCATCCAAACTATCGGTTTTCCCTCAGTTTCTAGAGCAGTTAGACCCTTGGAATGTGTATACTGTGATCTTTGGGGACTTGCTCCAGTTATTTCTAATCAAGCTTTTTGGTATTATGTGATATTTGTTGATCAATACTCTCGATATTGTTGGTTTTATCCACTGCAAAAGAAGTCAGACTTTTACTCTATTTTTTTTATGTTCCAATGGCTGGTAAAAAACCAATTAAATCAGAAGATTACAACCTTCCAGTGTGATGGTGGAGGGGAGTTCACAAATAAAATTTTTCTGAAACAATTAGCATTTTTTGTATCAAACTTCAGATGTCTTGTCCATATACTCCCTAGCAGAATGGCTTAGCCGAGAGAAGACATAGACATCTTATTGAGCTAGGTCTCACCATGCTATTTCAATCTAAAGTACCTTTGGTGTACTGGGTAAAGGCTTTTTTCACAGCCAGTTTTCTGATCAATTTGCTCCCATCCTCTGTTCTTACTGGCAATGCAAGTCCCTTTTCAGTTCTGAATGGTTATGAACCAGATTATACAATACTTCGGGTGTTTGGCTGCTCTTGTTTTCCTAATCTTAGACCATATGCCAGTCATAAGATGGAACCAAGGTCTCTACATTGTGTGTTCCTTGGATACAATGCAAAATATAAAGGATATAGATGTCTGTATCCACTAAGGAGAATCTACATAACCAGACATGTTACATTTGATGAAAAGAGTTTTCCATTTCCTATTGTGTGCCCTTGGCTTTGTCTCAGTTACTCCACTACCTTGCCAAAATTTTGGTAGTTGGGATTTAGGTGTTATTCTTCTCAGAAAGTTCCTTCTTTCTTCCAAGGCTCAGCAACATTTTAGTTACCTCCCATGGCCATTGTTATTTCTCAGTCTTCCAATCCTCTAGCAATCTCCACATTAACAACAGTTTCAGATAACAAGTCTGATTCTGATATAACAATGCCCGAGCTTTTACCTGCTTCAACTCATCCAATGATCACAAGAAGTCATACTGGTATAATTAAACCTAATCCAAAGTATGCTCTCACAACTCTTTGTATAGCTCCTAAAGAACCAAAATCAATAGTCTCTCCTCTTAAACACCCTGGATGGTGTGCTGCAATGCATGATGAAATTGCTGCTCTGGGGAAAAGTAATACATGGATGTTGGTTCCTCCACCCCAAGACATGAACGTTTTAGGGTGTAAGTGGGTTTACAAAACCAAGTTGAAGGTAGATGGCTTAGTGGATAGACTCAAGGCCAGACTTATTGCTAAGGGATTCCATTAGGTAGAAGGAGTTGATTACACTAAAAATTACAGTCATGTGGTAAAGTCTGCTACCATTAGATTGTTCTCTCTGTGGCCCTTATTCGAAAGTGGGAAATATGTCAACTGGATGTAAGTAAAACATTATTTCATGGTGATCTTCAAGAATTGGTGTATATGTAGCAACCACATGATTTTGTTGACTCTAAGTATCCTGGTCATGTGTGTCTCTTAAAAAGGCCATTTATGGGTTAAAATAGGCTCCACGTGCCTTTTTTAACAAATTCAGCTCCTACTTGCTTGAATATGGATTCTCTTGTAGCAGTTCAGACCCTTCCTTATTTGTTTATCAACATGGAAGTGATACACTAGTGCTTCTTATATACGTGGATGATATTATCCTAACAGGAAGCTCTTCCACAATGCTCCATCATCTCATTACTACCATGAACTCCAGGTTTTCCATGAAAAATCTTGGTTCTCTTTATTTTTTTCGGGGGTTCAGGCAACTTTTCATTCTGAAGGATTGTTTCTCAGTCAAAATCAATATGCCACGGAGCTTCTTATGAAAGTAAACATGCATGACTGTAAGCCGTTTCCAACTCCTCTGCCTCTCGACAACAACATTCTGATCCAGATACTCAAGAGTATCATGATCCTACACAATTTCGGAGTCTTCTTAGAGCATTTCAGTACCTTACTCTCACTTGTCCAGACTTGAGTTATGTTGGCATTCTATATGTCAAAAGAATGCATGATCTTTCCGTTGCTGATTTTAAATTGCTAAAGCGTGTTCTTAGGTACCTTAAAGGATCTCTACATTAAGGATTGTTTCTTCACTCCAACAGTCTTTTGCACCTTCATTTCTACAGCGATAGTGACTGGGGGGTGTACCGCAACTTGATGATCAACCACCATTTTTTGTACATTTATTGGCAGCAATCTCAATTCTTGGTTCACGAAACGAAAACCGACTGTTTCTCGATCCTCAATAGAAGCAGAGTATCACGCCATGGCTAGCCTTGCGGCTGAACTCACCTGGATTTCATTTGTTCTACGAGATTTTGATATATATCAACCATCCCCCACTGTGTTGCATTGTGACAATCTCTCAACAATATACCTATCCACAAATCCAATATTTCATAAATAGAAAATATATTAAACTTGACTATCACTTTGTTCGAGAAAAGATAGCGCTTGGATATATAATCACAAAACATATTTCCTCGGAGTTGCAAATTGCAGACATTTTTACAAAGTCGTTACCTCGACAGTGCTTCTTTATTCTATGCAAAAAACTTGGACTTGGGTGTCTATCCACCTCCAATTTGTGGAGGGCTATGAATAACCCTCTCAAAGATGACAATACACAACCTATTTTAACGACAACAAATTCAAGTTTTATTGAACAGTTTTACAGTACAGGTTTTGTGATCAAGAGTACAAAGGAGTCCTAAAGAAGTCTATATCAGCCTGATACACTCTCATCTACAAGGAGCGCTAATGGGAATACAACCTCAGCATTCATCAAAACGATAAGCAATACTATTGAGCAATCCATGCTGTCACTAGAGGTATCCATGTCCTCAAAAATTGACAAAGCATACAAGAGAATCTTTCATCACTCTAGTGCAACACATTCTGGTACAAAGAGACAAACAATTCCATTGGCAAACTGTTATACCTTGCTGGCCGTTTTGGCGTGTTTTTTACCAAGGACAAATTTCTTTTTTCTTGCCTATAAAAAAGGTCACAAATGTATTCAAGATTGATATTGAGAATGGTTCAATGAAATACCCGATGGATACCCTATTTTCACAAACTCGACCTCTGCTTTCAGTTTCTCTTTCTTGTTATTTTCCTTGAATGATTCACAAATATATCACATAAAATAGATGGGAAAAAAATATTTTATCCTAACGAATAAAAAATCATGAAATAAATTCACTTTTTCACTAAACATTCTGGTCCTTTAGCAACGGCGACGGTTAAAAATGTCTAGGAGCGGTGTCTGCAACTTGTTTCTCGATTTTTGTTTTTTGAGCATGTAGGAATGGCATGGTCACGGTCCATTGGGGGAGGTTACCCTTCTGGCACAATGAACATTATGTGGAAACATTATAATAATTCTTTAACCACAATGAACAATTACTTCAGTTCCTATTTCCCCCAAGATTCTAAGCTACCCATGTTGATCAATAGACCTTCGCTTCTGCAATGAAATACCTTTCATAGGGATTTAAGAGACACTGAATGGTATAAAGGCTTGGGTTACCGTAAAATTTGATCGCAACCCTATTTTGTTTGAAGCACATGTATTGTCGCTTCCGATTAAACTTGGTGTTGTCCAATGTTTTGAGCCACTACACTGCGAGGATCAAGTAGGCATTGGCGTGCTCAAGAGGCAAGAAATCAATTGTAATCTTCAAATTTAGCAATTCCAATTTAACGTCTTTACATTTTCTCTCACTACACACTGTGAGTTGCGTCCCTTGACCACTCCATAACACAAAGTTCCCTTGGTTGGCAGGGTCGGTCGCTTAACGAGAGACTTGAAGATGAAATTTTAGGTGGTCATGTTATCGATCATCACCACAACTAGCAATGTAAGTATCCTCTTATTGTAAGCAAAGGTCTTTGGCTAGCTATTCCTTTGCATCATATTTGAAAATACATTTGATACCCCAACTACTATGAGATGTGGAGCTTCGATGCAAATGACGCATTGTCCACCCCTCCTAGTCAAAATATTGTTTGATTTTGACCCCTTTGGGTCCTTCCCAAATAACAAAAACTCAAGATGTCGATCGTATATATCTCATGTTTTTGTTGGTATGAAAAACTAATGTATTACCCTTTATCATGATGTTAATAGAATCGCAAATTAATATAATAAAAGTGTTATATTATTTTATTATTATTATTAGATAACTATATTATATATATATAATATTACAAGAATAATTTGATTTAATTATAGAGATAATTACACAACTAGCCTTCTTTCCATACACGCTTCGCAACATAGAGCACTCTTGGCAACTTCAATCTTGTTACACGATATGTCAAATATGAAATGTTTTAAAGGCTATGTGGGTAAGTCAGCCAATCAATCCGTCGAATGAACATGTGTGACACGAAGAGAGCCTTGGACTTGATGTCGGGTAAAATAATAATCCAATGCCAAATGCTTCATGTGAAAATGAATGACATGATTCACGCTAAGATATGTAGCTCCAATATTGTCAGAAAAAGATCACTAGTGTTGTGAAGAGGAGAATCCGGAGTTCCGTTAGAAGTGATGTGCTCCAACAAACTTCTATAGTGGTAGAAGCCACCAAATGGTACTTAAACGAACATTTGTTTTGATCTTCTAGGAGGACCACGAGATAGAGTGTGATCCGAGATAGTTAATTGCTTTTTAGCTGCCTAAAATATCCCCATATCACGTGTGCCACCTAGATATCGGAGGAAACGTTTCACTGTTTTCCAATGCTCATTGGTCAGAGAATGCATGAATTGTGACAATCATTTAATCACAAAACAAATGTATGGTCAATGTGAGTGTAGACTACAAACAAGAATCCTATATTTTGTTGCATCCCAAATAGTCATTCCATCATGCAAGGAGAGACGAGCAGAGGATGTCATCAGTGCGGGAGCACATTTGGCATCCTTCATTTTGGCACATTGAAGAATATCCAGAATGTATTCCATCTAAGATAAGTACATTCTTTCGGAGTTTATGATGCTTCAATACCAAGAAAATAAGAGAATCCACAAAAATCCTTAACAGAGGATTTCGCGGTAAGCATGTCAATGATCGCTTGAACCGTTTACAAGGAGCTTCATCTGGCAAACAGATCGTTAACATACATAAGTACTTATATCGTCATTGATGTGGTGAACAAACAGAGATGCATCAAACGAAGAGTTATAGAAGCCTTAGGATAGAAGATGATTCCTGAATTGTGAATACCATGGACAAGAAGTTTACTTGAGACCATATAAAGCTTAGTAAAGGCAGTAAACATGAGTGGGATAGTCATTATCAATGAATTTCGTTGGTTGTGTCATATAAACCTCATCTGTGAGATGATCTTGGCAAAATTCATTGTTAACATCCAATTTCTGAATAATCCAACTTTTGGACATTGCATGACTAATGACGGTTTGACAACCAGATTGAAAGTTTTCAAAAAAAAAAAAAGAATCAATACAATGATGTTGATGAAATCTTTTCGTCTCATTTTGTAGCGATTGCTCGACTATTGTGTTTGACGCGAAAAAATCTACTTGCATTCAACCACATATTAATCTTTCGTCACGGGAATGAGATCCCAAATATCATTCTTCATTAAGGTATTAAATTCCTCACACGTAGATTGACTCAAATTGGATCTTTGAGTACTTGTGTTGTGTTTGTTGGATTTTGGGCCTGAGATCCGGTTGTAGCATGAAAGTTGAATGTTCTACTCGGGTTGACAATATTGTTCTTCGATATCGTTGTCATGGGATGAGAATCGTTGCAATGTTGAGGTGAATCTGTTGCATTTGTAGAAGAAATGTCAATTTCTACAACTTAGGGGTTATGTGGTGGATCATGAATCGATGGTTTCAAGTGATCAGTACCAAAACCTCTAGGTAAGGGATTATAGCTTAGGGGCATTGGTGGTTGTGACGAAGATGTGAGAGGTGATATAAACGGGTGGACATAGAGATGTCAATGGGTTGGGTACAACCCAACCCATTAAAATTAAATGGGTTGGGTTCAACCCGACCCATTTAATAATGGGTTATATAGATCGGGTTAAACGAGTTTAACGAGTTTATTCATATAATTAACATTTTGTATATATATTTTATCATTTAACATTTATGATATATACTTATATATAATAAATATTATAATTAATGTTTCAATATTCAAATGAATAATTTATGAAACCGATTTCACTCCATTTTAACTCGATTTCAAATAACTTCACTGAATTTTAACTTGATTTCATCTAATTGTAACTCGATTTCACCCAATTTTACCGAATTTTAACATGATTTCAACCGAATTTCAACCTAATTTCATCCAATTTGACTCGATTTCATCCAATTTTAACCTAACTTCATCAAATTCTAACCCGATTTCACCCAATTTAACATGATTTCACCAAATTTTAACTCGATTTCACTCATTGTCACCGAATTTTAGTTCGATTTCACCCAATGTCATTGGATTTCAACTCAATAAAATTGGATGAAATCGAGTTAAAATTGGGTGAAATTGAGTTAAAATTGGATGAAATCAAGTTGAAATTCGATGAAATGTGATGAAATCGAGTTAAAATCGGGTTAGTAAGAGAAGAGGGGCACTTATCTGAGTTGTGGCATCGCAGGCTGGGTCACACCGGTCTTCACAGCCTGCAAGAATTACAAAAGAAATTGGGTGAAATAAATTTGAAATCCGGTGAAATTGGATGAAATCGAGTTAAAATTGGGAGAAATTGGGTGAAACTGAGTCAAAATTGGAAGAAATTAGGTTGAAGTTCGGTAAAATGTGATGAAATCGAGTTAAAATTGGGTGAAGTTGAGTCAAAATTGGATGAAATCAGATTGAAATTCGGTGAAATGTGATGAAATCGAGTTAAAATTGGGTGAAGTTGAGTCAAAATTGGATGAAATCAGATTGAAATTCGGTGAAATGTGATGAAATCGAGTTAAAATTGGGTTAAAATTAGGTGAAATAAAATTGAAATCCGGTGAAATTGGATGAAATCGAGTTAAAATTGGGTGAAATTGAGTCAAAATTGGACGAAATCAGGTTGAAATTTTGTGAAATGTGATGAAATCGAGTAAAAATCAGGTTAAAATTGGATGAAATAAATTTGATATCCGGTGAAAATGGGAGAAATCGAGTTAAAATTGGGTGAAATCGGGTTAAAATTCGATGAAATCGAGTTAAAATTGGGTGAAATCAGGTTAAATTTGGGTTGAGATTCGGTGAAATTGAGTAAAAATTATGTGAAATCGGTTGGGTGAAATCGAGTTAAAATTGGGTGAAATAAGGTTGAAAGTAGGTGAAATCGAGTAATTAGGTGAAATCAGGGAAATTGAGTGAAATCGAGTTAAAATTGGGTGAAATCGGTTTAAAATTGAGTGACGATTTGAAATTCGATGAATTGGGTGAAATCGGGTTAAAATTTAGACAAATCGAGTAAAATATAGGTCAAAATCGGATATTCGGGATCACGGTGAATTTGAAGTGAAGGATAAATAGGCTTAATGGGTTAAATGGATAAAACTAGGGGCGGGCGTTTCGGGTTACCCGGACCGACCCAACCCGAGGAACCCAACCCACGAGATAAACGGGTTCTGTCTAAAACCCATATGGGTTCTGAATCTGAAACCCGAACGGGTTCGGGTCGGTCCGGGTTGGGTTCGGGAGAACCCGAGGAACCCGAAACAAAAAAAAACCCTAAGTTCAGTTTACCTCCCTCCCTCTCTCATTCACTGCTGCCCACAACTAAGTCTCCTCCCCTAACCCTAGCTCTCTCGTCCGTCCGCCGGTCGCCCCTATTCTCCGTCCGCCGGTCCGCCAGTCGCCATTTTAAACCTGAATTAACCATTGAAAACCCGAATTACCCACTGAAAACCCGAAAAACCCGAAGAACCCGAAGAACCCGAATGAACCCGAATACAATTCGGGTTTTTCTGGGTTCAATATTTCAAAACCTGAACAACCCGAACCCAACCCGAAACCCGAGAAACCCGTCCCGAAAACCAAATAGGTTTTTATGGGTTCAATTTTTTAGAATCCGAGGAACCCGAACCCAACCCGAACCCGAGGAACCCGTCCCGAAACCCGGAACACCCACCCCTAGATAAAACCCATTAAAATGAGTGTAAATGGGTTTTAAACCCATTAAACCCATATAAATTTACATCCACTTATTAAGAATCCATTTATATTTTAAATGGATTGAGTTGGGTTAACCCATTAAACCTAACCCAATTTAACATCCCTAGGACATGAGAAACACTTGGATTTGACGAGGCTTGGACTGTGGAGGGAGACTCAAAGTTCAACAATCCGAAAGATGATGAGATAAGAGTTGGATATAAAAAATGAGACTCATGGAAAGTGATATGGCGAAAGATATAAAGACACATATAGACACTTTTGTGGTGGAAAACTTTAAAAAGACACAGTGTGTTGATCGAAAGACTAGTTTGTTGATGGATTAGAATTGTAATCAAGGATAACAAAGACAATAAAAGACCACTTTTAGCGTAGTTTGGGAGAAACCTTAAGAGGGGCTCGAACGGGGATAACCTCTCAATGTTCTTTTATCATCATTATTATTTGGGCCAGAGCCCAAAAATATCTGTAGGCCTAAACGAAGTTAGGGCACAAATTGCTAATCGAGGCGCCAAGTGAATTCCCCGGGAGGAGGCTCGTGGGTTGAGCTCTCTTCTTGTGATACGCTTTGGAGTGCGCTTTGTTACTGATTCATGCAGGTTTTGATATGTGGTAATTTGTTCATCGATTTGAAGCTCTGTTGATTCGATTCAGGAGTCGCTATGGATATCGATGTCGGACCAGTTGATCCATCTGTTCTATACGAGCAGGATCTCCATGTTTCTTCTGCTGTCTGGGAAGGACAGGTTTCATTTTCATGTCCCCAGTGTCTGAAAATCTATAATTTAATTGTATCTTCTTACCTGAAGTTATCGGAGAATTGTGTTGATACTGTTTTCTAGGAACGAGGCTTGCTTCGGTGTCAAGAACACACTTCATTGCTTCACCAATGGAAGCTGACTGATGAACAAGTTAAGCTCGTGGAAAAAGCTGGGTTCGGGTACTTTAGGAGAATTGGCCCGATGAGTCTGAACAATTCGCTTATCTCGGCACTTGTTGAGCGGTGGAGGAGAGAAACTAATACGTTTCACCTTCCTTTGGGCGAGATGACAATAACCATGGACGAGGTCGCCATGGTGCTCGGCCTGGAGATTGATGGCGAGCCTGTTGTTGGTTCTAAGATAGGAGATGAGGCCGCCTTGGATATATGTGGAAGGCTTTTGGGAAAAGTACCATCTGCTGCTAATAAAGAAGTGAATTGTTCGCGTGTGAAGCTTAATTGGCTGAAAAGGACGTTTTCTGAATGCCCAGAAGATGCATCCGCTGAACAAGTGAAATGCCACACACGAGCTTATCTATTGTACCTCATTGGTAGCACGATTTTCGCTACGACTGATGGTGACAAGGTTTCTGTGAAGTATTTGCCGTTGTTTGAAGATTTTGATAAAGCTGGAAGATATGCGTGGGGTGCAGCAGCATTGGCCTGCCTGTACCGAGCTCTTGGCAATGCATCCCTCAAGTCTCAAAGCAACATTTGTGGTTGTTTGACACTGCTACAGGTTTGTCATTAAAGTTGCATTTTTTTGTTGTTGATTCGATCTATTTCACTTTATCTTAACGTCTTGGGGGAAAAAGTTACATGGTCTGTATGCATACATTGTCTTATGTATAGTGTTGGAGTTATTTTCACTTGGATGTTGGCCGACTAGAAATGTCTCAAGCGTGCTTTCCGCTCGCTCTCCTATGGAAAGGTAAAGGTAATAGATCAAAAACTGACCTCACAGAGTACCGGAGAGAGCTGGATGATCTCGATCCAAGCAAGGTAAATTCCATATACTCTTTGCTGGGACATTTATTTTACTTATTTGCAAGTCTCATTGCTAGCTTCGAGTCAATACGATATTTCTTATATGATATATACCTTTTGCAAGTTACTGCTCTTCTTGTTCTTTGATCATAAGAGCATGTTATGGTATGCAGATCATGTGGTGTCCGTATGAAAAATTTGAGAATATCATCCCCCAACATATAAAGGCAAAGCTGATTCTGGGAAGATCAAGAACTACACTTGTATGCTTTGAGAAAATAGAAATGCATTTCCCAGACAGGTGTCTGAGGCAATTTGGGAAAAGGCAACCAATACCGCAGAAAGTGAAACGCCGAGATAGAAAGAACCGTAGGCTGGATGATTTAGATACTTCAATGAGTCTGGCATGTGAGGAATGGGCTGAACGTGGGGAGCATATCGTGGATAATCCTGGAGGTGGCTGCGTAGATGAAGGAGCTTACATGGAATGGTATGCCCGCATCAGTATCACGAAACTATATCGAGAAGCATTTCTTGAGACCCAAATTATGAATATGGTAAAATTTCTTCCTCTCCCTCCCATTAACTGTATTTCTTTCTTCTACTTCTTTCTCAGAGAGGGAACCACACTAGCATTACCTTCAGGGATTACATTGAATGAACTTTTAACCATGTGAGTATCGTATAGCACCCATAACGGAAAACTGCATCCGGACTAACATTCGTTCTGCAGATTGCTTGTCTGAGGGAATTTGAAGAAGCAAGGTCGGGGATTTCGTTAGAGAGATTGGCTCCCGTGGAGAGAGAGGTGATCGAGAGTGTGAAAGATACGTTTGCAAATTACTTGACGTTTGGAGGGTGGCAGGAGGCCGCGGTTAACAGCGGCTATGGAAAACGCAGGCGTCGGAATGAGCAAACTGCGACTAGTGGTAGTGATATTTCAGCTGTTCTGCTTGACAAAGAGACATGAGACTGTCAGGTTCTTATAATCTAACGTTTTGAAGCGTTTATATATATAAATGCATTTGTACATTTTTAAATATTAAACCTTAACTTTCAAAAATTAAATATTTTTCACTTAAAATATAAAATTTTAATAATGGAAACTCCATAATGAGTAATGACAACAGAAAAATATATAAATTATTTATTTTCCATATTGATACAATAATTGCCATCCATCAATAAATATATGAAAGAATTATAATGGGATTTTTTAATAAAAACATAACATTATAGATAATTCTTGATATAATAACATTAATAATAAGATACATTCAAGAAAACAGTCACCAGTCATCTTCATCTACAGCCATAGAAGGAAACACATGAGGGATAACTGACTGAAGATAAACCAGCATTGTGAGCTTTTGGCATTAGTGCTAAATAACCACAATATAGTTTTATGGAAAAAATCATAGAGTAGTAGTCTTGTTGAAAATAGACGTAGGGATAGTTTTGTTGGAAATATCTCATAGGAAGTCATGCTTGTGGCAACATATATATTTTGCCAACTTGGGAGTTTTGGGCAAAGAAGAATTTTGGGATCAACTTGGAAATGGGGAGGTGGTGATAGAAATTCACCTCTCTATCCCTTTCTTCCTTTCAATCTAAAGAACTTCCTTTTACTCATTTTGTTGAGTGTTACAAGTTACAATGCTTAACAAATTGGTATCAACGCAAGGAAAAAGATTTGAGGCCATTAAGGAAATGGTTTAGCAATAGCATGATGAAGAGCACGTGGAAGCCGCAAAGTCGTCAACTTAGAGCTAAGAATGGAGGAATTTTGTAAGGGCTCTCACAAGCAATAGAAGGATACCAAAGATGAAGGCCATGCTCGAATCGTTTATGCAGAAAACAATGGCATCATAGCTGCTTTCCCATCTCTCGGGGAAGGAACAACATCCCAAGGGCAAACGTCACCCCAATCTGATATCAGGGTGGGTTACCAGGATGTTAGCACGTTCGTCGGCCAGATTTCCCATAATATCATATTTCCATACCAACAAAACATGGGCTATATACAGTCGACATCTTAGAGTTGTCGCTATTCGGGGGAGAGGACCCGGATGGGTCAAAATCAAACAATATTTTGACTAGGAGGGGTGGACTCTGCGTCATTTGCAACGAAGCTCCACATCGTATAGTAGTTGGGGTATCAAATGTATTTTCGAAGAGGACACAAAGGATTGGTTAGCCAAAGACCTTTGCTTCAACTAAGAGGATACTTACATTGCTAGTTTCGGTGATGATCGGTAACAGAGCCACCTACAATTTCATCTTCGAGTCTTTCGTGAAACGACCGACGCCAACCAAGGAGACTTTGTGTTATGGGGTGGTCATGGGATGTAACTCACAATGTGCAGTGAGAGAAAATGCAAAGAGGTTAAATTGGAATTGCTAAATTTGTAGATTGCAACTGATTTCTTGCCTCTTGAGCTCGCAACCGTATACATGATCTCGGAATGTCGTGGCTAAAACGTTGGACAACACCAAGATTAATCGGAATTAACAAACCATAAGTAGTATCCCATAAGGAAAGTTCTTTTAAATTTTTAGGGCTCAACCATTTTGTCATTGCTTTAATCTTCTTCTTGTCCAAGGCTATGCCCTCTCAAGCAATAATATGGCCCAAGTACTCAATGCGACACTCTTAAAGAACACTTCTCGACGTTACAAAACAGCCGGTGTTTCTGTAATTTTTCCAAAACAAGTGTTAGGTGTCACAAATGTTCATCCAAAGTGCTACTGTACATTAGAATATTGTCAAAGAATACTAAGAGGAAACGACGTTAGAATGTTCAAAATATATCGTTCATGAGAGATTGAAAAGTAGTCGAAGCATTCGTACAACCAAAAGACATCACTAGAGATTCATAAGTCCATCATGTGTTCTAAATGTTGTTTCTTAACAACTTCTTCTTGCAAGCGAATTTGGTGATAACCCTTACGTAAATCCAATTTAGAAATTATAATCGACCCGAATTGGGTCTATCTGATAACTCATCAATTATAAGGATAAAAAATTATTTGGAGTGGTAGCGCGGTTAAGTGCTTGATTTTCCACACAAAACAACCAACTACCATCCATCTTCTTTACCAAAAGTGCAAGACTAGAGAATGGACTTCGACTAGGATTTCCACTTATAACATCTCGCATACCAAATTCTGAATCTTTCCTTGTGAGCATGAGGATAACGATATGGACGAACATTGACATAACATGTCTTGGGCTTAAGAATGATGGCATGTTCATTAGCACGAAGTGGTGGTAATATTGTCGATGCTTGAAATATGTATGTGAACTACTCCAAAACACTCAAGATATATGCTAAATCGACGGTGAATTCGCTTCCGATGTTGATAAGGAACAAATATCAACCACATTGCTATGGTGACTCCTCAACCACACGCCATAAACTTTTAAGTGATACCAAAGAGTTGTGATAACTAGGAGAATCCCGGAAGCGACGTAAGTGGCACCCCTTTGAAACTTCACTTCAAGTTGATCAAAATCGAATTAAATATTGCCCAAAGTCCAAAGCCAATGGATACCAGGGATAAGGTCGGCACCCCCAGTTCCTAAGAAATAAAGTCCACCACAAAATCTATATTTTGAAATTGAAAAACAACTAATCTTGCAAATATCCTTGCCCTTAACTGTTTTTTTAGTACCGAGAAACACTCCATACCTCGTTGTTTATTTGGTTCAAAGACTTTAAAGTTGAATAACCTCAATGAAAAGAAAATTATGAGTGTCTCCGCCATCCATCATTACAACATATTCTTGAGCACCAATTTTACCTTTTAAGTTTAACGTTTGGGGAGAAGAGATGACAATGACCAAATTCATTGATAACTCTGCCAACTCCCCGTAGGAATCTGTGACGAATTGTCAACGATGTTCATAAATTCATCAATCATCAGACCCTTCCTAACTCAATCTCATGTTTTCCCCGTGAATGAGAAGAATTTGCAGTTGCTTATTTTTGCACTGATGTGCAATAAAATATTGTTCATCACAATGGAAACAAAGTCCTTGTTTCCGTCCCTCTTTGCTTCCAAATCAATAAGCATGTTAAAAGGAATTCCCTTATTTTTATGGAACCTGAAATTGTTGTTCTCTATCATAGAAAATAAACCACCTCGATGATCGAGTTGTTGATTAGATTGTAAAATGAGATGTCGGCTCGCGAGCCAACTCTAACTTATATCGTATTTGAGCAAGTTGACCTGGATTTTTTAAGCTCGTTTAAAAAAAACAATTGACGAGCTAAGCCAAACACGAATTAGAGCGTTCGAGTTGGCAAACTGGTTTGTAAGCTGAGAACAAAATCACGTGCAAATCACATATTTTTTCTATTTCTACATATTATTTGTATTGAAAAAATAACAAATTGTTTACATATTATGTTATTTTTTCCTATCTATACGTAAATACTATTTTGTTATTACAAAATAAAGAAAAAAATATTTTATTTAGTATTTTGCAAACGGTTGAATTTAAAATGTTTATGTTTTAGATATTTTATTTGATATTTGATAATTTTTTTTTCATTTATTATTTTGATATTCAATAACTTTGAATTCGAACTAATATTTTTGTAATTTAGATATTTTAGAGAAAAATGTATATTCCCCCCTAAACTATCCCACTTTAATCCTATTTTACTTGAACTTTCCCTCTCATCCTATTTCGTCTGAACTATCATTACTCGTCCTATTCCCCCCTAAACTTTAAAAATCCATCTTAGTTCTACATCCATTAACTTTTCTGTTAAATATTTTTAAAATAGTCTATTCCCCTCTAAACTATAGCACTTTAATCTTATTCCCCTTACACTATAGCACTTTAATATTATTTCTCTCAAATTTTTTCTCATCCGATTCCCCTAAATTATCGTTACTAATCCTATTCCCCCCTAAACTTTAAACATTCATCATATTTTCCCCCGAACTATATAATTTCTAGCCTATTTCCCCCGGACTATATGACTTTTAACCAATTCCTCCCTAAAAACAAATTGCACATTCAACGTATTTTCAAAATTTTGATTATTGTAAATGTAACATATTTTTTTTAATAGTAACGTACTTTTAAATTTTGGTTATTATAAATGTAATATATTTTCTTTAATATTAATGTATTATTAAATTTTTGTTATTATAAACTTATCATATTTTTTTTAACATTAATGTATTGTTAAATTTTGGTTATTATATTTATATTTTTTATGATTGATAAAAATATATTAAACTAAAAATACTTTAAATTAAAATAAAAAATAAAAAATAAAAAATTCTAACGATTACAAAACAATAAAAAATATGACATGATTTGGAATAAAATCGGACTCGTTATAACTCGAAAGGTATGAAACATTTGGTTTGGAATATTGTTCGAAGCAATATTCCAAACCAAATGTTCGAAGCAATATTCCAAACTAAATGTTTCATATCTTTCGAGTTATAACGAGCCCGATTTTATTTCTAGCTGTAAACTAGAGAAATTCAATAAGTATTTTCATTCATGTTATTTTTTTATCGTTTTGTAATCGTTAGAGTTGTGTGTTTTCATTCATATTGCAGATATTTTAGTATTTTTTTTATTTTAATTAAAAGTATTTTTATTTTAATTTTTTTTATCAATCACAAAAATATAAATATAATAACCAAAATTTAATAATACATTAATATTAAAGAAAATATATTACGTTTATAATAACTAAAATTTAAAACTACGTTACTATTAAAGAAAATATATTACGTTTATAATAACCTAAATTTTGAAAATACGTTGAATGTACAATTTGTTTTTTGGGGAGAATAAAATTAGAAGTCATATAGTTCGGGGGAAATAGGCTAGATGTTATATAGTTCGGGAGGAAATATGATGAATGTTTAAAGTTTAGGAGAGAATAGGATTAGTAACGATAGTTTAGAGGGAATCGGATGAGAAAAAAGTTTAGGGGAGAATAGGATTAAAGTGCTATAGTTTAGGGGGCATAGGCTATTTTAAAAATATTTAACAGAAAAGTTAACCGAGTGAGAAATAGTATGAATTTTTAAAGTTTATGGGGAAATATGATGAGTAATGATAGTTCAGGGGAGATTAGGATAAGAGGGAAAGTTCAGGAGGGAATAGGATTAAAGTAGGATAGTTTAAGGGAATAGGCCTTTTTCCCGATATTTTATTTAGTTTGATAATGATTAATATATGATATGTTACAACTCTTTTAAATTAAATGACATAGTTCACGAGCCACCTTGTTTTTGGCGAGCTATAGACGAGCTGAGCTAAACTGAAGTGTTCCAACTCATTTAGAAAACAGGTTGAATTGAACTAGCTCGTTTTTCTGTGAGCTAACGGCAAACTGCGCTGAGCTGAGCTGAACCGAACCATCTCATTTTACACTCCTAGTTGTTGACCAACCATAATTTCCTACCGATTTCTTACTCTCATGTTTGCCAAAATTTACGACGCTTGAAACCCATAAGATCTATTCCTAGATGCTTTTTCGATCGTTGGTGTTGTCAGAGGACTAGAACCGCCGATTGAGCTCTTATCTAAACAAATTGTGAGCTCGATTACATTCTCCAATACCTATGGGCAAAATTTTGAATGAGTTTTAGGAGTTTTAGCTTCGACTCGTGTTTGAAGGCATTTTCTAGAATGTTGTCAAGGATTCCGTGAAGTTGCAACATTAGTCTTGAACTCCAATAGATAATCATAGAAGGAACCGGTTTGCGACAATGAGAAAAGCTTGGCACTAGCCTCATCGTAACTACCGTCCGCCTAAGAAGACAACGGTCGATGAGAAGACTGCCAGTGGAATAAGTTCAAGGCCTTGCCGTTGATTGAAACCAACATCAGCCTAAGCTTCTTCAATTCCAAACAATGACTGAGCTGAAAGTAATGCTCCACACACACCAACCATTTAGACACTTGAAATCCTTCAAACAACTAGCATATTCTTTTTCTATAAATGGGTGGAAACAATCACCCATAAATCTTTCACTGATAGCCACAAACCCTAAAGGGACCGTGACCATGCCATTCCCTAGGGGTGGGCAAAAAACCCGCACTACCCGTCCCGTCCCGAAACCCGTCCCGAACCCGCACAAAATTACTCGTACCCGCGGGTGCGGGTTCGGGTTCGGGTAATTTGAATTCAATACCCGTGGGTTCGGGTTCGGGACGGGTTTTTTTATTTCATAAACGGGTACCCGTGGGTACCCGCAGAAATTACAAAAATGCCCCTAATATTAATACTTATTACGAAACTACCCTTGTAACCCTAAACCTAACCTAACCTAAGTTCCCTCCCCTGAACCTAAGCGTCTCTAACAAATCCCGCCTCCTGCATCCTCTCGCCTGCATCCTCTTGCCTGAAACATCTCTAACAAATCGCCTCCCCCCTTGACCGCCGCCGCGCTCCTCCTGCTCGCCCGACGTTCCCGCTCGCCGCTGCTCGGCCGACGTCCCCGCACGACGC
>CM071868.1:4399022-4410642 GCA_036759665.1 Gynandropsis gynandra
GTACCCGAACCGGGTACGAGTTCGGGTAGTAAACCTTACTACCCGTGCGGGACGGGTTTGGGTGCGGGTAGCGAGAATCTCGCGGGTACCCGCGGGTGCCCACCCCTACCATTCCCACGTATTGAGAAAACAAAGATCGAGAAGCAAGTCGTAGACATGCTAGCAACGAGTATCATCTAGTCTAGCTTTGGTATATTCTTAAGCCGATACTCTTGGTGGAAAGGGACAGGAGTTGGCGATTTTGCTTGGATTACCAAGCATTGAACAAAGTTACCATTCCGAAGTTTTCCCATATCGATGATTGCTCAAGTCCTCTACGAGTTGCATGGGGCTTCAATATTCTCCACATTGGACCTAAGTTCGGAATACCATCAGATCCATTGGTAAGAGAACTACAATATTCTATTTCATTAAACAATATATTAAAGTCTTTAAAGAGATGTCCGCAAAATGATTGATATGGCTAATTCTCATTTCCAAGTTCCTCCAATATCCTCACTGATGACCATCTGTTATCGTGTTACAACCACGATTAGATAACCTTACAAAAAAAAAAAAAAAAAAACTCAACTAGAGTCACACAACACACACAGAAACATGCAGTAACAAACACATAAAACACTATAATAATGTTCAATAAAAAGGATATGCAAATAAATTTCTAACGACATCTCCATCTTCATGGAAGCTCCAACTTCCTTGTCTCCTCCTTGTCTTGAACTTGATTATCCTTGCCAACTCGTTCTTCCATATTTTTGGTAGAGTTAATGTTGTTGTTATTCCTTATGTAGACTCTAAATGGTGTATCATCTATATTCCGGGATCTAATTATAAGTCTTATTCGGTTTATATGAGGAAGAAGAATCACACAGCAAGAGAGGAGGAAGAAAAGGAAGCGCAGAAGAAGGATGCGGTTTGAGACAAGAGAGAGAAGACATTATGCAGTTTCAAGAGGTAAAAACAACAGGTAGTTTACTTATGTTGAGTCAGTTTGTATTTTTCAAGATTCTGTAATTTTCAAGATTCTGTTCTAATTTGTTAGTTGGAACATTAGTTAAAGATTGTTATTCAGCTATTGAGAAGGTTGTTTCTCATTAGACTGAATCTATAAAACTGGGTAAAGGGGAATTTCATTTTTTTATGCAGAAAGTAAGCATCATACCTGGTGTAAAGGGGCGTGTGTAAGAGCGCACACGAGAATCAAAGGCTTCCACTTTGTTCTTCTTGTTTCCTATCAATAAAACTCGGTCAGTTCTTGCAGATTCTTGCAGAATTCTTATCACTAACGTCCACAAGATGTTGTTACCTACTCATGACGAGCATCACAAGGAACTTATGATACCCTTCGGCCTCACCAATGCATCAACAATATTCCAAACTATTATGAACGATATTTTCTTACCTTGATTTTTTTTGTTTTTCCATGTTATTGTTTGACGATATACTCACCTGTAGCCAGTCATGATAGTAGCATGCGAGTCATCTGCAAAAATTTCTCGATGCCTTTTGTCAATATAACTTTTTTGTTAACAGAAAGAAGTGTGTCTTTGATTGTACTTGGTTAGTGTTCTTCAGTCACCTCATTTCCAATTATGCAACAAAGGTCTAAGTCATGGTGGACTTTCCTCTACCAGCTAATGTTTTAATGCTATAGGAACTTTTTAGCTTAATTAGATATTGTCATCGTTCTGTATGCAACTACGGTTTGATATCAAGGAGGTTGCGGAATGACCGCATCGATTGGAAGGGTTTTGCCACGATAGTATTCCAACGACTCAAGAACTCCATGGTTACACTATCGGTTTAGCCTTACCCGAATTTTAAAAAATATTGTTATTGAAGTAGATGCTTTAGGGAGTGGGCTTTCACCAATCTTGATGCACTGACAACGACCCATCATCTAATACAACTAGAGTTTCACATTTGGGAATGAACCATACAGAGAAGTAAGGGTGACTATTCTCGCGATTCAAAAGGTGTGTCATTATATTTTGAATAAAAAATTTGTATCATTATACCATGAAAGAAACTGAAGATTTTTACGCAAATCTTAGACAACATGTTTAAAGATTCGTGGGTGAATAATTTGTAGAGTCATTCAAAAACCTAAGACTATTGTGAAAGTAATTTTAGATGATGGCAATGGGATGCATAACATTTAGGGCTTAAATTTAAATTCAAGACATAGAATCTCAAAGTGAATCTGACTTTATATTTAGATGTACCTCGAAAACCGTTTGAATTAAATAGAAATTTTGATAACTCCACCAAATGTCTTATTCATCTACTCTTTAATCTTTCCTTCTCTTTGAATCTCTCTCTCTTTCAATCGAAAGCACTCTCTTTTAATTCATGTGTTACAAGTTACAAGGCTCAACATAATGTCATTAGAATGGTAATGTATTGTAAATGGAAAAGAGCTTCCAATACATACACCATATACCATTGAAAATTAGAATACCCTAATTTCTCCATTAGAAGCAGAACTTCAATGTTGTTTGTTAGACAATATATATATACACACACACTTCCACTCCCAACAAATATACACAGCAACCCACATTGTGTAAAGAAACAGGGGAAGCCCTCAAGCTTCTTGCATGCATATATGCTTCCATCAAACAAAAGCCGCATCTCTGAAATCTTCATCTACTTCTCCTTCATAGCTAAACACTGGTTTTAGGCTTCACCTACCAGAGGAATTATTTTCTCTATCTTCTTCCTATTCTTAATCCCACAAACTGTCTTGTCAGAGACCAAACTCAACACAAAATATCCGAGTTTCTGCGAAAAAACGAGTAAAATACCCGACAAAAAACCCGCAGGATGTTCTTTCCTTTGAGATTATTCCCTCTGTTTTCATACCTTCATCACTGGACTGAGCACCCGCGGTAGCTTGGCTTGCATTGGCTTCTTCTAAGCAAGTCAAGGACAAGTAAGGGAGGAGAACACATGAATGATTCTCCTTTGAATGTGTGGGGTTATGTTTCAACTTTAGTGTTTACTCCTTACTGCCTTCTTTTTTCAGTTTCTCGTTCTCGGCTTCCTTTCGCGCTTTTTTCTTCTCGAACTCAAGTTGTTTGCAGTTTTCCTCATGTGACCGTACAAATATTTTTACAAAGTTCAAAAGGGTAGAGACAACTGCAGATTCAAAAGTAAGAGAAGTGTTTGGTTTCAAAGGTCTTAGGTCAGTTCTACTCAAAGATGTGAAATCTGCGGAAAATAAACCCGGTTGTGCTTGTTTTGTTAGCTATATATAGCAAGAGAATGTACCTTGCTCAAAGGGTACACGAGATGGATCTTCTCCGAAGTAAAGAGCCAAAGCATCAGCACTTCTACCCTAAAAGATCCATTAGAAGCACAGTATTTGTAGGAATAAGCAACCTAAATCATGTAACGATTGTGGTTCGGAGAAGCGCTAACAAGGCATTAGAATGGTAGGAGCTAGAGGATCATACCACAGTTGAATAGAGAGAAGCCAGGGACCTCACTTCTACTTCAGCAAAACCAAGAAATTCCTTCAAGTTCTGACAATGCACAACCGAAAAAATAATAAGAAAAAGTCGAAACAAGAACAAAACAAAGGAGAAAACAGCCTGTCCCCCCACCGAGAAACTAAGTTTCGCTACTTTAGTTACCTTGTGAAAATGCTCTGATATCGGACCATCATTTTCAGATGCAGTAAATTCTTGTACAAGCTTTTCCATCCCTTTGCTAATTGCTTGCATCTCTTCTGCCAAATATTTTAGATGAATCTACAATCAAGATTGTTGTTAGAGAATGACCAACACAGGCTCATGGAGAACTGAGTGTTTACGCGTAGAGAAAGAATAAAAATACATAAAAATCACCTTTGCTGCAGCCTCCAAGCTCACCAGGTCTTTCGGGAAATCAAGTAGCTCTGGAAGTTTTTCTGCGAGTACCTGAAAAATATTCAAGGTTGAATTCATCGTGGCATAAAAGCAGTATCCTCTTGGCATACGTATAAGGTCTACGAGCATATGAAGAAGATAGAGAGAAAAATCCTACTTTACAAAGATAGTGCATCAAAGTCATCTTATTGTTTCGAGCTCTTGTATCCGTGAGTTTCAGAAGACTATCCAATCGAAATCCAAGAGCAGAACCTGTGAGAAGAGATGACAAATTAGAACGATGCTTTAGCTAGCAAAATCAACATATATACCCCAAAGACAAATACTGATTGGTATATATAATTTAAAAGAAGTTCGATGATAGAAACTCACCCCTCGCAGTCCCATGGTTCAAGGCATTACCCAACGAAAGTATAGTTTGCATTATCCTTTTTAGCTTAACCGAGCTCCTAACCTGGAAAAGACAATCAAGAGTGTAAAACATCAACTTGAATTCCTGTGAATAAAAAATTTTAAGTATGGTAAATCAACTTGCCTCATCGGCTGCAGAATTTATAACATTCAAACTTGTTCTAAGGTCCGAAACCTGGAGAAAATCCAAATTCTATGAGAGAACAGAAGAAAACATTTACAAAAAATTTCCAGATGATACTCATACCTGCGAGCGAAACTGTATCTTGAAAGATAGTACCCTTAACTTTGATTCCACCCGTGGAACTTTCAGTAATTCTAGAAAGAACTATCAGCAAAAGGTCAGAAAGTAGCTGTCAGTATGAATTAAATGTATGAAAGGGAAATTTTCACGAGGGTTTTACTCCGAATAAAAATAATGACAATGATCAATGATCGAGACGCTAATAGAACATCCGCAACTTTAAGGCACAGAATTGTGTCTTTTTGTGCTTATATATAATTAACCTTAGGTTCATGCATTATGTGCTTGAAAGGAATGAACCCTAAACTCCTCGAGATGTTCAAAACTAAAACTGGATAGAACACTGAACCAACCTGCTCACATCTTCCCAGATTTTCCTTGTCTCCAGTGTAGCCCTGCAGAAGAGAAGCAAAAGCATAAACTTAAGTGCAATGAAGGATGTAGCATTATTGTACTCATTCCATTGGCTTTATCCCCATTCCCCTCACTGTATATACTTTGTAAGATAGTGAACTCAAGTCTTGAACTACTTACGTTTCGCAGTAAATCAAGTCAACAAGTGTCACATATATCATCCCGACACATTTCGATTCTAACGGTTGTGTTCATTTTGGTCCTGAACATATCCTTCGCTCATGAGACTTCTTGATAACTTAGTCATTTTAGTTTTCATAGATGCGACTCCACATCAATCTCGTATAGGTGATGCTAGTTAGAGATTGTTTGTATGTCTTTTACAATAGCAATAGCACAAATCATCGCTACAAAGCTGAAATTTTTGGATGAGAATCAATAGCACAGAAGCAAATACCTTAAGCAATTCAATTTCTTCTTTCGTGGGACAAAGCTTGATTAGATTCTCAACCTGATCAACATCTAACACTGACTCTTCCAATGCAAGAATGGAACTCTGTAAGACAAAGATATTCAAATAAACATATCGTTCGAACAATTCTTGCCTCAGACAATGAGGGAAACTAGATTTTGCTGTATCAACAAAACAAAACCGATCGTATCAAGAACTAGGAGTGTCTGAAGAACCATGTCCAGCAGGAACGTGCAAGGGGGTTGTTAAAGTTTACCATTAAATCAGGAAGGGGGTTGTTAAAGCTTACCATTAAATCAGGCAAAGGTATTTTAATTTTGGAAAGCATGATCTCACAGTTGTATGCTCTTCTCAGTTCAATCTGCAAAGCTAATAGGAAAAATGAGATATTGAAATAGAGCAACTATGTCATGATCCCCATTTCATGGTAATTCAAATTCGGAAAATGAATTAAGACATTTTTAAAACAATAGAATGCTAATCTCATATCAAAAAGCCAATCAATTACCAGCTGCACTTTCTCAGAGTTTCTTCCTGACAATCTCCGACCTGACTTCCCACCTTTACCGCCACCGTCAGAGTTAGGAGCAGCGGCTGAAAAGAGTTTCTCAAGCTCTGAGATGTCAAACTCTGGAGCCCTATAAATGAAATGCACAATCAGACAATAACAGAGTTTACCTGAAAAAGAAATATTGCAATCTTTTTAAAGAAAAGAAAAAACATATAAATATGATCTTACTTAGCAGCTTCATCAGATTTCTGTGCCTCAGCCCATAAGCTTCCTTGAACTACCCTAGTAAGCTTCAACCAATGATACGGTTTCAAGTTGGTCTTTTTGGTCTGACATTGATCTCTAGCATTGGTTCGAGAAAGCCCACGTCCCTTAAAACCAAATGGCAGCCCAGGAACTGGAGGAATATTTCCATTACAATTCCCATGATGAGACTGAGACAAAGGTGCAAGGGCTGGCAGAGGAGGCACAGATGGGGGCGTCACCGATGGACTATGTACAGAAGATACAGTTCCTGATACAGAACCAGAATGCAAACGTGGTGGTGGTGGTGGTGGTGGAGGTGGAGGGCTTGTTCCACTTACTGAATGCTTTAGAGGAGGAGGAGGAGGTGGTGGTGGTGGTGGCAGTGCTGATGAAGACTGACTTTTACTAGGAGGAGGTGGTGGGGGCGGCGGTGCTGATGAAAACTGACTTTTACTATGATATCTGGAATGTAGAGGAAGCGGTGGAGTTGGAGGAGGGGCAGGTGCATGTGTTAAGTTATTCAAAGGTATTGGTGGTGGTGGTGGTGGTGGTGGTGGTGATGGCTCAGGAGCTGCTGTGTAACTCCGGGGACACAGGGAGGATGATGGGGGAACCATAACAGGAGCTGGTGGAGGAGGCGGTGGCGCTGGCACTACTGATGCTGGAGATGGTGGAGAGGTGGTTATTTTAGGCAGCAGTGATGATACCGGAGGCCATGAATGTTGTTGTGTTGGTGCAGGAGGAATAGATACTGAAAACGAGTCAGTAGTCGAAAAAGGGAAACTCTTAACCTTGGAAAATCGATTTATTGGCGAAGAAGTCACATGAGAAGCTGGTGATGAAGTAGCCTCTTCATCTTCAGATGCATCATTATCATGTAATAATGCAGAAATGCCAATGCTAGATGGAGAACTGAGATATCTGGATATGGTTGGTGATCCTTGTGTCGGACTACGATTTGAAATTGGTGAAGAAGATATTGGACTCTGGACCACTCGGGGCGATATTATCTTAGAGTGAGCCGTTCTTCGGACTGAAACCCGAAGTCCATTAGGTTCAAGCTTCTCAAGGGGTGAACTCGGGTCAATGTCTTTCCCCTGAGCAGAAACAGAAGCAGGACTCCCAGCTCCATTTTCCGCTATCATCAACTTGGTTTTCTCTTTAACTTTCTCGAGAGCTGATTCCAACAGACTTCGTGACGGGCTTCGAGGAGAGCCTGATTCCAAGCTCTCTTGAATGATATTCGCTGCTGTTATTTGGTGAAAGACATTCACGGCAACATCAGATTTCGGATCCAACCAGTCAATGTCACTGAAAATTTCCTGAACTTTCGCAAATGCTTCCATGGGTAAGCCATCTTTCTCCTCCATATGTGGAATACCAACAGAAACAAGATTCCCACCAACATCCATCTCCGAAAATACAACCTTAACAAAAGCAAAATTTGTTGTTACTTTCTTTACTGGGAAAGATGATGCATCACATAAAATGCTTTATACAGAAAGATACGTCTAGAGTTTTCTGTGTAAATGCTTCAGGACAAACAGCGAATGTTTTGAATGGGAAATAAAGTATGGTTAGTATTGAAGATAAACAGTTACCTCAGCTCTGAAACCCTTTGGAAATCGATCCAATGACTTCCACAAAACATCAACATCATCACGGTTAAGCATTAAAATGTTTGATTTGAGAAAGGCTGTATTGAACATAACCCGAAACATCATCTCCTCCCTCTCATGTTCACTATCCAAGCCAATGCACTCAAGCACGACATCACCTTGTATATGGCAATGGATGTCAATCCTTACCTGCTCACAGTCTGCCTGCGGTAACAAATGAAAAAGCTTGAATTATATAAAAGTGGTTCACATTCACGACGCCAAAAAACAAATCAAGAAAGATGGTCAACTGAAAAAGCACTGTCTAAAGAATGCTTAAAATCACCTGCTTGTAATGGCGAACAGCTTTGCCTCGTTTGGGCATCGAGAAAAGAACTTTTGATGTTTGGTCTGCAGGCATAAAAGGATCTTGTCCATAAATCCGAAATATGGGTCGACAACCACCTTCACCATCAAAATCAGGAATCGCTCTAAGAATGACACGGTCTAGTGTAAGAGCACGATCTAGTGGAGGCCATTGTGACCCGACATTCCTTCTTGAAACATACCGAAGATATCTCAATTGTGAAGGCAGAGGATTTAGAGGGGACATTAATTGTAATAATTCACGAGGAGCCTGCTTATAGATCATGTCTAGAGTTTTCTGTTCTCCACTATATTGTTTGCGGTACAACAAGAGCGAAGCAAGCACAAAAGCCAACACCGGCCACCCTCCTCGCTCACAGTGCATCAGTAAGATATTCTGTTGGCTTAACGATAACCAATTATCACTTGATCTCAGAAAGTGATGGATCATTTCTACTGTAAGCAAAGGGCAACCTTCATAATGACGAGGATAATCCATGACAGTCATATCATAGTCAGATAATATACTCCCTATCTGACTTCGATTTTCTCCTTCACGGAAATTAAACACCATGAATGAAGCGTCGTGAAACTGTTCTCGTAGCTGACCAATTATACGTCCCACATAGACCCGAAACTCATCGTCCTCCAACATGCCCGTGCTTAAGCAGCAATCAAAGACTAGAAATATAAACGTCAAAAGGTTAAAGAACATATTAAATCAAACGTCTGTAAGTTTATTTCAGAATAAGTAACTATAAGCATGCACGGATGTTTCTTCAGGCCAACCATTCAACATCATAGGATTTCACAATAATAAAACTCAGAGTGATCACACAACCTAATGAGATGAGTCTATGCTTACAACCTTCACAATTACCATAACTATAAAGATTCTACTTAATCTCAGAGGTCAATCTGATCATCTTCTAGCAACTCATTGTTCCAGTGGTTAACTTAAATATATAATCCATGCGAAAAGTAAGCTGAAGACTTGGATTAGAGAAGAATTGGCAATGGAAACTGAAAGCTCACATCTTTAGCTAATACAAAACCAACTCAAACAATGAGCCCAAGAAAGATTCAAAACCTAATTAAACACTACTCTTGGAACCCAGATTTATACAACTTAAAGCTACCAGAAGTTGTAAATATTCTAACGGTTATTAAAAATAAGCAAACCCCACTATTCATCAAACCTTAAAACCCAAGAACTTGCGGAGATAATAAAATAAATTCTATAAAGTATACCAAGCATTATTCTCTTGGAGGCTCGAGAGAATGAGAAAGCTAAACCTAAACCCATAATTTTCCAGTCTAAAAGGATGAAACTTTCCCAACATAGAATGCAGATATTGAGCAGAAGATGTCATTTAAACAAGGCGAGAGCGTACCATAAACCCTCTCTGAGATCTCCAACAACCCATCAGGTGGTTTCCTGTAGAATAACTTTCTGAACAATGCCATGAGGTTCGATTAAAAAGGGAAGAAGAAACCCACAACCCTATAAATGATGACCACCACCAAATTCGACCCACATTGCAGGAAAAAAAAAATATTAACAAAACCAAATCGCCAAAGAACAAAAGGGGAAATGTCAAGAAGAAGAAGCCATGGATTATATGTTTGCTGGGTCGTTAAGGAACAATACGTGGGGTTTTGCTCCTTGTTGTTTGGTGGTTTGTCTTCACATACACACTTTCATTTTCCCATTCGAGATCGAGACTTAGCTTTCAATCAAACAGATGTTGATAGCTCTGCACAAGAAAAAGGAGGAGGAAGAAGAATGATGCAGAGAGAGAGAGAGAAAGAGAGTTAGGTATCGTGTAGAGAGGGAAAGCTAGGTTTTGATAGCTCTGAGGAATTTGAGACAGAGGTTAAGGATGTCCGATTCGGAGAGAACGAGAAAGATCGAGGATCTATGGTTTCTTTCTTAGGATTATAATCTCTCTGTCGTCTGCAATATTCTTTTTGCGTTTATTATTTTCTTAAATAAATCAGAAAATGTTTGGCATCAAAACAAAACGAAATAGAAAATATTTTAAATTTTTGTATAATATTAAAACCGGATAAGTTGCACTACACTCAATTGATTTTATTTCCTTTTTTCAAGAATTTTTTATAACTTTCAAAATCCATATATAATATGTGATTGTATATATTATTAACAATATCTTCGTATATTTAGACATTTGGATTTTTTGTTTGATGAATTTGGGTAGACATTTATATTATTACATTTTACTATAAATTGTTTGCGAATTAACTATGGACTAATTTCCAATGAAAGACCAAGAAAGTAAAATAAAACCTGTGGACTAGTTGAGAAAAAATCAAATACACAATTTATATTCTTTTGAAAAGATAATTAATGATTGTACAACATTTTCGTAATAAATCATGAATTTATTTTACAATCTTTTTCCTTTTTAAGTCTCTCTCTTTTTTTATGCTGGCTTTTCTTGACGGTGAAAAAGGAGGAAAAATAGTATTTTGTCTTTTATTTTATTTCCAACGAAGAAAAAATAACGTGCAAACTGTTAAGTAATGTTATATCTTTATCGAATTTAGTATGTATAAATTATTAAAAAATTATAGTGTAAGTTAAGCTTTAACTTTGCTTAATTTTTGTAGTTTAGTGCTTATATTTATAGACGAAGAAAAGAGCCTCGATTTTGGAATATTATAGTGAGATATTATTTTAATATTTCTTTTCATAAAAAAATCATTATATTTTAAAGAGAGAGAGAGAGAGAGAGAGAGACTTTTTAAGGCATAGATTTGATGTGAGCCCCATATCATGGAACTTAAAGATAAACCTTCTTATCTTTCAATTTGTATTAAATAGGGATAATAATAATAATAATAATAATTAACTTAATAGTCATTATTCTAATTGCATAATGACATTATTTTGACAAAATCGTTGAAATGACAGTTTGGAAGGGTTCCAATGTCGCTTCTAATCATATGTTTCTTAGACCAATCTTAATCACTAAATACGGCACGATGCATGGCTATAAAAAATAATTGAGAAAAAAAATAATCCATAAAAGAAAACTCCAAACTTCAATAGCTAAAATATGATTTTTTTCCATAAAAATAAATAGAATAAGATAATAAGATAAGTCAATGATATATAGTTTTTTACTTAATTTTTTATTTTAAAATTTTCATAGGTTAGAGTACTTATCAAAGAGGTTAATCACCTACCTAATCCTTGTTAAAGAATCTAAGCAAAGATTGCAACTTTTTGCTCGTTTGATTTAGGGTTAGGCAAAAAACCCGCACGATCCGTCCCGTCCCGAAACCCGTCCCGAACCCGCGAAAAATTATTCGAATCCGCATATTCGAATTCGGGTTCGGGTAATTTTATTACAATACCCGTAGGTTCGAGTTCGGGACGGGTTTCTTAGTTTCAGTGGCGGATACCCGCATAAATTACAAAAATACCTCTGGTTATATTTATTACCTAAAAATACCCTTAGGTTATACAAGTTTTCTCTCTAACCCTTGTTTCTCCTCATTCTCTATTCCCTACATCTC
>CM071868.1:4423197-4434632 GCA_036759665.1 Gynandropsis gynandra
GATCTGTACCCGCATAAATTACAAAAATACCCCAGGTTTTTATATTTATTACCTAAAAATACCCTTAGGGTTATGCAAGTTTTCTCTCTAACCCTTGTTCTCCTCATTCTCTATTCTCTACATCTCCCTCTTCCTCTTCACCGCCGCCCACCCTCTCTCCCTCTACCTCTTCACCGTCGGCCGCCCGTTCTCCCTCTTCCTCTTCACCGTCGCCCGCCTGCTCTCCCTCTTCCTCTTCATCGTCTCCCGCCCGCTCTCCCTCTTCCTCTTCATCGCCTCCCGTCCGCTCTCCCTCCTGCTTGCCAACGACCACCCGCTCGCTCCCTCTCTTACTCGATCGGCGACTGCTCTAGCCTCTTCCCTCTTCCCTCTCCTCGACCACATAGCCTCTTCCTCCTGCACTACAGATCAACAGCCACCCGCCCTCTCTCTCCTGCTCGCCGACGATCCGATCTCCCTCTTGCTGTGTGCCGGAGTTTTCCATGTACAATACCAAGATGCATTTGTAAATGGTCTCTCCGTCAGTTTATGATTCATGTGCTGGAGTTTTCCATGTACAATACGTTTATTTGTTTGTGATTTGTATTTTTTTAGTATATTGAATATGAATTTGTGAATTTTGAGATTTTCTTGTTTTTGTTTTTGTTTTTTTAAGTGAGGGGCGGGTACCCGCGGATTTTGAAATTTCTCGCGGGTTTTTGCGGATCCCGAAAATCGGGTATCCCTGTCTTGCGGGTACGAATTCGGGTAATGAAATGAGTTACCCGTGTGGGACGGGTTCGGATACGAGTCCTCATATTCTGGCGGGTACCCGCGGGTGCCCACCCCTACTATGATTAACCCTTTATCGAAATTATAATTTTTTGTGGTTTAAATTTAATCCAAGCACTAGCCAAGCTCTTCATTTATTTTTCTTTTATTTGCAAATTATGTGGCTTTTTTAGTTTCAGTCAATTATAACTATATTATAAATACATCGGTTATCCATAAGAATATAAAAAATTATAAACATTAGGTATTTTCTGTCGATGTATTTAATTGTTAATAATATAATGATAAATATGTAGATCAAAGGTTTAATCCATTTTTGCGAAAATGATAATATATGTAAGATTTGAATCTCTATTTCTAAAGTTGATGGATTAAATTTCATGGTTTAAAATTTTTATATTTTTCATATGAAACTCATGAACTTTATGATTTGATACGTATACACCTGATCCGAATTTCAACAATGTGATATTATACCTTAAAGAAGGCTTAATAATTTGTTTAACTATGACTTCAAATCTTTGACAGTTACATTATCTGAGTTTTAAGTATTTTTAAGATATAGAATACATTAATTCACTATTTAAGATGAACATCCGTAGGAAATACCAAATTGGGTAAGAGCATGGATGAGTTTGTGAAGTTGACATTTGAACACGTAATGTCCCAAATTCAACTAGATTCTCAAACCCTAACACGATATTGCAATTTCTTTTCCTTTTTTTTGGCATAATGAATTACACGACAATATATATGGATATATGTATAGGGATGTCAATTTTTAGTCCGGCCCGAAACCTGACCCGAAAATTATGGGTTTGGACCAAAAATTATAAGCCCGTTAACAATCGGGTCGGGCTCGGGCTTGAAATTGGCCCGAAGTGCAAACCCTAGCTGAGCTCTCTCTCCCTCTCGGCTGAATCGCTCGACCGAAGTGCAAAACCTAGTTGAGCTCGACCTCTCTCTCCCTCTCAGCGGAATCGCTCGACGTCTCTCTCCCTCTCGGCCGAATCGCTCGACCTTTCTCTCCCTCTCGGCCAAATCGCTCGACCGCTCGATCTCTCTCTTCATTCAGCTCGAGGCTCAGTCTTTTTCTCTCCAGCTCCACCATCTTCGTCCTCCTCCACCGCCTTAGTGCTCGCACCCGTCGTCCTCCTCCCCCGCCTCAGTTCTCGCACCCGTCGTCCTCTTCCCTCGCCGTTGTTCTCGCGCTTGTCTTCTCCTCCCTCGCCTCAGTTCTCGCACCCGTCGTCCTCCTCCCTCGAGATTATACGATTGCTTATGTTGTTGATTTGGTTTCTTTGATTGACTAATGTGTAGATTCTATATTTAGCGGCCCGATGGATTTCTCGCCACAACCCCATAATGTGAAGCCTTATTATCTCTCTCATAAATAAGGTAGCCTTAAAAATCAAAACTCATGTATATTATTTAGTAATATTTAAATAATATTTACTCATTTAGATCGAAACGTATGTAACAATGAAGAATAAGATTGTAGTTTAATGTTAAGGGTATTGATCATGTTTTCTTGTTTTGTAGTAACATATAATATGTAAAATGGTTTTATAATTACGATACATCAACATAATACTAAATTTAAAGTTTTACCATTTATGTGAAAAGTATTGGAAGTCACATATGATAAATGTTGTTGTCATCAATATTGAATATCAAACACTCTAATCTATATTAATAATTGTGGATTCCTACAATTATATATATATAAATTTTGGACTCATATATCATTCAGAATACATTTCCATTATTGATAATAGCTTAACTACTCTAAGAGGATCTAACTCAATTGGAGAATATATAAAGTGTATTTTCACTTCACATGTTAATCTCTTTAATGCATTTAACTAGCTATTTAAACATATATTTATTGCATGTTAATCTTTGAAAACATATTTAGAAAAGTTACACAAAAATTCATGATACTCCTCCTTTTATAAGTAATCCAAACATTTATCATCACAGAAATTTTTAGTCCTTTGTACATTTTAATTTAACAATGATACCCTCGATTGATATTGATTTTGAGGTACCGACCATTACCTAAATATCCAAGTCCCTCGGGATACAACAAAAAGCTATCACAATTAGTAGCATTAAAAGCGATATCAAACTCATACAACCACCTTGTGTACTTACCCAAACAAGACTCGAGATTGATGGATTAGAAAACATATCCATGTGCCAAGATAATGAATCGGTTTATCATTTTCTAATTCGTGCAATTTATTCATTCTATGTTGTTCATCAATGTCCACTTGTGTTATAAACTCTTTATCTTCTTTTTTACTTATTTTTTTTATCTTATTTCTAAAACAACTTTATTGCATTTATTTATACCATCTTCAAAACCTTTGTGACAACTAACATCAATGCCCTTAATACGACCAATTTGTTGTTTCATCTTATGTGTATCTCTGAATATCACTTTTCCACATAATTGGCTTTTCACTTTATTAGAATCGAGAGGATCATATAAAAATCATATTCCCATTAATACAAGGAAAAACATGAAATTTTCAAGACAAATATCAACACAAATCCGTGTTAGAAAGGTTTGCGACACAATTTCAACATAAATGTAACACAATTGCTACAAAATGATTACGTTACAATATCGTTGCAAACTGTAATGGCATTTATACGTTGTTGTAGTGTCGCGGCAATGTGAGGTTTGCGTTGGAACTGTGCACATTTTTACTATTTTAACGCAATTTTATCACCAAATTTTTAAATGGAGTTGCGTTGGACTTTCCAACGCGATTGTGGTGCAAGTGAAATGTTATGCTAACGCAGGTTTTTACTTGAGAAATGTGTTACAAATTGTTACGCGAATGTAACACAAATTTAATTTCACGCATATAATGCAACTCAAACTACAAAAAAACACGTCATTTCCACCGGTGGGGCAACTGATCCGTCCGTCGATACAAAATGGCAACGGATTGTAACGGATTTACGAGAACTTTCAACGGGCACAAATCCGTTGTAATATGTTACAAATTTCAATGGACGTTTAACGGGTAGCATCCGTTGCCCCGTCCGTTGTAATCTGTCACAATTTTTAATGGAATGTTAACAGATTCTTCCGTTGGCGCCGTCCGTTAGAAGCCCGTTAGAACACAAGGAAAAATATTTCAATGGGCATCCGTTGATAATTGTAACGGATGCCCGTTACAAATTGCAATAGATGCCCGTTGAAATTGTTAATTTCGAGGTTTATCGGTGGAACTAACTTCACATGAACTTGCAATGGGCATCCGTTGCTATTTCCAACGAATGTCCGTTGAAAATTGCACTATTTAGATCAAAACCAAAGATTGCATCAAACTATAAAAAACAAACATATTTTCAATAAAATGTCGTCTTCTTCAAATAGATATATATATATAGATCGAGAGAGTGAATGTATAGAAGAAAGATCCTATAACCGAAGAGATTACACAAGAATTCTTACACGGATTGGAGCAAATCATGAGTTTTGCATCGATGCAACCTTTGTGTTAAGAACACGGGACAATGTTATGTCCATGCAAAAGATGCAAAAACATAAAGTATCGAAGTCAAGAAATTGTTTGCAAACATCTTTACAAGGTGGGTTTCGTTGAGAATTACAAAATTTAGTTTTTTCACGGCGAAATTCGCGGCGTTAGAGATATTGTGAAAGATGCACAAGTAGAAAAAAAATTGAAAAAGTTATTTATAAAGCATCAATGACCAATCCATATGTGGAAATGGTGTCAGATGCTTTTCCTGGATTTGTTAATGAAAAACAACATGAAGAGATGCCAAACATCGATGCACGTCGATTCTTCAACCTATTGGATTCGACGAAACAACCTATATATGAAGGTTTTCATGAAGGTCAGTCTCGTTTGTCTTTATCTTCAAGATTGATGAGTATAAAAACAGACTACAATGTTGTTAAAAATTGCATGCATTCATTTTGCAAAACCATGCGTGAATATTTACCGGAAAATAATCAAGCTCTCGAGACACACTACGAAACAAAGAATGTACTAAAAGATTTAGGAATACCACATGAGAAAATTGATGTTTGTAGAAACAGTTGCATGTTGTTTTTGTGGAAATGATAAAGACTTGTTGGAATGCAAGTTTTGCGGTGGATATCGATTCCTTAATCAATATTTGATGAAGAGGACGATATGATGGATATCGGTTCCCACCCTTCAAATTATCGATCCCGAACGTCCTGTCGGGATGTTATGGTAAAAAAATTTATTATTTGCATTTATATTATTGTAATTTATAAATATTATATAACTTTTTAATTTTAATTTGCAGGTTTGACGTGGATGATGTGCTAAAACACATGAATAACGACATCATCCAAGAGTCCTTACAGGACCAACGATATTATTCCTGGTAAGTTACGCCAGAAGTTGTATGCCACTGATGGTGATGCACTTTTATCGTAAGTTTTAAATTACATTTCATTTAAAATGATTAGTTATATATGTTATAAAACTAATACATCATAAATTATTTTGCAGCACGCATACAGATGGCGGAAATAGGATACATTGCGCATCTACATAGCATGGGTGCACGACATGCAGGCTCGAATGCGCTTGATGATGAACAACGCCAAGCGCAACTACTGCACCAAAAATCGCAAACCGATATGGGCAATGGACGAGGTCTTCAATCAAATGATTCAGAATTGGGAGTTGGAAGACATCAAGGCCAAGAGCGAGAAGGCCAAAACAGTTCGGTACAGCGAGAAGGTTCCCAGAGATGGTCTGCATCGATACTTCAGGATCAAAATCATTCCCGAAGAGGAAACAAGAATTGGTAAAATTTATCATTATTAAAATTTTTTGTTTATTATAATATTTATCTAATTAAATTTATTTTATATTTCAGATGCAACGGATAGGAAGAGAACCGACTCTTCTTGAGCTAGTACTGGAAACCCGCGCAAAGAAGAAGTCAGTCGTCGGGGAACAGATCGACGAACCCAAACTCGTCGATCCTCGAGCGGAGAGAACCGTGAAAGCTGTGATGGAGAAGATCACACAGCAATCACAAGCTTGTGGTTCAAGTCCCGACGAGCTGAGTCCTTTACAAAAGGACAAAATTTATTTAGAGGTAAAAACTTATTCTTTAATCTTTTGATTATTAATAAAATATTTTGTAAAAATCTTACTTTAATTTTGTTTGTCTTGTAGTCGTGAGACCGTATAAGGGGGGGGTCTATACGGTCTCAGGGCACTTCAAAAAGATAACGTCGAGGACGCCACGACGGTACCTCCCGCAGTCCAAGAGAGCTACACGCAACAACGACACATCGAGGATCTCGAAGCACAACTTCTAGAAACTCGAGCCCGAGTGGCGCAACAAAACTCCCAAATACAGCAGTTGGAGAGCGTCATTGAGTTGCTATCCGGTCAGGTGAGGGGATCAACTCCCCGACAAGAGGCAGGTCTCGATTCGGATGCAACGCCGTCTAGAAGTGGTGGTGATCGGGGATATGATATCGGTCCAGCCGATCTTAATGAAATGTAATAGAATTAGTTTTAGTTTTAATGTTTTTGTAAACAATTTTAATATTTTATTAAAAACTTTTTATTTTAAAAAATATTTTTTATTTTTTTATTTTATTAACCAAATTTCCAACGGATGCCCATTGCAATTTCTAACGGGCATTCGTTGGATGTTATTTTTCCGCCAAATGGTAACGGAGGTCTGTTGCCTTTCTCACCATTTTGCAACGGACGTCCGTTGCCCTTTTCCGCCAGTTTCCAACGGATGCCCATTGAAAATTTTAAAAACCCGTTTATTTTTCTCGCCTGGATGGTAACGGACGTGCGTTAAAACTTTTTAATGGACATGTGTTACCAATTTTCAACGGGCGTCCGTTGCAAATTTGTAACGGACATCCGTTACAAACTATTTCAATGGGCGTCCGTTACAAACTTTCAACGGCGTCATCCGTTGACCGTCCCATTACAATTTTGCAACGAATATCCATTGCGAATTGCAACATATCCCAATTTTCAACGAGTGATTCCCAACGATCACAGATCCGTTGCCGTCCGTTGGGAAACATGTTTTCCAACGGATTTTAGGCGTTTTCCTACGGATTTGTCCGTTGGAAAACACCTGTTTTTTGTAGTGTCGTGTTGCAATTGCGTTAGAAATTATAACGCTAACCCGTAAGGTATTGTAACGTAATATCGTTACTAAGCTGACATAATGCTGGTACATCTAATAGTTCATGGGTATCATATTAATTAACGCAATTCCGTTGGTAATATGGGAAAATAACGCTAAGGCAATACAATTTTACTGACAATTATGGATATATATATATATATGTCTCATTGGATTTCAAATCAATTCACTCATATCTAAAACTAAAAATGATCTAAAATCTATCAATCACTCATATATAATGTCTTCGAGTGGTCCAGATATGTGGTCACTTCGAATGTGGATGTATGAGAGGTTCTACTAAGAATCGAACAATGTGTTTATGTTGAATGTGAAAGTGAGATTGAAAGTTTTATGACATTTTCTACAAATAAAGTTGGATGTGATAAGTTATATGTCCATATTATAGCTGTAGAAATGAAACAAAATGCTTAGTGCAAACATTGTATTGCAACACATATACAAGAAAAATTTTGTGGAAAACTATTATATTTGAGTGTATCATGGTGAAGATATGAGCAAAATAACAACTTATATGCAAGTTATTGAACAAACGGATAATGTTTATACCAGGATTACAAATGAAAATAGTTTGACGATCGTACTCATCATGATGGATATCTGAAAATAAACGGGGATACTTCTCCCGGTTATCAGATTATGATGGAAACATGAATGAAGAAAATGTAAAATGTTGAAACTAATAAATTTCATGAGCTATTTGGTGCACCCAAACAACCTTTGTCTGAAGGTTGTGATGATCATTCAAAGTTACATTTCGGCTAAATTGGTGGAAATGAAGACAAGTTGCAATGCTATAGAATATTATATGGATCAATTGTGTTAGATGTTGCATGATATTTTGTTTAAGTGAACACAATATCCAAGTCCTTTTATGATATGTAAAAGCTTATTGAATCTCTCAGAATGCAACATGAAAGATAGATGTGTATGTAAACAACATTTTGACATTGTGCAAAGACAATATGTATCTTTTGGATTACCGTTTTCGTGGGGCTGAAATGTTTAAACCGAAAAAGATAAATCAAAATAAAAGAATTATGTACAAAAGAATGTTCAAATGTCATTTTTTTATAGATTAAAGAGATTATATAAATCACAACATACGACACCATACATAACATGGCATGGAGAACATCAATCAGTAAATGGACAAATGCAACATCCATGAGACGGGAAATTGTAGAAGTATTTTATCGACGTATATTCTGATTTGTTTATGAAGTTTTTTTGTAAAGTCTTATGCACATAGTTTCGCTCTGGATGGTGAGTCTGGTAAACAATATTTATTGTGCCCCGTAATTATGTTACCATATATAATTTTCCACCAATTATGTATTTGAAAATTGATTTTTTATAAATTATTCTCATTACTGGTCTGAATCATCCGAAAAAAGTCTTTGATCATTGTATAACAAACTTAGATCACCATATGTAGAGGCATAACATACTCAGATCATTGCGTAACAAATATAGAACATCGTGCAACATACAGAGCTCACAAGATGCAAGGTGATGATAATCGATCTCAAATCAAATGTTAAGCTCACTCCTCCATCACTTGATGTCGCGTCCTGAATTTTCTGCACCTACACCAGCTCTTGCTCCCAAACTCACTCCTGGATCATCGTCTTTTTAATCTCCAAAAATATATATTTCAGGATTATGTATTTTTTAAATTTTTTAGTTTTTGTATAAATCAAATTAAAATAAAATAAAAATTTGTGTTGGCATTTTTTACGCGGTTTATGCGTGAATGATATAGCCAAGTTTAATGCAAATATGTGTTACACTAGTGTTATTACTAGTAACGCAAATTTTCATTTTAATGGCGTTAAAATTTGTAACACGAACCTTAGTTGACTCGTTGACAAAATTTTCAACGATAATTCAACCCCGATTATGTTCCTTTTTTCTGATACATTAGCGTGGAATTGTGTTATCACTTCTAAAGCGGATTTGCATCGTATTAGCATTATGGTTTTAAAAATTGGCCAAGGCACCGCCTAGGCACAAGGCACCGACCGAGTGCTCCGATTAACCCCTAATCGAGAGTTCTACATCAACTAGTTGCTCCACGGCCGCCTAGGTGCCCGTTTATTTAAAAAAATGAACCAAAACAGCGTTGTTTTGGTGTTTGAAGAAAAAACCTAACGTTCTCTCGTCCTCACCTTCCTATTTCTTCTACATTTATCGAGAGATCTTTCGTCTCTTGTCCTTGCCTTCCTCTTGGTTTTGTCATCTTCGAGAGATCTACCATGTTTTCTATCGTCTATCGTCCTTGCCTTTCTCTTTCGTTTGGAGTCGTCAAGAGATCTATCGTGTCTTTTGCCTTCTCTCCCTCTTTCGATCATGTTTCCTCTTTCCTCATCTCGTATTTATCTTTTACCATTATCATGTGTGTCATCTATCCTCGCCTCTCGCATCCACCCTTAGTTTCATCTCTAGCCTTTGCCCTCTGCATCATGTGTCATCATTCTGGCCTATTCTCGGTAATTTATTTTTTTATGATGGCGTCTGTAGTGTAGTAATAAGTAGGATATTTTGAATTTAGTCTGATGTATATGTTTGTTATGAATTTAGTATAATGTAAATTACGATTTTCTTTACCAATAATCCAAGATTATTTGAAATTTTGGTTATTTGATAATTGCATCTTCTTCCCCTTCAAATTCTACCTCTAAGGTTACAACCCAAATATCAAATTTGCAAAGAAACCCAAATTATGTTGGATGAAAATTTGGTATGTTGGTCAATATGAATAGTTTAGATAGAATTCAATGCAAATTATGTGGAAAGATTATTTTAGATGAAGTTTACAGGTTGAAACAATATGTAGAAAAAATGCAAAGAAATATTTTGCATGTCCAAAAGCAACAAGTGCGAAACAAGAAAAATTTAGGCTACGAATCAAAGAAGTACAAGAAAAGAAGAACGGAATCTAGTGAAATATCTGAATATTTGTCATTTTGTGATGATTGCTGACCAAAATGAGGAATAAGAGCTAGATATTGAAAGGTTAGAGATGAAGAAACCTCATATATATGGTCCTATAGATAGATATATTGTTTTTTGGAATATTCTACAAATTTAGGATTGACATTAAGGTAACAAAGTATTTAGGATGCTTTTGCTAAAAAGATATTGAAAAGGTTCATGAAATGGATTTACACACATGTTATTGCTTTTTAATATGATTGCTAATAATGAGTTCACGATGTTGGTTAAGGCGAAAGGATTATATGGACCTGATGTTACACCATCAAGTCCATACCAAATAACAGAGTTGTTATTGAAGTCTGAGGTTGAAAGAATAAAAGGTCTACTAAATGAACAATAAAAATAATGGAGTTTGAATGGATTTTAGGTTATGAAGGATGCTTGGACATATAGAAAAACAATGAATATTATGAATTTGTGCATCAATTGTATAAAGGATACATCACTTATTTCTACTAAAGATTGTTCAAGTAAGGTACATATGTGACAATTCATATTTAAATGAAAGAATGTATTGAGAAAGTTAGTGTCGCTAATGTTGTTCCAGTGGTATTGGAGAATGCCACTAATAACATGGTCGCTTTAAATTTGTTAAAAAATGTGATGCCAAAGATTTTTTTTGCATATCTTGTGCAACTCGTACAATAAATTTGATGTTAGAGATTATTGCAAAGCTTGACAAATTTAAGGAGATAACAGAAAGGCTATGACGTTTACAATTTTTATTTATGCCACCACAAGACTTTATCAATGATGAAAGTTTATACTTTATACTAAGAAGAGAGATATTGTGAGACTTGGAGTTACTAGATTTGCATAAGCTTATTTTAGTTTATAAATTTTTTATGCTAAACAAGAAGGATTGAAGAAAATCTTTGCTAGCAAAGAATGGGTAGATGACAATTGGTCAAATTATCCTAAGGGTAAATCGGCATATGCCACGGTGATGAGTTTCTGATTTTTGAATGGTGTAACATTATGTTGGAAAGTATTTGTGTCTTTGATTATAGTGCTTCGATTAGTTGATGGAGATCTAAAACCATCAATTGGATATTTGCATGGGGAGTTACAAATAGCAAAAAAGGAGTGCGACATATAAAAATATCGAAAATAATTAGAACCTGATTCTTAATATCATCGACGAAAAGATCAAAGATTGGCTTGATAGTTCTCTATATTTGGTGGCATACCTTTTAAATCCTTACTACACTTATGAGGATTAGTGATGCGTATCAGAGTTAAATAAAATAACCTAAACTACCCGCAAGTGCACGGCACGTGTGTAGTATTTTAGGTGTCGATCCCACAGAGACTACGCAACACTATCTAAACTCGAACTAGGAATCAAACTTGCTAACGAAAGAATATGAATGAAGAATGAAATACTGAAAGTAAATAAAAGACTTGGGTTCTAACGATAAGACAAACGTCCTAGGAATCCAGTTTCA
>CM071868.1:4442393-4532559 GCA_036759665.1 Gynandropsis gynandra
GCCCCAAATTACCGAGAGGTAACTGAGCATGTTCACGACCGTTCTGATTATCCATATTCTGTTGATCTGACGGCTCTGTGTTGTCTTCTTCCTTACCCTTTCTCAGTAGTCTGCAAGTTCGCTCGATCTCTGGGTCGATTCGGAGTAGACTAGAAGTGCCTTGCGACCTGGTCATAAACCAACAACGAACGAACGAAAATGAATCAGGTAGAAAGAATCGAAAGTAAACAAAAGCAAAAAAAAATAAAAATAAAGCAAGAAGGACTCTAGGTTCGAATCTAAGACGCGTTGACAATAGTCCCCGGCAACGGCGCCAAAAACTTAATGCGTATCAGAGCTAAATAAAATAACCTAAACTACCCGCAAGTGCACGGCACGTGTGTAGTATTTTAGGTGTCGATCCCACAGAGACTACGCAACACTATCTAAACTCGAACTAGGAATCAAACTTGCTAACGAACGAATATGAATGAAGAATGAAATACTGAAAGTAAATAAAAGACTTGGGTTCTAACGATAAGACAAACGTCCTAGGAATCCAGTTTCACCACAAGACTACCGAAACCGACAATCAATCTATCTATCATGCAATCCTAGTTAAATCTATCTAAGGCAGACGATCTTAATATGATATCTACCCTCTCTCAAGGCATAGACACTTGATCTAGACAAGTTGTCCCTTACTTTCGTGGCTGACACCCTGAACTAAACCCATAAGCTCTGTGATTCGCCCGTTTCACCCTCAACCGTTGCTATCCTACTTTCGTGGCCTAACCTCGGTTGTTCTGAACCTGATCTTCTAGGACTAGAATTCTCCTTTCGGTCCTTCTCCTAACCCCTAACACATGCATCTACGTGGCCATCGCAAACACAAGTAAATTCAAGCGCTCAGATAGAGAATAGATAAACTAAAATGGGAAGATGCATTCAAAATAGATCAAAAGTGGTTCCAGGATAGCCAAGGGCTAATCCCTTCTCCTAGAACAAAAAAACTACTCGCTCATGCGTCTGTAAAAAAACATAAACAAAAGTAGAAAGTCGAGTTCCCTTTTGTTTTAAGTTAATTTAACTTAATTTTGCTGATTACTCAGGTCGCGACCCGCTCGGGCGGTCGTTGTACCCGCCCGGGTACGGCTAGGGCAAGTCGCGCAGGTTCGTAGGACATGAGTGATGCCCGATCGGGCATGGTGTGTGCCCGGTCGGGTGCAAGGCATATGGTCGGACATATTCATGCCCGAGTCGTGTGTGATTTGTGTATAAAATTAGCCGTAGCTTTTGCCCGATCGTGCATGATGTGTGCCCGACCGGGTGGAGGCTCTTCATGCCGAATCTCATCCCGTTTGTCCCGTGATGATCCCCGAAGTTGCTCCTTAGCTCGGTGCATATTCCTTTAGCTCCAAAATGATCCAAATACGCGTAAAAACCTGTAAGAACATGAAAACACGAAAACAAGTAAAACGGATACGGAATCATACGTAAAGCAACACATATATATCGAAAACGTCTCTTAAATTGTGCAAGAAATACGTATGAAAACGAGATGATCAATTAGACTGCTCAAACGGATGTCAATATGATAGATGTTATGTTTAAGTGTGTGAAAGCTTTTTTTTCAAATGATCTTGATACTCAGTGTTCAGTAATCAATATCAAACTTCCGGAGAACAAAAAAGGGAAGGTAACTTTGGAAAAACATATGTCATCAAAGAATGCGAGAAAAATGATGAAAAAAGTTATGATCCAAGTTTATTTTTTACTTTTAATTTAGTCATTTCATTCTTCTAAATCATATATAATTTTTTAGTTTATTTCATTCATTGTAGTTGATTGATGGGATGAATACAAAACGAACACATTGAGAAAAATGACGATGTAAATTCTTTCTTAACGGCTAGTTCATCAGGATGTGAACAAAATTGAAGTACTTTTGTGTGAGGCCCGAGCCAATAATATGCCATCAATCATCATTTGATGATTTAAAGCTCGGGTCCATTCTTCACTTATATACTCTCAATTCCTCATTATGAATTTTCTAAAAAAATTGTTGTATTCATACATCACTTTAAAAATAATAATTTCTCCATAATCAACCAAAAACCAACTTTGATAGGAAAATATAATCACATTAATTTTCCATAACAACTTGACGATTCATGATGGTGTTACCAACAACAATACAAATCGAATTTTCTCCTATTACGGATCCATTCAATTAATCAATATCCACAATATAAATCTTCAATTTGAATTATAAGAAAATATTTAGAATCTACCATAATCTCAATTAAAACTCACCCACGAAGAACACGACGAATAATTTGGTGAATCCTTCTTCTTCTTTTCCTCTCATTTCTTTTATCTTTTCTCTCATTTTTTCCTCTTCTTCTCCTGGTTGTGCACCGTTTCTTCTCCTGCATTCTTTCTTTACTTAACCTAATTATGTATAGGTTGGATATGATCTGGAAAATTGACATTCGACCAGGTGTCGAGATCAGAGAATGTGAATATTTATGGGTTTCGTGATAGAATCAAGTGAACATCTTGTCTAGTGTGCTCGATCGAGTGATTTCACACTCAAACCTTTGGAAGAAGGCAGTTGTGAACGTGTAGGTGAGAGGTGACACTGAGGAGTATCGGGTCGACGATATTAGTATTGCAACATTTGGATCAGGATCGACATCGTCCTGTGTTGGGGTTGGGGTAACCTTTCGAGCAACGGAGCGCTGAAGTTAGTCAGATCAGTGGATCTACCAGCGTTGTATCACGATGGGGTTAAGGTAACCTTTCGAGCGAAGAAGCATCGAGTTAGTCAGATTAGTGGATCTGCTAGCGTCGTACCGTGTTGCGGTTGTGGTAACCTTTCGAGCTAGAGAGCGCTATATTGTACTAATGGTTGGGGTATGTTGTGACCTTACGAGATCTTCAGTGTGCTGGGGTCCTTTGGACTTTATGAGTATATGCCCAAGCTAGAGTCGTGTGGACTCTGTGTGTTATGATCCGGTGTGGTACTAGTCTTAGACTTAGGATACTCAGTCGAGTTGGGTAGAGTGTGTGGGTGAGAGTTGTTACATGAAGAGTATCAGGTTAACGATGTTAGTATTGTGAGACTTGGATCAGGGCTGACGTCGTACCGTGTTGGGGTTGTGGTAATCTTTCGAGCGACGAAGCACTGTATGATACTGATTGTTGGGGTACGTTGTGACCTTGTGAGATCTTCAGTGTGCTGAGGTCCTTTAGACTCTGCGAGCATATGCCCGAGCTAGAGTCGTGTGGACTCTTGTGTTATGACCCGATGTGGTACTAGTCTTAGACTTAGGATACTCAGTTGGGTTAGGTAGAGTTATTTATGTGTCTATAGTGTGACAAATGTTTATTTTATGGTACACATTCGAGAGCGGGAAAATACGTGACATAAAGTGCGTGTATGTACTGATCTCACTGAGTACGTCTTTGTACTCACCCTTTTGTGGGTTGTCGTGGATGGACAGGTTATGCGAGAACGAAGATCACAGAGGTTGAGTAGCAGTATCAGAGGTTACAACGGACTTTAAGAGAGGTGTGCATGAAGTCTCGATAAACTTTATTTTACATTTCGTATTTATTATGGTTATGTATTTATATGTTTTTGCTTTCGCTATATGGTTTGAACCATTTTCAATTTGAATTAAGAGTATTAATTTTATAATGTAATTGAGTTTCAGTGATGACACGAGTAGCCATCTCTTGGAGGTAATGGTGGACACTCATGTAGAATTTGTAGAACAAAGATGAAACAGTGGAAGCAAGAAAGAAAGAAAGACTAAGAGCGAGCGAAAGATCGAGAGAATTAGAGAGAATAAGAATAAGTATTCTCTTATGTATTTCATTAGAACTAAAGGTACCTATTTATACAAGTACAAAGGCTGAAAAACAAGAAAAATACAAGTTCACATGCAAGGTACAAGTTTAGATGTACATGCATGAGCTGGAGCAGTCAACAAGGCATAGGAGACTGCAGAGGTCATAAATAGGTTTGACCAAGTCACAAGTCACGGGACACAGGACGGGGGACACGGCTCGAGACACGATGCAGGACACGGGACGCGGCCTGGGATGCGGAGAAGAACGAGACGCGACTCGGGACGCGAAGAAGAGCGAGAAAGAAGAGCAGGACACGACTCGAGACGCGATGCAGGATGCGGGACGCGGCCCGGAGGACGCTAAGAACAACGAGACGCGATGCAGGATGCGGGACGCGAAGAAGAACGAGACACGGCTCGGGACGTGAAAAAGAGCGGGGATGCGGCCTTTCTTCTTATCATTACTCCTCAAGCTTAGGCGTTCAAAAGCAACATAAGTGAAGCCTCATTAAAACCTTTTCGGGGAAAACCCAATTGGACAAAAACCCGAGAAAGGAAAAAGAGTACAACAACTTATGAGCTCGAGGGACAATCGACTAAGCCTGAATGTGATGCCTCGGGACTGAATATATCAATGAGGCTGATCCGATAATGGAGATCTTTGCAGACTTTTTCACTTGTGGCTTTGGTGAAGACATCAACCAAATGATTTGCGCTTCTTGTGTATGCAAATTCAATGACGAGGTACAAAACCCAATCGTTGATTTCCGGTCTTTGGGGTTACAGGCCCAATCTGCATCACAATACCCAATTAGACTAGTGTCGTTGTTTTTACTCATTAGTATACCTTTTCCTAGAGCGGTCTTGATGTATCGGAGGATTCGGTCCACCATTTTCCAATGTTGTTCCTTTAGAGTATGCATATGTTGGCTAACCTAATTCACAACATAACACAAGTCAGGTCTTGTTATCATGAGATATATTAGCTTACCGACAAGGCGTCTGTATTGTTCTATATCATAAAATAGTTACTCCTCACGCAAGTCTTTGTATTTTTCTTTGATGGGGGTCTTGGCGGGCTTAGATCCGAATTTACCTGTCTCATTCAAAAGGTCTAAAGCATATTTTCGTTGAGAAAGAAATAAAGTATCATTAGATCTAGTTACTTCAATTCCAAGAAAGTGCTTAAGTTCACCTAGATCCTTTATATCAAATGTGTCTTTTAGAAAACGTTTAACACTTTCTATTCATTTATTATCATCTTCTGTTATGATAATATCATCAACATAAACTAAGAGAATGATGATACCCGAATTGTTTCGAATGATGAACATGGAATGATCAGCCTCACTCCTATTAAAACCATACTTTCGAACAACATCATAGAGCCTAGTGTACCAAGCTCGTGGGGACTGTTTGAGTCCATAGAGAGCTCCCTTAGTTTGCGTACAATTCCTTTTTCGGTTTGGAGGCCCGTGGGAGGTTTCATATAGATCTCTTCCTTTATTTCCCCTTGAAGGAAAGCGTTTTTAACATCCATCTGCCACAAATTCCAATTAAGGTTAATAGCAATAGAAAAGATAATGCGAACAGAATGAAGTTTAGCAACAAGAGCAAAAGTCTCAGTATAATCTTCCCCATACTTCTTATTATACCCTTGCGCTACAAGGCGAGCCTTGTAATTACTTTTATATTGGATTTTGTATACCCATTTGCTTCCAATGGGCTGCTTTTCTTTAGGAAGGCGGACAAGGTCCCATGTTTTATTCTTTTCTAAGGCTGCTAGCTCCTCAACCATGGCTTCCTCCCATTCTGGCTTCCCTTTGGAGGTTTGTGGCTCGATATCCCTGTCAATTTTACTAAGAAAAGCATTATGATCAGTAGAGATAAATTCCAAAGAGATAAAATTTTGAATAGGATGTTCGGTAGGATGCTCGTTTGTCATGCCATTGAAATAGGGTGTTTGGTTGCCACGCCATTGAATAGGATTGTGAATCTATTCCGAGATTGGTTGCCTTATTCTAGTGCTTCTCTGAGGCACTATCTCATTTAGAATATTTCCTTCAACTTCATCGACGTCCTGATCCTCATTTAGGTTATGATCATGGATTTGATCTTCATTCTCATGATTTGAGGCCCGAGATTCCTCCTCATGATTTTGCTCAGAATATACATCATAGCTTTCTTGTTCTTCATTTTCTGATATTTCTTGATCATTTTGGTCTTCATGACATTCAGGTACACTTGACAAAGGACCTGTTTCATTGTTAGTTTTCGAAATTGAATTTACTAAGTTTCTAAGGGACAAACCTATATCATTTGGTTCTGAGATTCCTTTAATCTCTTCCGAGCTGATTTTATAATGAAAGCTCTTATCTTCGAGAAACATAACACCTCGAGACACTATTACATGTTTAGGTTTTGGATCGAAACACTTGTACCCTTTTTGATCCAATGAACATGGCTTTAGTTCTCCTTGGTTCCAATTTGTTTCGCTGTGAGTCAGGAACAAGAGCGAAATACACACAACCGAAAATTCTAAAATACTCAAGATCAGGTTTTATAGAGTTTAATACCTCATAAGGTGATTTGTCCTTTAGAACCTTTGTTGGAATTCTATTAATGATGTGACATGCGGTCATGACCGCATCGGACCAAAACCTTTTAGGAACATCTCGATCGAACATGATAGTTCTCGAGACTTCCATTAGGTGTCTATCTTCCTCTCAGCCACTCCGTTTTGTTGCGGAGTATAAGGACACGAGGTCTGGTGTGTAATGTTTTGTTCTTCAAGGTACCTGCGAAACTGAAGACTAGTATACTCTCCACCATTGTCAGTCCTTAAACATTTTACTTTAGCATCATATTGAGTTAAAACATGCTTATGAAACTTCACAAATACATCATAAACACTACTTTTAGACGAGAGAGTATAAAGCCATGTAAACTTTGATTTCTCATCAATGAAGGTTACAAAATATTTCTTTTGATCACGAGAAACACATGGAGTTGTCCAAACATCTGAATGAATCAGCTCAAAATAGTTTTTATAAACCGAAACAGAGTTTGGAAATACTTGTTTTACGTGCTTTCCTAAGATGCAAGCTTCACATGTTTCATGTTTATCTTTAAGATCGGGAAAAATAATACTAAGAACTTTACTATGAGGGTGTCCAAGTCTTGCATGCCACTTAGAAACTTTATTAAAATTTGATTTCGATAGAAACACAGACTCTGGATCACAAGACATAGAGTCGAGAACATAAAGACCATCTAGGAGCTTTCCTTTGCCGATTACTTGTTTGCTTTCAATATCATGTATCCAAAAAGATTTAGAATCGAAAAAAACATGACGATTAAGGTCTTTTGCAAGCTTTTGTACAAACATAAGATTATTAGAAAATTTTGGAACGAAGAGAGCCCTTGTATCATGACCGAGAAGCATAAGCTTCCCAGTCCTATAATTGGAAAACTCTCCCCGTTCGCAATAGAAACAGAGCCACAATGAGGTTTTATATCTTTAAGCAAGTCATGAGTTTTAATCATATGATTTGTAGCTCCAGAATCTAGTATAATATGGTTTCGAAAAGCAGAGAAAGCAGAGATAACTTTACCTCCTTCTTCATCGGTTTTGCTTATTTGATTCCCTGCCAGAATCATTTGGAAAAACCCCTCGAGATCTGCCTTGGAGACAAACTCAGACTCAGGGGTCATATTGGCCTTACCTTGACTGTTATGGCTTCTGCTCTTCAAATGGGTGTGGAAAATCCAACAATGATCCCTTGTATGACCTTTGTTTTTGCAATACTCACAAGAGAATTGCTTTTTGAAAGACTTGATCGTAGTGGTATTTCCAGAGGTACTTTTGGAGATATTAGCTTCCTCGATCATTCCTTTAAAGAGACAGTTTCTCCATTCCTCCCTTTTAATCATCCTACAACTTCGTTAAACGACGGAAATATGTTTTGGCGAAGTATATGATGAATAAGGTCGTTTTATTTGTCGTAAAGGGAGAATAAAAGGCTAAGAACTTGATCCTGGTTTGCTCTTTGAGCAATTTCCACAGGGTTCGCAGTATGAGGCCCTAAAGTTTCGAGTTCTGACCATAATTCTTTAAAATCACCCAAAGCCTGGTTAAAAGGCTTTTCCTCTTGCCTTAGATTATTAATGCCTTTCTTTATCTCATACACACGGCTAAGATTGGATTCATTGCCAAAAACTTGTTTCAGCTCGTCCCAAAGCTCCTTAGGAGACTCTATGTGCCCATATGTACGAAGTATATGAGATTCGAGGGAATTTTGTAAAATAACCAAGGCAGTGAGTTTATATTGTTCCCATTTTTCTGATCTGGTACTTGAATCTGCCGGTTTCACATCCGATTCTGTCACGAAACTCCAAAGACCTCGCATGCCAAGATTGGTCTTAGCAATCTTCGTCCAAATAGAATAATTGTTTCCATTGAACGAGATTGAGATGCTTTTGGTCGAGTCCATGATGAGAAATCTGAGTAAACAAAGGGAAACAAAATAACAAAGAAAGATTATTTTTTTACCGAAAAAAACTTTTGAAAGAGAATAAATTTCAAAAGAAACAAAATCGATTAAAAAAATTTTCGAGACTCGATCACCGCTACGATACCATGTAGAATTTGTAGAACAAAGATGAAACAGCGGAAGCAAGAAAGAAAGACTAAGAGCGAGCGAAAGATCGAGAGAATTATAGAAAATAAGAATAAGTATTCTCTTATGTATTTTATTAGAACTAAAGGTACCTATTTATACAAGTGTAAAGGGTGAAAAACAAGAAAAATACAAGTCACATGCAAGGTACAAGTTTAGATGTAACATGCATGAGTTGGAGCCGTCAACAAGGCATAGGAGACCGCAGAGGTCATAAATAGGCTTGACCAGGTCGCAGGTCGCGGAACGCAGGACACGGGGCGCGGCTCGAGACGCGATGCAAGACGCGGGATGCGGCCCGAGACGCGGAGAAGAACGAGACGCAGCTCACGATGCGAAAAAGAGCGGGACGTGGCTCGGGACGTGGAGAAGAGCAGGATGCAGCTCGAGCCACGATGCAGGATGCGGGATGCGGCTTGGGACGCTGAGAAGAACGAGATGCGATGCAAGCCGCGGGACGCGGAGAAGAACGAAATGCGGCTCGGGACGCGAAAAAAGTGGGATGCGGCCTTTCTTCTTAACAACTCCTAGTCCCGAGGTTATTCCAGGATGTGGGTGTAACATTTTAAAGGAGTAAGTGATTAATGGAATTCATATATTTATTTTTCATTGTAGTTGTATGAATAAATAATAATTTATGTCCTCGTGTAGGTACACACAAAAAAAAACGACTTTGATACTAAAAGGTTGAACAATCTTGTTTATCTTCAATTTAATGCGATGTTGATGATTCAAAAGAAAAAGCAGACGAACAAGATTTTGGATGTAATTCTATCTAATGATTTATATCATGTTCAAAAATGGATTGTTGCTAGTGGAAAAATGATAGATAGATCAATGAAAGAATGTGATGGATCAAACCAAGATGCGGAACATGTGAGGGTTTAAAAGATTAAGTGGTTGACTTGCTTATAGTCAGAGAATTTACTTATTTATTTTTGTTTTTTCTTTAATTTTACTTATTTGTGTGTTTTACAAAATTGAATACTGATTGATATTTTAAATTAAGTATTTATATTATAATTATATTAAATATATATATATATATACACACACCTAATTGGTGTGACTTTAGCGTTAAAAACAAGGATTTCATGCAAAATCGACATATTGCGTTGATTTTTTTTTCATATTTTTTTTGTATTGCATGCAATATCTTCAAAATTAGGCTTCTTAAGTACGAAAAATGTTGCTTCCTTAGTCGAAGATTGAGGTAGGGATTGAAGAAAAATCGATATATCTTCATAACCAACAAAAATATTTATATAAGACATTGTTGTAATCTTCACAATCAACTAGCATTTGAAAACGTATAAACCCTTACATAATTCTAAAGATCCCAAATGTATTATAAATCTACTAGACATTGTCCTACTTTTTAGAAATTCAAACACAAGGCCTAAACTAACTCTAACATAAATCTGTATATTTTGAAAAACGCTTCATTTTTCTTGAAATTTAAACATTTAAGTATAATGTTTTGATGAAAATGATCCCAACTGAAGCTAGCTAATGATCCAATCCAAACCGAGAGAGAAACCATGATAGGAAACGACGAGAGAGCTACAAGGCGACGACGAGAGGGTGAAGGATACGACGTCACGACAACGACCATGGAGCTATGGCATGTTTGATGGGAGATGAACAAAGATACCGAGCGATTGAGTTTTATTTTGTAAAGATATGAACAGAATAAAAAAACATTTGATAACTCAAAATGATGTTTTTAGAAACTTCAATAAAAATAAAAATCAAATCGACGAGATAATCGTGATTTCCGATTAGTCGACAGCTTAGGTGGCACCGTGGCACCCACTAATATAGCCAATTCGTTCGATTTTTGGGCACCCACTACCGAGCGTTTGGACGACCATCCATTACGATTTTTTTTTTTGCAATTCTAGATTTGAGCTATCGTTTGAAGAACATATTCATATTAGGTGTAGCTCGTACCAAACATATCAACCAGAATAGAAATAAATTTCCTTTCAAAATATATGTAAAATCTATCCAAAATTGCTAATAAATTATAAAAGTTTGCATTTTAATCGTGTCAAAGGGAGTTTAACAGTAGTTCAATCAATATTTGTATTATGAAACAAAACATAATATATTATGTTATTATAATCAAATTATATCATATTATAAGGTTAAAAATCTAATGAAAAAAATTAAATTTGTATGAATGCCATACGAATATGTAAAAAACTTTCCAAGATATTTAAATTTTCTATATTATAAATATTAAATCTATGAAAAAAAATATTTTAGCTTAAATATTTGAATTTAAAACGTACCTAGTGAATATATCCATATAATATAAATTATAATTTTTTATATCAAAGGAGGAAAATATGTGAATATAAAATAAATGTAGGTGTTTTTGGAGTTTATAATTCAAATCTTCTATCAATATTTGTTTTGTATATTGTGTTTGTTTTTAAAAATAATGTGAATTTGAATAGAAATGGAGTATAATAAATAATTAACTATAAATAGAAACAAATATATATAAATATCGATTTTTTGATCGACACCTGCAAACAGTGTTCTAAGACATAATTTATTTTCGTCTAGAGGATTCAACGATCACATAAGTACTTTCTACTGAATCTACTTTGAATGTTTTGAATGATAGATAGAAGAGAGTTTTCGGAGAGAAAATTGAGTTGTCTGTTTCTTCGTTGACAAGTCTCTATTTATAGAGTCGAGGCTTTCTAAAGCCAGAATTCGGTTAAACTCAAACAGTCATTACTATTCACAAAGTCATAACTGTTCATAAGGTTATGACTGTTGGAAAGATTGAGTCTCTTTATAAATCTGAAAAATTAAAAAATTAAACTCAAAATTAAAAATTAATTTTGGATTAATCAAAGAGTCCAAGAGCCCCAAGATCCAAGGTCCTATTTTTGACATTTAATATGTATTAAATGTCCAAAAACCCACACATACATACCCAATTCCAAAATCTATCTCCAAGCCTATGTCATGATTCAAAGGTGTAAAAAATGAAATAATTAATATACCATATTAATGACTTTCCATATTTCCAATGTGAGACTATGTCACTTCACATTCATTCTTCTATCAATACCCTACATTTTTTAATCAAACCATAATAATACCCCACATTTGATTAGAAAATAAGATATTTTTTTATAATAGGTTTGGTATACAAATGAAGAGGTGTCTTTTGGACTTTAACCTTTCGTAGTGAACACTTATTGGATATGCTTTGTAAGATAGTGAACTTAAGCCTTGAACTACTTATGTTTCACAGTAAATCAAGTCAACAAGTATCACATTTATCATCCCGACATATTTTGATTCTTACGGTTATATTCATTTTAGTCCTAAACATATCCTTCATTCATGAGACTTCTAGATAACTTAGTCATTTTAGTTATCATAGATGTGATCCCATATCAATCTCGTATAAGTGATGCTAGTTAGAGATAGTCTGTTTCTATCATCTTTTACCAAGACGTTATCATCATTAAGAATCTAAAGATTCACCCCTTAAATTATCAACGAATACACACTTGAATTCAACATAGGAATAGTTATAGTAGTGTGTATTACTTCATGAGTCTTCCTCAACTAGTTTGCTTACTGAACCTGGACTATGGGATCTCCAATGTTGTCAAGTTAGGTTTCCGCCAAGTAATGACTCATTATATTAGCTTTAACCCCATTCCCCTCGTTGTATACAAAACTTGCTCTCTATTAAGACGTTTGGTAAACGACTCCGCTAACTTTTCCTTAGATTTTATATAATCAATGGAAATAATTCCATTCTTGAGCAAGTCTTGAATTGTATTATGACGTCTCCTTATATGCCTAGATTTGCCACTATATATTTGGTTTAGCTCTTTTTAGAGTGGTCATACTATCACAATGTATGCAGATAGCAGTAACAGGTTTTTTCCATGTCGTTATTCCTTCCATAAATTTGTTTAAGTCATTCTGCTTCTTCAGCGGCTTTATATAAAGCTACAAATTCTGCTTTCATCATTGATCTTGTTGTTATGGTTTTTTTTGACGATTTTCAAGACACGGTTGCATAACCAAGTGTAAATACATGCCCATTTGTGGACTTACTATCCGTGTTGTTCGAAATCCAATTTGCATCACAATATCCTTCTAACACAGGAGGCTATGTCGTGTAGTGTAATCCGTAACTCATTATATGTTTTAGATATCTCAATACTCTTACTAGTGGCACCCAATGTTCTTTTCTCAGGTTGTGAGAATATCTACTGAGTCGACTTATTTAATATGCCAAATCTGGTCTTGTACAATTTATGATATACATCAAACTTCCTACAACTTGTGTATACTCTAGTTGAGATACACTATCATCTTAATTCTTTTTAAGGTGAAATGGTGGATAATAGGGAGTTACTACCGATTTGTCATTCAAGTGTCCAAATTTCCTAAGCACCTTTTCAATGTAATGAGACTGTGATAAAATATAACCTCTCGAACTTCTTAAAATTCGAATTCCAAGTACAAGGTTAGCAAGACCCATATTTTTCATATCAAAGCAAGAATGTAACATCTTCTTAGTCCGATTTATCACGTCCTTGTTTGTTCCCAAAATAAGCATATCAGCGGCATAGAGACAAATAATGATATACACATTCTTATACTCTTTTGTATAAACACATTTATCACACTCATTTATTTTGAAACCATTTGATAATAATGTATTATCAAATTTCCCATGCCATTGTTTTGGTGCTTGTTTTAGTCGGTAGAGAGACTTAATCAATCTACACACCTTCTTTTCTTGACCTTTGACAATGAACCCTTCGGGTTGATCCATGTAGATATATTCATCTAATTCAACATTCAAAAATATTGTTTTTACATCCATTTGGTGGATTTCTAAATTGTGAATCACTGCTATTAAAATTAATGTTCTTATTGAGGTAATTCTGGACACCGGTGAATATGTGTCAAAGAAATTTGTTCATTCTTTCTGTCGATAACCTTTGGCTACTCATCGAGAGTTGTATTTCTCTATAGTTCCATCTGGTTTTATTTTTCTTCTGAATATCCATTTATGCCCAATTGTTTTGTTATCCGGAGGCAAGTCTACCAATTTTCACGTATTGTTGTGCATAATGAATTCCCTTTCACCTTGGATAGCCTCTTTCCAATATGGTGTTTCTATCAATTCCATAGCAGCATTATATGTTTGAGGTTCTCCTTCTAACACATAAGTCACAAAGTCATGTCTGAAATCTTTGGCAATTCATACACGTTTACTTCTTCTACTATCTAATATTTCTTGTTTAAATGTTGAAGAACTTGCAACATCTTGTGACAAATGTCCATGTACTCTTTTGAATGAGGTTTTATCCTTGACAGGAAAAAATCCCTAAAAAACTTATGCTTCCGCAGATTCCATAATTGAACTTTTTGTTATGTCTTCAATTTCAGAATTGTAAACCAAAAACCTATAAACGATGCTATTCTTTGTAGGGCCAATATAGATACAATATTAGTCTTTGGCCCGAGTTTTGTTCTCTTTGGTAAAGGAATTTGGACTTTGGCAAGACAACCCCACATTTTCATAGTCTTATATGTTGGCAATCGACGTTTCCATAATTCATACGGAGATTTATCTCGCATGACTTATGAGGAATTCTATTTAGAACATCATTCGTAGTGAGTACTCCCTCACCCCATAAATTTATTAGTGTTTTGGAACTATCAACATTGAGTATATCATATTCTATAGTTTTCTAATTTTTTCGTTCAATGAATCCATTTTGTTGTGGAGTATATGGTGCAGATGTTTGATGCACTATTCCTTGCGAAGAACAAAATTATGCAAAGTCTTTAGATAGATATTATCCACCTCTATTGATAACACGTAGTGTAGGTTAGTTTTATGCTACACATTTAGATAATCTATGTGTAATTTGCAAAGCATGAGTTACAAAATCGGCACGAATTAGTACTCTATACGTTCTTTTTTTTGTTTTTTTAGGTTTTAAGGCGACAAGACCCAATCGAGCTTAAAGGTGTTGATTCTTGGAGTCAACTGCGCATAATTGGAGCTACAACCCACTCGGAGAAGATTCAAGCCAAAGAACCACATGGAATACCCGAACATCGAGCGAAAGGAGCTAAAACACGAAGTTAGTCCAGCCCACTCGTGCTTGTAGAAGTCCCCGATCGGGTTGTACCAATCAGAAGTTTTAGCCCAAATCGGGGTGCCTTTTAACCCGTATGTGTTGCGTGCAGGCCGAGAGCCCGAGCAGGTCCTACACTTGAGTTTGCATGGGTTACATCCACAGAAAATTATGCTCGCCTCGGAGAGCTTCCAAACACGCACGGGTTGCCTCGAAGACAAAGAGCCTGAGCAGGTCCTCCATTTGATCACGCGTGGGTCGTGTGTCGTAATAGAATCTTTAGAAGCATTCAAACGAAGGAAAATAGAAAATGAGGCCCTAATTAAGAGAGGGAAGACACAGAACCCTAGAAGGACAAAAAACACACAGAGGAGGCTCAAGAGAGAGTGGAGGACAAAGGAGACAACATCGAAACACCAGTGAGGAGATAGCGAAGTCCAAAGCATCGTATTCCTTACTCTTTATCATGTCTAGTGTTGATCTCTCTTGTTTTGTATCAGAATCTATGAGTGAGTAAGTCTGTAGCTAAGGGTTAGGGACACTGGTTTTGTAAGGGATGCTTGTGGTTATGTGTTAATGCTTAGATCTTTCAAAATTTTCTGTATTTCGGTTCAACGATCAATGCTATGAATGTTTTATGCTTGTGTTATCTACTTAGTAGTTTAAGATTTCATGTTTAACTGGGAAGTTAGATTATAAATCCAGAAATATTGATTGCTGATTGAGTTCGATTGATGAGAATCTGACTGGTCGGTTAATCGACTCATGAATTAGAATTGCATGCTTAATGCTACCATAATTACGTGTTAATTGCTGCTGGGAGGTAGAATTGCATGTTATTGTGGTTAGGGAGTTTAGCTGCGAGAGAACCATTCTCTACTTATAAGCATGAATTTCTCGTAATCAAGATAACTTGATTGGTTTATGATGTTTTGTTGTTGCATCCCTGAAATTCCGGTAATCGGAAGCCCATAGTGTTCTTAACTAGCAAGTCTTTCATGTGTCCTTATTGCTTTCATAATTCGTTTAACATTCTCAGACATTACCACATATCATCATCACTTTCATCCATCTTAGTTTAGTTATATTCCTAGAAGCACATGATTCGAAGGAGGTAGGAACTGAGAGCGTAAGCTCCAGCACGAGTAGCAGAGAAGACAACACTACTGAGCCCAAAATGGATGCTACCAAACAAACCTACGGAGCTTACACAACTCCAAAGCACACCCAAATGTGATCGTGTATAGTCCGTCCGACGGTGAACCAAGTTGAGCTGCAACTGGCTTTCGTCCAGATGCTGAGCAATTCTTCTTTCAGAGAAATAGAGAATGAGGATCCAAATGCACACCTTACAGACTTCAAGATGCTCTGGGGCACTACTAAAGTCAGCACGGGGGTCATACGCAAAGACCTATACCTATCTGCATTTCCATTCTCACTCAAGGACGCAACACAAAATTGATTGTTTAATCTTCTTATCGCTTCCATGCCCTCATGGAACGAGCTTGAGTAAAAATTCATGTAGTAGTTCTTCTCCAATTATAGGAAGTTGCTAACCAATAACCGAATCAACTCGTTCCTTCAAGAAAGAGGCGAGAGTCTACATGATGTGTGGGAGCGATTCAAGAGATATCAGTGCATTTGTCCATATCATGGGATGGACAAGAAGTACCTAATCACCAGCTTCATGCAAGGACTCCAAGAGACCACACGCTTCATGATTGTAGCAGCTGGTGGTGGCTCCCTCAGCAAGGGAGGGAGACAAGAATGTTGGAAATTATAATCGTGATCTCCTATCCAAAATTAATGTAAAAGAGGTAGGTACTGCTAATCTTGATTTGACTGATATAAAGCAACAAGTTGTTGATATCTACATGATGATGGTGGGATTACACATAGAGCAACAAAGCGCATCTATAGGCCAGGGAATAGAAGAAGTCAACTATGTCAATAACCTATCTGACCAAAACATCTACAACCATCCCAACCTTTCTTATAGGAATACAAGTAACGTAGCAAACCCTCAAGACTTTCAACTACGGATGATGATAAGAAACCAAAACCAAGGTTTCCAGAAGAGGGGGAGTGGCTAGAACCAAGGCTATCAGCAACACGCACAACCCTCAGGTAACTTCGAGGTTCTTTCTATGTTGCAATTTTTGTTATAGGAACAAAAGAATTATAGCTAAATGCTTACAGAGATCAAGGCTTAGCAAGATGACGCTAGGAAGCAGATGGAGAACTTCCAAATATTCCTAAAACACCTGGAAATACAAGTGGTATAGCTGGCCTAAAGGTCTAGCTGACAGCTTGGACAGCTCCCCATGAAGCCTGAGACAAAACTCTATGGGCAAATTGATGCCATCTACCTATGGAATGAGAAGACAGTAGAGCAATACATGCCTTCCACAACCATAAGAGAAGAACCTCTGAGAAATACAAGTGAACAACACATTTCTCAAGGCGTGGAAGAGGAGGAGACCGACAAGGAAGAGGAGAAGGAGCTGGACTATGTGAAACCGGCCCCGAGGCCAGCACTAGTACCCTTCCCGCAGCGCCAAAGGAAGCACAATGACGACGCTCGATTCTCCAAATTCGTAGACATAATAACGAGGAAGAGGACCATAGAAATTAAGGTATTGATGGTCACGAACTCTCTCATGCAACCACCCACCATGGCTAAGAAGATGCCTGATCTAGTTAATTTCATCATCCTTTGTAAGATTTATGGTTATGAGATTGAGAATGCACTAATCGACATCGGAGCGAGTGTGAGCTTGCCATCGTCATCACTTGTTAAGAAACTCAATCAATTAGGATATCTACAGCCCACGCGCATGATTACTAACTTAGCCGGTAAGTCCATACGAAAACCCAAAGCCAAATTGACGAATGTCGCAGTGCAAGTGGGAACATTCTGGTTCCCAGCAGACTTCCTAGTAGTGGATATAGAGGCAGACTGGTCATGAATACAACTCATGGAGGAGTTAAGAGCACTTGAAACGAGCTCAAACTCGCATGTGCCCATCTTACAAACCACGTAGGCCACACCCGGATTACAAGATCCGCATGGGGTGGATCATACCCACTCACGAGCAAACCTCTCTGGGCTAAACGAGGTTTTTTGAACCCCACACGGGGTGAGAGAAGAGCCCGCACGAGCTGAATGCCTGAACGCGGGCCGCACGGGCTAGATGGAATCTCGATATGGGCAAAATTTTCTGAAACAGAGGACCCACATGGGCAGATCTTCAAGCACGAGCGGGCTAAGGTGTTTCAGATTTGCGATAACCTGCCTACGTACGGATCCCGACTGGATCACCAAGAAAGCACCCAAGATCTACAAGGTGCGCACAAAGAAATAACATGACAAGCACATCCTCCATTGCTCATTAAAGATAGGCGACCATGTACTACTCTTTAATCCTCACTTGAGTTTTTTTCCAGAGAAGCTCAAGTCACGATGGTCGGGGTCCTTCACCATCAAAGGTGTCTCAACACATGGAGCCGTAGAGTTGGACAATGGAGATGGAAAATCATTCATGGCAAATGCTCACAAGTTAAAGTCATACTATGTTGATCACGTGGTGGAAGGAAGATGCATACTTCCTCTTTCCAATCCCACAAACGCCTTAGAGCCTAAGGGTTAAGCTAAAGACCATAAATAAACGGCTCTCGGGAGGCAACCGAGCTTTAGTAGACGCACATAACACCCAGCTATAGCGCCAACTCGGAAAAGAAGAATACACCAGGTGCATATGTTCTCCACTTTCTTTATCCTCTCTCGAATTTTGACATGTGAGTTCCTCTCACAGATTTTGAACACTGAGACTGTGTTCCGTTTAAGTATATGGGGTACTCTTTGATTGATATGCTTGCGATTAGGATTAGATGTAGATTTATTTTTATGATTTTAGCATTTTAAGTCATTTTTTCCTTTTTCTTAGGATTTCTTACCGGATATCAAGTATGAGACTTTGAGCTTTAGCCATTTTTGTGCGACGTTGTCGAATCGAGAACAAAAGCTCAGGTCTGCTGAAAAAGACTTTTAGATACTGGCTAGTCTAGTAGTTGTGCATGAATCCATGACTTATAGTTGTATTTTGTCCCCAAGTTTCTATATCTTCGTGTATATTGTTCAGTCAGACACCTTTTAGATTTACTTTTCTGTTCTTATGATTCCACGTGCTTACACTTTGTTGTCAATAGAATAAGCTTCTAACTATTTCTGCCTTATATTGATATGAGTGCATTGATCTCGATGGTTTGGGTCAAAGTGGTGGGTTGAGGCGCTTTTCTACGTCCTAAGGGTTAGAGTTGATGCAGGATCTTATGGTTCGGATCTAAACGGTTCTTCAATAACGCAACCTCTTTACTCCTCTAAGGTTACAAGACCTTACGAGTGTGCCAATTGAAAACCTAGGTCTAAGTAAAAAGTTTTCCTCTCTGATTTCGACGTCCTAGAAACCGAGTGTGGAATGTTCTACGAAAAAATAAATAAAAAATAAAAAAGATAATAATAAAAAAATTGTCTTCAGGAAAGGTGTCTCACGTATGCATGGGTAAATTGGTATGAAGATTGCTTGGAATGAACTTTGGTGATGTGTTTGATTGCAGGGCTCGTGGCTTTCGGTCGATAGAAGTCTGAACTAGGTTTTTCTAGGTCTATGTTCGTGTGACGCGTTGTTGTGCATGATGGCTGATTTTTCGAAGTACTTGTGCTAGTATTCGGTTGTTGTTTGACTCCCTTGTGCTTAGCTCTAGTTTTTTTAAGGACAAACAAAGGTTCAAGTTTGGAGGAGTTTGATAACACATAGTGTATATTAGTTTTAGGCTACATATTTAGATGATCTTTGCGTAATTTGCAAAGTACGAGTTACAAAATCGGCACGAATTAGTCCTCTATCCATTCTTTTTGTTGCTTTTCAGGTTTTAAGGCTACGAGGCCTAATCGAACTTAATGGTGTTGATTTCTAGAGTCCACTGCACATACTTGGAGGTACAATGGAGTTTAATGGTGTTCAATCTTCTATTCGACCTTAAGATTTTTATTCTTTTGTCAAGTTGATTTTCAACTTCCGCTTTATATAATTTGAACATACTCAAAGCTTCATCTTTGGTACGTATCAAATATACATAACGATACTTTTACAATCATCAATGAATGTTATATAATAGTTTTTCCCTCTTCTACACGGAGTTGTTTGGAAATCACATAAATCCGAATGAACTAGATCAAATATTTCATTCGATTTTTCAACAGATTTATATAGATTATTTGTGTATTTTAATTAACTTATATTAAACGTCCACAAATCTATGTATATATCCAATTCTAAAAACCATCTCTAAATCCATGTCATGATTCAAAAGTGTAAAAAATGAAATTATTAATACGTATTAATGAATTTTCATATATTTCCAATGTGGAATTATATCCTGCGCCTTCCTTCTTTTTATCAAGTGTATCTCTCACTAAGGTGTAAATTAAATCCTTATATTGTGAAAGATATGCACATTAATATAAAGGGTAAAACTCCTATTTCCACCCAAACTTTGTGTACTTTGCTTATTCCCCCCTCATGTATCACACTCATCCTATTTCCCCCTCATCTATCACCCCTAATCTTATTCCTCCATCAAGTTTTTTAATTAAGCCTATTCCCCCACGATGTTTAAAATTCTGTTAAATATCCAGAATTTTGACCCAAACCCTAAAAACCCATCAATTTTGACCCGATTTCATACCCAATTTTGACCCGACCCGACCCGACCAAAATTAAAATTAAATTAAATCCGGTTTACCCAATTATTTACCCAGTCCGGTTTAATATAATTTTGACCGGTTTACTGAATTTTGACCCAACCCAATTTATTATAATTTTGACCCGGTTTACTGAATTTTGACCCGGTTTTGTTGAAATTGTCCGGTTTTGATGAAATTGACCCGGTTTCTCCCGGTTTTGCTGGAATTTTTATCCGGTTTGCTGAAATTAATCCGGTTTTGACCCGGTTTTGTTGAAATTGACCCGGTTTTTTCCCGATTTTGATGGAATTTTTATCCGGTTTGCTGAAATTGATCCGGTTTTGACCCGATTTTGTTGAAATCGACTCGGTTTTGTTGAAATTGACCCGATTTTTTCCCGATTTTGATGGAATTTTCATCCGGTTTGTTGAAATTGAAACGTATGGAGAAAATGAAGTTTCCCGATGTATTTTGAGACTCATGCGGGTGAGAGGATTTTACCACTTTCATTTTCTCCATACGTTTAGGTAACGTGTATTTCACCGATCATGCGTTATATTGTTTTTATTTTTTTTCTAACATGTTTTAACATCCATTTTGCAGAATCATAACGGTGTTGGAAAACTCAATTTGAAGATATTTGTTTATGTTCTTTTCTTGTTTAATACGTTAGTATTTACTTTAATTTGAAGAATTTTTGTTGAATAGATTTAGTAACATTTTACAATGAGTTTTTTTGTTTCGATGAGTTTTTTTTTAAATGGATAAATTTTGGTGAAATTTACATTAAAATCGGATCATTTAAAAAGTTTCAGCGAAATCGGGTCAAAACCGGATCAATTTCAACAAACCGGATAAAAATTCCATCAAAATCGGGAAAAATCGGGTCAATTTCAACAAAACCGAGTCGATTTCAACAAAACCGGGTCAAAACCGTATCAATTTCAGCAAACTGGATAAAAATTCCATCAAAACCGAGAAAAAATCGGGTCAATTTCAACAAAAGCGAGTCGATTTCAACAAAATTGGGTCAAAACCGGATCAATTTCAACAAACCGGATAAAAATTCCATCAAAATCGGGAAAAAACCGGGTCAATTTCAACAAAACCGGGTCAAAACCGGATTAATTTCAGCAAACCGGATAAAAATTCCATCAAAATCGGGAAAAAACCGGGTCAATTTCAACAAAACCGGGTCAAAACCGGATTAATTTCAGCAAACCGGATAAAAATTCCATCAAAATCGGGAAAAAACCGGGTCAATTTCAACAAAACCGGGTCAAAACCGGATTAATTTCAGCAAACCGGATAAAAATTCCAGCAAAACCGGGAGAAACCGGGTCAATTTCATCAAAACCGGACAATTTCAACAAAACCGGGTCAAAATTCAGTAAATCGGGTCAAAATTATAATAAATTGGGTTGGGTCAAAATTCAGTAAACCGGTCAAAATTATATTAAACCGGACTGGGTAAATAATTGGGTAAACCGGATTTAATTTAATTTTAATTTTGGTCGGGTCGGGTCAAAATTGGGTATGAAATCGGGTCAAAATTGATAGGTTTTTAGGGTTTGGGTCAAAATTCTGGATATTTAATAGAATTTTAAATAGCGTGGGGGAATAGACTTAATTAAAAAATTTGAGGGGGGAATAAGATTAGGGATGATAGATGAGGGGGAAATAGGATGAGTGTCATATATGAGGGGAATAAGCAAAGTACGCAAAGTTTGGGTGGAAATAGGAGTTTTACCCTGATATAAATTGGAACAATAAGAAACGAAATAAAACGTAAAACATTTAGGGAAGATGATTATATATAGTGGGAAAGCATTAAATGGAGGAGGAGCAATGATTGAAGAAGGTTCGGAACATTCAAAAATGAAATCAATCTTCCCTCCAAAAACATCGAAAGTCTCTCTCTGTAAATCTCGTGATTCTCATTTATGTCGTCCTCCCAGCTGTTCATCTCTCTCTGCTTCCTCCGTCCCACCATTATCAATGTATGGAATCTCGATCCCTCCCACTTGGGTCTTCTTCTCCTTTTTATATCCCTTTCCCTTCAAACCCAGCTTTCTTCAGCAAACCCGGTATCGTTTGGACCTTTTCCATCTCCTATGGAGGCTCGTGGCCGCCCCCGGCGGAGGAACCTCGATGGTTGCACAGTCGTGGAGTGTTATACGCCGCGAAGGGTCGTCGCGCGGTGGCTGTTTGGATTAAGGAGTGCGAAGGGGAAGAGGGAAGAGGAGGAAGAAGAAGAAGAAGAAATAACAGGACCCATCATGTGTTCGACGAAACGCATCAACGAGGGTATTCCATTGAGTCCAGCCCCGACAAATGACAGATTTGGTGAGAACTCCTGTTCATCATGTTTTTCTTCTCTCCACAAATAAAAAATGTCAACTTTTTATCCAAATATGTGAAGTATGTATGGCCTCAATGGATTGAAGAGCACTCAATTTCTCAAGAAAATGAATGAATCATACTTTGATAGTATATCAAATATATGATTGAATTTAATTCAATCTAAAAATTCATAATTATCCAATACAATATAACAATTTGGACGAATTTGAACAACACAACATAATAATTATTTTCATGAAAAACAAGTACGACATTAATCTCTTCATTGGGTATCAATTTTGGTACCTTAGGAGTTGATTTAAGCTTGGTTTTAATTTATGATGCTTTTGGATTCTTTGTGATAATGTAGAATCACATAGCAGAGAAGCTTCTATGAAATTGGGGATAAGCTCTTTCTTGTTGTATCTTGTCGTTGTGAGTAAAACCGAGCTTGACAAAATGGCAAAACTGCGGATGCAAATGGAGATGCTTCTCCAAAACTTCAAAGAAGAAATAGGAAAGAAAGAATTCCATGGAAGAGTCTCTCCTCAAATCATTTCGAATTTAGCATCGTCTATATTTGAAGAGTCTTCTTCGAGTGTTCTTCACAATGAATGCACAGAGTGTGAAGTCTCCAAGCCAGAAGAGTTCATTGGAGGAACAGATTCGGAACCAAAACTCGAACCAAATCTGAACAAAGCAGGTGAGAGAGTTCATAGGCAACTAAAAGTAAAGGTATGGAAAATCCTCACCATTGATATTTCATTGTATAGAGTTAAGAACTGGTTACTGAAATGTACATGACTTCTCAGTTCCTGTTCTTTGGGAGTTCCTAGGACATTGAGAGTACGGAGAGTAACATGTTGAAATCAGAAGAGAGATATGGAGTGTGTCCTTACGAACTAGAGCGAAGGCTGCATGAATTACAAGCGTCGAGGCAACAGGAAGAGATACAAGAACTGGAGACTGCTCTGAGGCGTGTTGAACGCAGGCTCGATGATAAAGAAACCGAGGTTTCGTGGTGGAAAGATGCAGCCTCTCTGCTCGTTCATCGAGTTCCTGAATCCTCGAGAGTAGGCCTCGAATCCTGCATTCCAGAATTGAGTATAACACAGCCTGAACGATCTGTTCCTGAATCTACGAAAACTGTTTTGAAACGCCGTGTTAGCTGGTCTAGATGAAAATCTCAAGGAAAAGTGTGTTGATCGGTGTATTAGTGTTTGAAGAGGTCACAGCTTGTGTCAATTTTGAACACTTAATAAAGCTATGTTGCTCTCGAATCATCAAAAACCTAACGAACCATTACCATTCACTGCAGAAATTTCATGCTGTTCATGTGAAAAACAGAGTTCAAGAGCAAGAAAATGTATCTTGAAGGTTAACTTCAGCTGCAAAGCTTGAGATTTGCTCGTGACGTACAATCCTTTTTTATTCCATGTATTGTTGAATCTATCTGTTGTTCGTCAGACGTAAGGTTCTCGTTGTGCTGTTGGAAGCTTCAGCTCAGAATCATCGGATTCCCCAGTTGGGGAGAAGTAGCAATCCACCATGTCTTTGCTAACGTCTTCCAGACGCGGAGGATCCCACTGCAAATTTCAGACGGAACCAATCGGATGTTTTTTAGAACACGATAGTAACCAAAAAGAATTAGCTTGCTGGCTTTAAGGCAGAGATGTGTGTGTACCTTTGGAGCAAAATCCCTGTCTACCATCCTGGCTCGGATACCCTACAAACAGAAATTAAGGTGTTTAAAATGATGTCAAAATTAGTTCTCAGGTCTTTGTGGGACGGAGTCGATATAGAGACATGCCAACATACGTCGAAAACTATCCAAGTCTTCGAAATACCCAAAAATTGCAAAGCAGAATAACATCGCGCAAAAAAAAAAAATATTACATCCCAAAACTCTGACTAAGTGTGCAACTTGAATGTTCAACTACTTATCCTGCTCATGTTAATTTTCTTTCATTCTTTAGTTTAGAGATAATGATCACTTTAATTGAGAAATCAGAGCTACGGTGTACCTCGCAGAAGTCACCAGAGACCTCCTTTGAGATTCCGCAAAGAGATGTACGGTACTCACGCACGAGACATTGATCAAGAGTTTGAAATCTACCCTCTCTTATCTAATAAGAACAAAAGAAACGGGCAGATTCAGGAAAATTTTTTGAAAAAAACAATGAAGAAAAGTAAAGCACTCACAGATTGTAGTGTTATCTTTAAGCTCAACGGGGAAGCTTCTTTTATTTGTCTAAGAGTTCTTTTGCACCATTCATTGCTGGAAGTGACAGCCTCGTTTTCCTGAGCCACATAAAAAGATGAAAGTCAGAACAAAATGAGTTGTAGGAACCAAACTTCATAACAAATGAGATTCCTGTTTGTAACAGAAGCAAAGAACTCTCACCAGAGCCTCAATGATTTCCTCAACAGTGTCAAGGCTGAAACATTTATCGATCACCTCGATCCTAGAACAAGAAGTGTTTAGTCAAATACTGGTGAGCCAATTGGCATATAATCAAAATTTGAGAAATACGATAAGAAAATATACTTGTAAAGGATACTGCTTCGGTCAGGATGAACTATGTCACCATACTGAGCAAGAGAGTTCTCAATGACAGAAGGATCATCATTGATCAGTTTACCAATCCGCTCCTCCAATAAAGCAAGTCTCTGCCATAATATTTTATATAAGGGATATGCTTCAGAAGAATATCTAGAAGATGAGAGAAAGAAAATGCATCAGACCGCATTTAAACAATAGTGGGTAGCAAGGCCACAAGCAATCATTTCAACACCATCAAGCTTCTCTCCAGTTAGAGCCAAGTATTCCCCTGAATAAGAAAGGAGGAAATCACGTCTTAGGCACATCATCTTGAAAGTTGTATGTTAATAAGATTAAGGGCTGTTATACTGCCATTCATCTTTAGTACAAATACGCATAGAATATGAATCAAGCCAAGGACCCAAAAATGGCTGAAGTTCACCTAAGTAACCAGGAAGGCGGGAAAGATAATAGGACGCCCCAGCATCAGGATGAAAACCCATGTGAACCTCAGGATGAGACAAAACCTGAATGGTTTACAAAAGTATGGTTAAAATACCCTTGAATGCCACGTACAAATACAGAAGAAAGAGATGAATGATGTCAAATGCAGCTTGAGACAAAATCTTTCTCCTATTTCTTCATAAATCAGTACACAGATGATTATTTAGGATTTATCGATAAAAGGCATCAAATACCTGTTTAGAGGTTTAAGTTCTGTTTAAACAGACAGTGCAATCTATGCAACCATTTGATATTTCTTCCTTTTCTTTTTCATTTAAGTACTAATCAATAAGTACAAAGGATAAAGTGGATGGCCTAAGTAATAGAGCATGCCACATACCGTTCTATCTGTAGCCACACGAAACATCCCTGGAAGTGAAATCCCACCACCACAACCCATTGTAATGCCATCTATTACAGCCACCTACAGAAAGAACAAAGTCTAGAGGTAAGAGAACAGAAAATGACTTCCACGTTATATGGACGTGTGGTACATCTAAACTACAAAACCAGTTTCAAGACATGTTCAATGTGACTATAGTTTGTCATGGTGAGCAAAATGTGCATTCGCAATTTACGATACAGCCTTCTGAAAGATATTCCTCCAGAGCTCATCTTAAAGAAAATTGAATCATTCAAGATAATCCAATGGAGGTACACAATTTCCCACTGAGAATGAGTGGCAGCAAAACCAAAGAGAGAAATAAAGACAAGTTCACAGCTTCTAGGACACCTTCTGACGACACAAACTGGTATAGTATAGCTAAAGTTTGAACATGTCATTAAAGAAAAGTCAGTAATCTCACAAGTGGCTTCAAATATGTTCCTTGGAGATATACAAACTTGTACAACGTCTCAAAAAATTCTTTACATTCCTCAGAATTCCCTGCACAAAGAAAAACTCAGTACATTAGCAACTCTTCGCAGTAACTTCATCCAAATAACTATAGTGGAAGCAAACCACGACAGGAATTTCTAAGTAAAGGAGAAAGTCAAGAAGTGACTTGAGCTGATCGTGACAATAACATTCCAAGCCTTTTACCATGGAAACAAACCTTCATTGATCAGATGATAAAGTGTTAGGACATCTGCACCAGAACAGAAAGCTCTGCCGCTACCCTTCATGAAAATACAAAGAAGTAGCTTAATTAAGGAAGTTTATAGCATAACCATGACTCATAAGAACACGAGATTTTATGATGAAAACAGAAAAGATCTCCCAATGATCACAATGCTGTATTATACCTTCATCAAAACAAAAGAAATGGCTGGGTTTTCTTCCCACGATTCATATAGCCTCTTTAGCCGTGCAACCTAAGAATCAAAATGATCGAAGCACACTAAAAATCAACAATACAAGTTTCAGGAAAATCCGAAGTTTGCATCTAAATAGACGAAAAAAGTAAATCATCGTGCTAAAGAAATTACCATAGGAGCAGTGAGAGCATTGAGAGAAGATGATCTACTGAGAATAGCAGCTCTTGTCTTAGCTCTCCCTTCCACCAGTACCTAGAAGTACACGAAACGTTAATTAAGACACCACAAAATTACAACAAATCTCCGAGGAAGCATTCGAAAATCTTCAAGTGAAACCCACAAACTTATAATGAGCATACATAACGTTACAGAACGTGAAAAAAGTACCCAAAACCCTGATTTCGACTGAGTGATTTCCTCCACAAGTATCTGAGCTTAACTCATATTCCCAAACTAATACCGACATTTCCTCAGATTCTAAACGCTCATTTTCCCATCTCCAACCGAAAAGAGAAAATTTTCACCAATTCCACGGGGAGAGAATCAACGCAAACAAATCTAGATAACAACAAAGTTCCACAAAATGAGAAAAACCTGTTCCTCGACATCTGCGCTTGAGGAAGCATCATTTGGCAGAGCAGAGAAGCTTCTTCCGTGAGAAACGGACCGAATCCATTGAAGAGATTCCCTCGCTTTCGTCAAAACTCTTAGTTTCTGCATCTTTCTCTCTCTCTCTCTCTCGATCTCGAGCTGAAGAACACGATTCAGGCTAATGGAGGAGGGTTTTGGGTTTTGGGGTCGGAGACGATGAGAGATTCTGAGCCGTCCGATCATTTAACTGTGGTAATTAATGGAACCTCATCTTTGGGTCTATCTCGGCTCTAAATAAATCTCAAACAAGGCCCAATAAGATACATTGAGTATTGAAGCAAAAATTCACTCACCAAAAGAAAAATATGAACATTTAGTATCCTCGTAGGGCTAAAACACTTCAAAAATACCTTTCTCGGAAAAGAAAATATTTCTAACTTCAAAAGTACCCGTATAAATGTTGATATTCCCAAAATACCCCTGCGACTTTACGACCCAATTTGACCCAGCGATCCAGTTTGACCCTGCGACCATTGTCCCTCTACGACCCTTGTTCCTCTGCGACCCTTGTTCCTCTGCGACCCTTGGACCCCTGCGACCCTTGTCCCTCTTCGATTTCGACCCTTCTGCGACCCTTGGACCCCTGCGACTTTTGTCCCTCTGCGACCCTTGTTCCTCTGCGACCCTTGGACCCCTGCGACCCTTGCCCTTGTCCGACCCTTGGACCCCTGCGACCCTTGTTCCTCTGCGACCCTTGGACCCCTGCGACCCTTGTTCCTCTGCGACCCTTGGACCCCTGCGACCCTTGTTCCTCTGCGACCCTTGGACCCCTGCGACCCTTGTCCTTCTGCGACCCTTAGACCCCTGCGATACTAATTTATTATTTACAAATTATTTACACATAATATGAATAAAATTTGAAAATACAGCTCAAATCAAAATATGTTGGACCCGTGCGACCCCTCCGACCATTGCGACCCTTTTGACCATTGCGACCCTTCCGACCATTGCGACCCTTCCGACCATTGCGACCCTTCCGACCATTGCGACCCTTCCGACCATTGCGACCCTTCCGACCATTGCGACCCTTGTCAGACTACACTGCATTTTCCAGGTTCTAGCTATGCTTTTTACTTTACCAATGCCACAGTGAAGACGTAAAGATGTGGTCAATACATGCACCTTGATCATTCTTTGTATTTATTGTCTTTCTGGATTTTAGGAGTCCATTTATTTTTCGTAATAAATAGAGGAGGAAAGCTACAACAACAAGCACCAAATCATCTCTTGTTTCGAGTCTTTCATTCTCCCAAAAGGGCGATTTCTAACATCTAATTCTCTGAAAAATCCTTGTTACCTTTGTGACCGTTAAGGTCACATGGTCGACCCAGGGCATCGTGCTGTCTATTTGTTACTCAATGTCTTGGTAATCGTCGGACTCAGTCTGTATGCAGATACACACAAGTACTTACAACATGGATGGAGTACTTTGTGATGTATCTGCACTACATAAGGTCTTGGTAATCGGCGGACTCAGGCATCAAGCTCTATCCGCGTTACCTAAGGTCACGGTTGGAGGTCATTTGCTACCATGGAACTCACCATACATGACTCAAAGCCCGAAATGTCAATGTTGCGACCTAACCGACTCACTGACACTGACACTCACCCGTTTCAAATCAATAAACTGAGTCTAAGATGGTCATGAAACTACTGCGACCCTTGCTACTCAATCGACTCACGGAGTCGAAGATGTTCATGCAACTCCTGCGACCCTTGCGACCTAACCGACTCACTGACACTGACACCCATTTCAAATCAATAAACCATTTTGTGACTCGAAAGCTTGCAAAACCCTAGAAATCGAACTACTTACACTTATTGACGCCATTGAAGATTGACTCGTGCTCTCTTCGTGCTCTCTTCGCCAGTTTCCTTCTCGCCAACTTCAAATCGTTCGCCAACTTCAAATCGTTCCCTCTCAAGTTCGAAATCACTTATTTCTTTCTTGCTATCAACTTTTAAACAGGTTTCACGGCGAAAAACTGTTCGGCTTTCTCGTTTTCGGCAGTTTTTCACGTCGAAAAACTGACGAACTTCCATTTTTCCACGTTCCAACGTTAAGGGCAAATTTGTCTTTTCCTCAGTTTTTATTTTTCGGATTTAATAATTATTTTGGGGAAGGGTATTTTTGAAGTGATTTAGCCCTTTGAGGGTATTTCTGATATTCCGCCCATTTAGATATTATTGAAATTTTAAAATAATATATATATATGTATTAAATTTATTGATGAAAAAAATATCGATATTTTTTTATGATAAGTTAATAAAATAGATAATTTAACGTCCATTTTAACATAAATAGGTTAAATTATTTAATTTATTAATGTGTCATTCGAAAATTAAATAAAATTTGAATATTCATATTATTTTTTGAATAAAAATCTTAATAGCTATAAATATTAACTCGTCCGCTTGACATCCAATTCACAGTCTACAACACTCGTGGAAGAACTTCGTGTAAAAAAGGTATTTTCTATTACACCCCCGCATTCACAACGTGGATGTCCGAATATTGAGGCTGACCCTGAAGTCAAGAAATAATGAAGAAGGTAGATCTTCGGTGAATATATCCGCTTATTATGATGATGACGAAATGTGTAAGACTCGGACTTCACCAAATACCACTTTCTCTCGAACAAAATGAATGTCAATCTCAACATGCTTCATTCATTGGTTTTGAACCGGGTTCATAAACAAGTAGGTTGAGCTAACATTGTTGCAGTACACAAGGATGGTCCGATGGAGTGGATAGTGAAGCTCCAAAAGAAGATTATGTAGCCAGCAAGTTTCGGCGACAATGTTAGCAACGCCATGATACTCAGTCTTTGTGCTCGAGCGAGAGATGGTAGCTTGACGTTTGGAAGACCACGAAATAAGGTTATCGCTCAAGAAGACACAATACCCCGATGTAGATCGGTGCGAACTCGGACAACATGCCCAGTCTGTGTCCATGTAGGCTATGAGACCAGGTGTAGACGCCTTGGTTAGTTGTAGGCCATGAGCAATGGTACCTTGTATATATCGTAGTATCTGCTTAAGTGCCTTGAAATGTTTCTCTCGCGGATCGTGCATGAACAAGCATACTTGTTGAACAACGTAGGCAATGTCTGGGCGAGTGAATGTAAGGTACCAAAGAGCGCCAACAAGGGAGTGATAAAGAGATGGATCGCGGACGGGTGGACTAGAATCAGGTGCAAGTTTGGCTTTTGTGTCAACAGGCGTGACGCACGGGTTGCAATTGCTTATTCCGGTTCTCTGAAAGATGTCAAGAGCATATTGTTTCTGAGATAAGAACAGTCCGGAAGATGAACGTGTGGTCGAGATACCCAGAAAGTAATGTATTGAACCAAGATCCGTCATAGAAACTCGCTTCTCAAAGACGAAATGATCGACCGAAGAAGAGAATTAGTGGAGGCCGTGAGCACAATGTCATCGATATAAATAAGAAGAAATGCCGTACCCGATTATCCATGAAGCGTGAAGAGTGATGAATCACATTTGCTTTGGCAAAATCCAAGACGATGGCATATGAGGCAAAATATTGGTGCCAAGCTCGAAGGGCCTGCTTGAGGCCGTATAACAACCATCGTAGGAGACAGACGTGGTCCAGTCGAGATGTGTCAAGAAATCCCGGTGGTTGATGCATATACACCGTCTCTTGAAGGTTGCCATGTAAGAATTCTTTTTTGACGTCCAATTGATGGATCAGACATTCGGGGGAAAGTGCCAGGTTTAGTACGACACAGATCGTAGCCTGCTTAACTACAGAGCTGAAGGTTTCGTCACAGTCAATTCCTGGTCGTTGTGATTTGCCATTAGCCACGAGATGAGCTTTGTATCGAGCCAAGTTACCCTGCACATCAAATTTATGACGAAACAACCACATAGCACGAATCACATTAACCCGGGGGGTAGAGGAACCAAGTCCCAAGTTCCATTTTTTATAAGAGCATCATATTCCGATATCATAGTCGTCTGACAGTGTTAATCGTAAAGAGCTTGAACATGACTAGAAGGCAATGGTGAGATGGTCGTAGTGTGAAGATTAAGGATTTGACATGACTTATGGATTCCAGACTAGCTACGAGTAACCATGGGATGACGGATGGGAGGGGAAGGATCAAAAGGAGGTGAGTTTAGGGTAGAAAGATTTGTTTGCGTGAGAATGGACCGAAAAGTAGGGGATGGCTCGGTATCGGTCTCAAGGAAGTCGTATGTGGAGGATGGCGAAGGTAGGATAGGCCCAGAGGTAAAGGGAAAGGAAGACTTATCAAATGTAACATGGCGAGAGATGATGATCTTACGAGAAGCTAAGTCGTAATACCAATATCCCTTATGGTCCAAGGGATAACCCAAGAATACACACGCAGTAGAAAGAGGTTGAAGTTTATAGGAGGTGGAGGCTAGAAAATTTGGATAACATAGACATCCGAAAACACGTAGGTGTGTATAGGTGGCCGGTGTGTGATAAAGCTTAGTGAATGGGATTTCGTTTTCAATGGCCAAGGATTGGAGAAGGTTAAGAAGGTGAGTTGCCGTATGGAGAGCTTTGACCCAAAACGAAGGAGGGAGAGAAGCTTGGAAAAGAAGCGTGCGGACCATGTTGTTAATGGTACGTAACACACGTTCAGCCTTGCCATTTTGCTCGGAGGTTCGAGGGTAAGAGAATGGAATGGAGATTCCGTGTTTTTGAAGAAATAAACGGAAAACGTGATTTTCATATTCTCCACCATGATCGCTTTGAAAAGATTTAATTGTGGTTTGAGATTGATTTTGAATGAGTGCAAATGTAGGAATTTGGAGAGCACATCAGATTTCCGTCGCAATGGATAGATCCAAATAAACTAAGTGAAATGGTCAAGAAAAACAACATAATAACGAATCCCCGAGGCACTTGGAATTGGTGATGTCCAAATTTCTGAATGAATAATATCGAAAAGGGTCGAGACCTTTTTATTAGAAGACAAGAAAGGAAGGCGAGTGTGTTTCCCCAATTGGCATGCATGACATAAACCCGTCATTTCATGTTTATTACAAAAATGAGACCAGTGAAAGTAAAGAATGAAAAATGTGGTTGCTCGGATGTCCTAATCGACGATGCCAAACAGAACGACTTGAAGAGAGAAGTGCGACGGGAGAGAAGGATGGTGGAGAGTACGACGACTAAAGAGGGTAGAGACGCCCAGAACTATCACATCGAAAAAGAGCCCGTTGTGTTCGAAGGTCCTTTACCGAAGAACCAAACGGGTCAAACTCAATAGAACAATTGTTGTCAGTTGTAAATTGACGAACAGAGACTAGATTTTTTATTATTTACCAGATGAGGTAATATTTGGTGGGCCAGTTCAATTCAGATGGATGTATCATTTTGAAATGTTTTTTTTCATCTAAAAAACAAAAAATTGTGGTTGAAGGATCTATTGTTAACAGTACTTGTTGGAAGAAATCACATTTAATGCCCGTAAATACAAGGTAAGTCGGTATCACCGACTTACCTCTGTATATATATTAATAAAAAATTAGGGTTAATTAAAAGAGAAACAGGAAGAGGACCGTCGGAGAGAGAGAGAGAGAGAGAAGAAGAAGAAAAAGGGAAGAAAAAAAATAAGAGAAAAGGAGGAGGATGAATTAATTGGAGAATATTTTCTTCACGTTTTACGTGGGTGGATTCTAATCGAGATTGTGGTAAATCTCTAAATAATTTTTTTTTGTGATTATTCCCTTAATTCGAAGATTTTATATTATGGAAATTTATGGAATTGAATGGATCTATAATAGGGAAGAATTGATCGGTGTTCTTGCTAACAATATTATCCAGAATCGTCAAATCGTCGGGAAGCTAAGGTGATGATTTTCTCCACCCTAATTTCGGATTTGTGATCGATTTATGGAAGAGATTATGTATTTAAAATGAGGCATGATCACGATAGAATGTGATCGATAAGAGATTATGTATTTAAAATGAGGCATGATCACGATAGAATTTATAGGATCATAATGGGAAAAATGAGACGTTACAAGTACAAGTGGATTAAAACCCTAAATTTGTCGTATGAGAATTTATGATAAGTATATGAGTTGTATAAGTGACTAGAGATGATCTAGAGAACTGACGTGCGACCAAGTGCTCGGGTCGGAGAACGTCGATATTTGGATTCGGTGTTTAAACCGAATGAATATCTTGTTAGTGTGTTCGATCGGGTGGTTTCACACTCGAACCTTTGGAAAAAGGCGTGTGCGACGTTGGTGAGAGTTGTCACGTGAGGAGTATCGGGTCGATGACGCTAGTATTGCGACACTTGGATCTGGGCCGGCGTCATGCCGTGTTGGGGTTGTGGTAACCTTTCGAGCGACGGAGCGTTATAGTGTACTGATAGTTTGGGTACGTTGTGACCTTGCGAGATTTTCAGTGTGTACTGATAGCTGGGGTACGTTGTGACCTTGCGAGATTTTCAGTGTAGTGTACTGATAGCTGGGGTACGTTGTGACCTTGCGAGATTTTCAGTGTACTGGGGTCCTTTGGACTTTGCGAGCGTATGCCCGAGCTAGAGTCATGTGGACTCTGTGCGTTATGATCCAGTGTGGTACTAGTCTTAGACTTAAGATACTCAGTCGGGTTGGGTAGAGTTATCTGTATATCTTTAGTTTAGACTTTGGATATATCATTATTTTATGATATTCAGTTCGAGCGGGAGAATACGTGGCACAGAGTATGTACACGTATTGATCTCACCGAGTGCGTATTTCGTACTCACCCAATTTTTGGGCTGTCGTGGATGGACATGATATGGCGAGGAGAAAAAGTAATGAGGTTGAGCAGCAACATGAAGGTTTACAGCGGACTGATGGGAGAGGCGTGCACGAGGTCTCGATGAGTTTTATTTTGTAATTTCGTATTTTTATTTATCGTGACTATGATATTTACATATTGTTTTGCTATTTGGTCCGGACCACTCTTATTTCGAAATAAATCATACACATTTATTTTATAAATGCGTTTGAGCGATGACACGTGTAGCCACCTCTTGGAGGTGATGGTGGACACTCCTAGTCTCGAGGTTGTTCCGGGACGGGGGTGTTATATCACGTATTTCAGTATATTTTATTTTGAGTCACATATTTCGACAAAAGAAAGACTTCCAGTGGAGGATCACACAAACTATCTATATCAATATAATCTGAAATGTGGCATAATTCTTGAGATGTTTACACCGATTCGATGTACAGGAGGTAAATCTGAAAAATATTGGCTAACATTAGAGGAGTATGATCACTTCCACACTAATATATTACTAAATTGTCAAGAGCTATTACGTTTTGAAGGTACAAAATAATGAAAATCGATCTTTTAAACACAAATACATTCACTATAAAAACATATGTGTTGACGTACTTTCATTACATGATATTTGATGAAGAAGTAATGGGTATATATCCTCATCTAAATGCAGATGAACTCACGAAAAAGAAATTTTGGTTATTATAAACGTATCATATAAAATATGATACGTTTATAATAACCAAAATTTATAAACACGTTACTATTAAAGAAAATATGTTACGTTTATAATAACCAAAATTTTGAAAATACGTTGAATGTACAATTTGTTTTTAGGGGGAATAGGTTAGAAGTCATATAGTTCGGGGGAAAATAGGTTAGAGGTTATATAGTTCGAGGAAAATATGATGAATGTTTAAAGTTTGGGGGGAATAGGATTAGTAATAATAATTTAGAGGGGAATCGGATGAGAAAAACGTTCAGAGGGTAATAGGATTAAAGTGATATATTTTAAGGGAAATAGACTGTTTTAAAAATATTTAACAAAAACATTAACAGAAAATTTTACGAAGGGGAAAACAGGATGAATTTTTTAAGTTTAGGGGGGAGTAAGATGAATAATGATATTTCACGGGGAATGGGATGAGAGAGAAAGTTTAGGGGATATGATTATAGTGCGAGATAGTTTGGGAGGAATATGTCTTTTTCTGTGAAATTTATCAACTAATTAAATTCAAGTTATAGATTTAATGCAATTTAATTACATTAATTAGAAAATCGGTTTAACATTAAATATGATGATACCAAATTAATCGAAATTATATAAAAAACCGATAATAATTTTGAATATAAACTCGATTAACATATGGTTTGTGATGTGGTTGTCACGTCATCGTTGGCATGGTTTACCATAATTGAGTTTTTTAATATAAAGTTTGATGATTGATTTGATAAACTAACTGTTTGTTTTATAGTTTTAGACCATGTTAATAGAGTAATCGATAAACTAAATTTAAATAATTGATATAGATATGAATACAAATATTTGGTTTTGTTTTATTTATATTATGTAATTTTGTTTGATTTTGACTTTAAAAAAATTAGTTTCGTGTTTTCATTACAAATAGTAAATCTGAATTTATGTAATACTAATATTTAAGTATTTGTGAATATTTACTGTTTAGGCAATCCTAAATCAAACCCACGCGCGAATAATCCGACGTTCAAAAAAGCACTAGACGGATGGATACCCAGCGTCTAGGTAGAGTCTAGGCGGATAATATATATATATATATAATCTAAAATATTAATTTGAAATAATTACAATTGAATAAAAACACACAGATAAGTAAATAATTTTAGTATTTTTATTAAAAATTTATAAATATTGATTTCACAATATAAAACTTACGACGACAAACAACATCATAAAAAAGCAAAATACAAAAAACAGACGTCGAGTGAGGACGATGTTAGACCAAGGCAAAGGCAAATGCGAGAGATGAAGCCGATGGTGGAGATGAAACAAAGACGAAGATGAGAAATAACGGCAATGACAAGAGATGAAAACGATGACAACATACGAGAGACGATGACGGATAAAAAACGAGGATGAAGGCAAAGACGAGGATTAGAGACGAAGGCGATGACAAGAGACTCGGATAAAGTCAATAGACGAGAGACGATGCAATATATATAAACAAATGACTGTAATAATGATAGCAAAAACAGTAAAAGATAAACGCGTAGATGAATATCTGTAACACCCTCATCCCGAAACTACCTCGGGACTAGGAGTGTCCACCATCACCTCCAAGAAGCGGCTGCACGTGTCATCAATCAAACACATTATTAAAATAAAATAAATGATTTATGCCGAAATAAGAATGGTCTGGACCAAATAGAAAAACAAATACGTAATATCATAGTCACAATAAATGAATAAAATAAATACGAAATGCAAAATAAAACTCATCGAGACCTCGTGCACGCCTTTCCCATGAGTCCGATGTGAACTTTCATGTTGCTGCTCAACCTCGTTTCTCTTTTTCCTTGCCATACCCTGTCCATCCACGACAGTCCACAAATAGGGTGAGTACGAAATACGCACTCAATGAGATCAATACGTGTACGTACTCTGAGCCACGTATTCTCCCGCTCGAACTGAAAATCATAAAATAACGATATATCCAAAGTCTAAACTAAAGATATATAGATAACTTTACCCAACTCGACTGAGTATCCCAAGTCTAAGACTAGTACCACACTAGATCATAACACACAGAGTCCACACGACTCTAGCTCGGGCATACGCTCGCAAAGTCCAAAGGACCTCAAAACACTAAAGATCTCGCAAGGTCACAACGTACCCCAGCCATCAGTACAATACAACGCTCCGTCGCTCGAAAGGTTACCACAACCCCAACACGGTACGACATGGGCAGATCCACTGATCTGACTAACTCGACGCTTCGTCGCTCGAAAGGTTACCACACCCCAACACGGTACGACGTCGGCAGATCCACTGACCTGACTAACTCGACGCTCCGTTGCTCGCAAGGTTATCACAACCCCAGCACGGTATGACGTCGCCCAGATCCAAGTATTGCAATACTAACGTCATCGACCCGGTACTCCTCATGTGACAACTCTCACCAACGCGCTCGCACGCGCCTTCTTCCGAAGGTTCGAGTGTGAAATCACCCGATCGAGCACACTAACAAGATATTCACTCGGCTTAAACATCGAACCCAAATATCGACATTTTCTGACCCCAACACTTGGTTACACGTCAATTCTCTAGATCTTCCCTAGTCACTTATACAACTCATATACTTATCATCAATTCTCATACGATAAATCTAGAGTATCAAATTCACTTGTAGCGTCTCACTTTTTCCATTATGATCCTATAAATCCTATTGTGATCATGTCTCGTTTTAAAAGTATAATCGCTTACATAAATCACTCACAAATCCGAAATTACGATGGAGAAAATCATCACCTTAACTTCCCAACGATTTGACGATTGTGGCTAATATTGTTAGCAACAACACCGACCAATTTTTCCCTATTATAGATCCATTCAATTCCATAAATTTTCATAATATAAATATTCGAATTAAATGAATAATCAGAACAAATTATTTAGAAATTTACCACAATCGCGATTAGAATCCACCCACGAAAAATATGATGAAAATTGAAAATCATTCTTTAATTTATTCTTCCTATTTTTTATTCTACCTTCCGACTCACAGCTAATTCTTTAATTTATTCTTCCTTTTTTTTATTCTACCTTCCTACTCACAGCTAATTAAACGGTTAATTTTTTAAGTAACAAACATAGACATTTTACTATCACTTTTTTTATAAAAAAAAACCGCCTAATGATAAATCGGACACCCTAGAGCGCTTTTTATAGAACATGGGAATAAACCAATACTCATGAATAAATACCAATTCAACATCTTGACACAAAAAAAGAAAACTCCAAAATTAGATTGAAAAGAAAAACATAATGAACACAAGAAATGAGTTCTAAACACTACTAAATCCTGAGACCGATTAGCTTCATCTCTTTACAATTGTCTCAGTTTAAAGACAGCTTCTTCTACATCTCCAATCTCTTCATGATACTGAATGTCTCCGGCACCGAGAAGATGAACCCGAAGATTTTGTTGTCGGACTCTGCGAACTCCCGGAGGAAACCTCCGAACTTTTATTGTTGTTCTCATGTTTTCCCGGCCAAATCTTCTCGAAGATTCTCCGGGAACGGGACGGCATCAGCTGTGGCCCACCACTCCTCGTGCTCTTGCTGCTTCTACATTTCTTGTTCAGCTTCTTCACTGTTTCTTCACTGTCCACGACATGATTCTCAGCCTTGTTTGTCTGATCGTATGTTGGTGTGTCCAACAATGGTGCTTCTGTTGCGGCTGTGTGAGATCGGAGCTGTTCAAAGTAGAGGACTTGAACGACCACACGCAATGGCAGACGATCATTCTGCGCAGCGTGCATTGATGCTTCCACTGTTAGCTTTCTTACATCCATTAGCCCACATAGTTTCTTCTTCTCGGATTTGGACAAATTCGGATGTTCCTGCAGAACCCAGTTTCAAGAATCAGATTAAATCATCAGTTTATTTAAAGAAAATGTCCATGAAGGTATTATTTACCTTCAAGAATTTGTCAATGGCTCTGTAGAGACTGTCGTGGATGGGTCTCGCTGATTCCGGGATTAGCTCTGATAACTCTGTGAAGCTACTTAGATCGAGTTCCGGGTCACATGCAATCTCTGCCAGATATGTATCTATCAGTCTTCCCACAGACAACAATAATCCATTTCCAAGAACAAACTCTTTGTATTGATCATCTTTATAGTCACGTTTCTGATCTGTCGTGAACAGATGAACGATCCGATGAACTAAATCGACTTCATGGATCAGTAGATCCTTGACGGTTGCCTCGTGTAGCTTCAAGCTGACGTTTCGTATCAAATCTTCCTTAACAGAGTCATTAGCTTGAACCAAGATTACAACTTTCAGAAGTTTCAACAAGAAGCTGCAAGAGCAGTAGCCGATAGTGCCATTCAATCTTGGCAACAAGGAAACAATGGTCTCGACAAGATCTTTGTTTTCAGGAGATTCCAACGTTAGAGACTCCATTGATTCCGGTAGCCATCGTGCAATGTAATATCTCAAAGCTTCCCCAATGACGCCATTGTCCATCCTTCCTTTTGACCTCACTGCGTTCATCACCCGTTTGAACATATCGTTCTCAAGTTCACACACGTCCTCGACCCACCAATCTTCAGGAACTTTCTCCGTGTCCTCGACAATCCTATCAGGACCAGATAACTTCTGACTGTGAGTATAAGACCAAGTAATCATCTCAGGGTCTACAATGATCTTCTCCGAGATGGAATCAACGCATCTGCCAATAATTCTCAAGTCTTCAGACCACGGAAGAAGATATTTTGTTGTCTGAAGGACAATGATTGAGTCTTTCCAGCTTCTAAAGATCGCGGAATTGAGGAAAACCTCAACCTTGAAGATCAGATTGCCTCGATCAACGTCGTCTGTCATTTCAAGATACTCAGCTGCACAACGAACAGCTGCCACGTTGTACGCATTGAGAGTTACCGTCATCCCATAGCAATACTTAGCACAGATCTCAAAGGCTTTTGGTCCACCCGGAATGTCTAACATGGTGATCTCATCGGAATTATCTTCGTTGGCTTTAAGAACTAATTTCTGCATCTTGTTGCTCTTTGACAAAAGCGGAAACTGTATGAACATTTTGAGCAAATATGTCAAGCATTATCAGAATTTTACTTGGAAATTTTTTGCTGTAACATTACCTTATGGAGGTAAAACTTGACTTCACCAACATTTATGGTTACATCAGTGGCTAGATCTGAAACAATGTACCTACAAAAGGCAAAACTTGAGCACATGTTAAGCCTTGAAATTAAGGACCAAATAGCCACAACAAAGGCAAACAATGCCCAACTCTTTGGAACTAGACAATCTCAAATATGTTTGATGTCTCTTGCAGACAAAACCCACTAATCAAAGTCCTAAAATGGTCTAAACGTGTTGAGTATACTACAAAAGCGTATGTACGAGAGAGAGAGAGAGAGAGAGAGAGAGAGAGAGAGAGATTCTCCTCTTTCTGAAAACAAGACAGTTCATCTGTTGGACCACAGATTTGTACACCCAGATGCCCCATTTCCTTTCTCTTACATCTTTTTCTTGTATTCCCCACAAGAATGATGAGTAAAAGCAATCACAATGATAGTATGAATTAATTTTATCTAAGACACCAAACTGATAAAAAAAACCAAACCAAAGTAGGAAGGTTTTTATAAGAGAATACTTTAATCAACTTCCCCACTTAATTCAATGATATCTAAGTTCAAGATTTACTGGAAAGAGGGCATAAGACTAAAAATCATCTCTTTCATGAAACATTCTTAGGAAAACACTTGAATCAATGTAAAAATCAGAACTTTGCACATTTTACAAAACATCATTCAACAAGTTTGGTGGTTTTGCTAATAACAGAAAAACAAGTTTGGTATTCATGAACCAAACAACTTGAGCTAAGCATGTGCGGAACATGAATAGATAAAAAGGAATATAACAGAAAAAAAACAGAGAAATCATGAGATTCACAGGGAAGAAATATTCCACTGTGTTACCAATCTGTTAAATTAAGAGCAAAAACATCAACGTATACATATATAAGTCAAATAAATAAGAATAAAAAAAGAGTATTATTTTACCTGATGCCTTTCTCATCAGTTTGAAATGTATCAGGCTTCGACCCTAGCTTCATAAACTTCATCTTTCTTCTTCTTCAACAAGAAAAAGGTAGAACGTACAAAAAAGCTTCAAGCTTTTATCACTTTTTCCAGAGGATTCTAGCAGAACCAGGAAACCCAGATGACCTAAAGGACAAGAAGGAAAAAGGGTTGCTTCTTCTTGCTATTTCTCTACAGCAAAACTTGAGGGAGAGAAGACCAAAAGCCAAGATTTGTTCCTTATCTTCAGTTCTGCTGGATCAACAAGAGACCATTAATGGACATGGTTGTTGGAAGAGAGACAAGAAAAACCGAACCCATGTCTTGCCTCACTACCCTTCACAAAACCCATCTCCTCGAACTCAGGGATTTTTCACTCCTTTTACCATCTCAGCAATCAAAGAACCCGCATTTATTGATTACGACAAAACTTGAAGCCAACTATAAAGTTGCCAACTTTTTTCTCTCAACTTTCCAGGAAAATAAGTCGCTCAGAAAGAAAATCTCGTCATCATAATCACACACACAGAAAACAACCCTTAATAGCGTAAGAAAGAGAGATAGAGAAGAGAAAAAAGTTTGAACAAGGAAGGAGGAAGGTGAATCTGTCGCCGCCAATGCTTTTAAAGCAGTATGATTTTCTAAAGATCTTTTCTTTCCCCTTCTTATTCTTCTTCAAATCTCAATGAAGTTTTGTGCTTTTACTTAGTTTATTTATATATATATATATTTAACTTTTTTTTCTCTCTCTCCCTCGATGAACTATGAATGACGAATTTCTTCAGATCTGACGCAGTTGTCGCTCCTATAATCCTACTCTCTGAAATTTGACAGAAAAAAAATATATAAAATAATTATATAAAATTATAAAGAAATTGGAAGGAACAGTGTAAAGAAATGGGAAGGAATCTTAAATGGCAAATATTCTAATTCTCCAACTTCAGAACGTTGATTGACACTTAGTTTCTCATTTACCATATTTATGCATCCTAATTTTTGGGATTTAATATCATTATACTCTATCATAATCACATTTAATTCCTTTCCGAATTATTAAATTACCTGTTTTGTTATAAAATATTTTACAAATTTCACAAATATTGTTGTTATATTGTGGTCAATATCATCATCCACTACCATATTAATTATCTATACATACATATATATATGTAGAATTTATAGTATCTAACTTTTATTTTTTTAGTTAAATTCTGATTTTAGTTAATATATACCGATTTTATTTAATTCGATTTAAATATTTTGTAACTGAATTTCTATTGTGGCGTCTATGTTGTTTAACATAATAAAAATATTATATTATGTTTATTTATTTGGTTTACGATATTAATCTTAATTTTTTTTATATAATATCAAATCATTTTAAATTTTATATTACTTTTTTCGATTTTATCAAGTTAAACTTTTTTGGACTATTATTTTTAGAAGTTCGATTTTAATCTTTTAACAATTTTGATTTCATTTATTGTATTATACTTTTAATTACGTTGTAAAAGATATTAGACGTTGGTTGGACAGACATTTATTAACATCTAGCAACAAATTTAGTAACAAATTGAAATTGATCTGATTATATATTTTTCGTTTTTTAAATGAATTTAAAATAATTATATAAAACTTTCAAATTAATAGGATAAAAAAAAACAGGAAAAGGTGTTTTTATACTAGTTACTATTCATCTATACTCGTGTGATAGTATTCTTATTTTTCCTCATAAATAGTTAATTAGGTTAAGTTCGAGTTTAAATAATGAATATAAATATTAAATTATTAAAAAATTTACGTATTATTTGATAGTATATTTTTAACATATTCATTCCATACTAATTATGTATAACTTTATATTTTAATATATATATATATATTTGGTAATTCCTAATTTATATTTTAGTATTAGTAAATCATTATCCTTAAATAAAAAAATGTCTTTTTTATCTCATAATTTACTTTAGATTAATTTTTAAAATGAAATTTTGGAAAATGGTAACATTCGATTAATATATATTATTAACATATGGATTATTAAGTTAAACTACATTATAATAATATCCATAGTTTTAACCACACGAACGTCCGCACACACGTGTATATATATAGAGAGAGAGAGAGATCAAAGGCAAATCTGTGAACCATATTTAGCCAGTTTACCAAACAAGGGGAAGGAGATATTCTGATAAATCAGATAATCTTGCAATATATATTTACCACAATGAGATTTGGACTCATTATGTCGGAAAATTACTCTATTTTTATCACAAGTTATACAATAACTATCGTTCAGTAAATCTCTCACGATATTAGAATATTATACTTTAATAACTTCTAAACAGTTTAGGAAATAATATTATATTTAATAATTTCTAAACAGTTAAGGAAATAAACAAAACTAAAGTCAATTATATTATTCCTCGTTCCTCAGTCTTCAAGTAAAATAACACGCCGTAAACAACGCACAAGTGACACATAAATTCACGTTGATCACGCGCTCCGTCAACGGAGCGTGGCTGTCACAGCTGTTAAAACCCGTTCTTTATGGTATCCTATAAATATGACACGTGGAATATCTTTAGTTGGTGGTTGAACGGGACCGTAATAGCGAGTGCGTGAAGAGGACGCGCCAGTCCCTTTCACGCTGGCTCAGAGGAACCGCTTTTTAACACGGAGAGGTTTGACTTTCGAACAATTTTCCGGTTTGATTGGATTTACATTGACTTTGCATGCAAAAAAGCTTCCTAACAAAAATATTTTTAAAATCCCAATGAATTTACTCATACAACTTCTATATAAATGTTAACAGTATGAAAATACATATTTTTTTAAATTGCATAACTTATATACAAAAAAATAACGTAATGTAATTATTATAATGCGATAACTTACACATATATTAAATAATTATTCATAATTTGTACGATTTTATTGTAGATTATCATGTGATTTTATTCTTAATCATCCTAAATACATACAATTTTGCATGACATATTATAAAAATATGTATACTATAAATGGAATGAATTCTAATAAAAAAGCGTTTGTATAAATTGAATTATGTGACTTTTTACATTTAATTTAGCATTTACGAAAATTGAACGAAGGTGTTCTCGAGAGTACTATTTGTAAATCTAAATCAGGGGGAAGAATATAAGAAATATCTTCGTACGCTAAAACACTTCAAAAATATCCTCCTAAATCTGATGAAAAAAATTGGAGAAAAGACATGTGCACTTATGTTTTGTTAATGAAAAATACATACAAAGGAGGGAAAGCCAAATTTGAGAGGAGAGAAAACCAAATTTGAGAGGAGGGAAACAAAGTTGAGAGTTATTTCCTTCCATTTTCGAGTGATTTCATTCTATTTTCGAGCGATTTCCTTCTATTTTCGAACGATTTCTTTTCATTTTTAGCGTTTTGTAGCAATTTTCGTGCGATTTCCAACGATGTTTTAGCTATTTTTAGTGATTTCCAACATTTTAAGTGATTTCGAGCAATTTTCAATGATTTTTAGCGATTTTTTTAGCGGTTTCCGGCGATTTGTAGGCGATTTCGACCTATTTCCAGCGATTTCTGACGATTTCTGGCGATTTCCAGTGATCTATGGCAGTTTCCGGCGATTTTTCCGGTCGCACTAGGTCACAGGATCAAACTGGGTCAGAGAGTCGAACTGGGTCGCAGGGTCACAGGGTCGAACTGGATCGTAGGGTCACAGGGTCGCACTAGGTCGCAGGATCGGATTGGACCACTAGGTCGCAGGGTCGAACTGGATCACTGTGTCGCAGGGTCAGACTGGATCGCTGGGTCGCATGGTCGAACAGGGTTGTTGGGTCGTAGGGTCGCAGGGATATTTTGGAAATATCAACATTTATAAGTGTATTTTTGAAGTTAAAAAAAATTCGGGAAGGATATTTTTGAAGTGTTTTAACCCTACTAATGTATTTTTGATGTTACCCAAACCATGGTATAAATAATTGTATATACATACAAACTAATATATTAATAATTAATTTAATTGATTTAATTAAAAAAAACTTTCCAAATATCTTTAATACTAAAATATTCAACCATTTTCAAGTTTCGAGTTAAGTTTTGTAAATCCAAATAGATAAAAAATATATAATTATTTTATATTTTTCAAAAGATATCAATTGGAGAAATGAATTGATATCCGTTAAAAGTATCCATTGGAAAAATCAATGGATATCCGTCGAAAATGAATAAATTTATTATAATTCGAATTTCTTTGTTTATAATTGAATTTTCACCATACATATGTTGACAATTTGAACGAATGTGCGTTGAAAGGAAGATGAATACTTGCATTTTTTACGTTTATTTATTGTACCTTCATTTCAATAGATATTTTTCGATATTTTTATTGAACGTTGAAAATCTGGGTAAATAACTCGTTACATTTTCAATTCATTTCAACTACTAAAACAAAAATTCTTCAAACAATAAACACATTAAGACCACATCGATGTATGAGTCATATAGGGTTATTGGCGGGTTCCAGTAGAGTTCTATCACCATATCTTTTGTTGTTGTATCGTTCTACATCATCCATATCAGTGTTGACGATTTTTATAACATCGATTATATGTTGGCTATGGATGAATTGATCATAGTTTCAATAAACGTCCTAACATTCCCCTCATTGACCTCAAATAACCAGATAAAACGTTATCATATAATGATTTTTAACTAAAGTTTATAAATATTATTTTAATAGTTATATATCTAATTGTTTTAATGAAAGATTATGTGTTGGTGTATACATACAACCGCATCATCAAAGCGAAGGATCGTTTTTGTTACTCCTAGCAGATACCGCCAGAAGTTATATATTGTCGATGGTAATGTAGCTTCATCGTAAGTATTAATTAGTTATCTAAGTTGTTAATAATTTAATCAATTACTTTTATCACTACAAAAAAACTGACGATTTCCAACGGACGAATCCGTTGGAAATCGCCAAAATTCCGTTGGAAACAGCCGTTTCCAACGGACACCAACGGATTTCCGGCTGTTGCGAAAAGTTCGTTGCAAATGAGGATCCGTTGCAATTCGTGACGGCGTTCCAACGGATATTATCCGTTACAAAATTGCAACAGACTTTCAACGGAATACGCCGTTAGAATATTAGTAACGGATCACCGTTGCAAAACGTTGTGACGGACGGCCGTTGGTGTGCAACGGCGGTCCGTTGCAAAATAGGAAATCTGTGCAACGGACATCCGTTGCCACGTGGCGGGAGCTTGCAACGGATGGCCGTTGCAAACTGGCGGGAAGATTTAGCGGGAAAAATATTTTTTTATCTTCACTGATTGTTGCGCCGTTTCAGCTCGTTGTTCTCGAAGTTGTGCTTCGAGTTTTTCGATCCGCCGTTGTTGAGAAAAACTCTCTTGGACCGATGGAGGTACGGACGTTACGTCTTCGAGGATGTCCTTTTGAAGCGCTCCGAGACCGTACAGGCGTCCCTTATAAGGTTTCACCGACTACAAAACAAATAATTGTAACGTTAGAATTTAACAAATTATATTAATAATTTAGAACCAAAATAATAAATTATTACCTCTAAATAGATTTGGTCCTTTTGTAAAGGACTGAGGTCGTCGGGGCTTGAACCGCAAGGCTGAGATTGCTGTGTGATCTTCTCCGTCACAGCTCTCACGGTTCGGGCCGCTCGAGGATCGACGAGTTCCGGTTCTTCGGCCTCTTCCCCGACAACCGACTTCTTCTTTGCGTGGGTTTCTAATACCACTTCAAGAAGAGTCGGTTCTCTTCCCATCCGTTGCGTCTACAATATAAAAAATTTTTGTTAGATAAATATGTAAATGAATAAAAAATTTAAATAATTTAAATTTTACCAATTCTTTTTTTCTTTTCGCGAATGATTTTGATCCCGAAGTATGGCGATGGGGACCATCTCCGGGAACCTTCTCACCGTAGCGATTTTGTTTAGCCTTCTCGCTCTTGGCCTTGAATGATGCGGACTCCCAATGCTCAATCAATTTGTTGAAGACCGTTTCGGTTGCCCATTTCGGTCTGATGTTGTTGGCGTAGTAGTTCCGCTTCGCACCATTCATCATGATGCGCAACCGAATCTGCATATCGCGCACCCATGCAGTGAAGATGCGCGTTGTATGAATTCGGCGCCATCTGTATGAACGCTGCAAACAGAATTATATAATTAGTAGTTTTCAAATATATATTTTTAATTTTAAAATTCAAATATAATTAATAAAACTTACCACAAAAGTGCGCCACCATCGCTGGCGCACAACTTCTGGCGTAACTTGCCAGGAGTAAAACAGATCGTCTTGCATCGATCCCCAAATCATGTTGTTATTTGTGTGTCTTAAGACATCACTCTCATCAAACCTGCATAGCAAAATATCAAGTTAGTAATATTTACGCAATTTAAATGAAATTCATAACAATTACATTAACATTACCATAACGTTCCAGGAGAACGTTCGGGATCGATGATCGGAAGGGTTGGACGCCCATCGAAATCATCGATCAAGGCATCGATATCAACAATATCGTCCTCGTCAACAAATATCGGCGGTGCCGCTACTGGTGACGGAAGACGATATGGAGGTGGTGGCGGCGGGGGAGGCGCTCCCGCGGAACCGGCAAACATTCCCCCGCTTCCTATAAAACGTCTTCTCATTTTTGTAAGTTTTGGTAGTGTTTGAGATTTCTGGATTTGTTTGTCGTTGAAATAAGAAAAAATCCGTCGCAACATATATATAGCGGGATTTCCAACGGCCATCCGTTACAAATTGCAACGGATGACCGTTGGAAACATGCGTCATTGTAACGGAATAATTAAATTGACGTGACGTTTCAGATTCCCAACGGGCATCCGTTACAAATACTAACGGATGACCGTTGGAAATTCCGATATATATATGTGCGACGGATTTTTTCTTATTTCAACGCCAAACAAATCCAAGTATTTGTAACGGATGCCCGTTGGGAATCTGAAAAACGGTTAAGAAAAGCTGCAAATTCGGCAGTAATGATTACTTTTTCCAACGGGCATCCGTTACAAGCATTAACGGACGTCCGTTGGAAAGTAACACGTGGCTTCAATGTGGCGGAAATTTACCATTACAACTTTCCAACGGATATCCGTTACACATTCTAACGGATATCCGTTGGGAACTGTGAAAATCGAGAAATTTTTCTAAGTGTCGGGTGCGAATTTACCCTTGCAACGGGCCAACGGTTATCTGTTACCATTTGCAACGGATATCCGTTGGGACTGTTGGGAATCCTTAAATTTTTTCTAAGTGTCGGGTGCGAATTCAACAACCGTTAATAGTTTCAACGGGCGAACGTCAACATTGTTTATATAACATCGTTCATTGACATTTTACGTCATTTACATTAATTACAAATCATATACATGTATTGCACATAAACATAATAAACATTATTGTATTTACATTTCTTCTTCAGTAGATTCTTCGATGGGCGAGTCGTCTTTCGCTTGTTCATTGAATTCATCGCCGTTTTCATCTTCAGCATCTTCCGGTTCAACGTCTTCATAATCGCGTATGAGTTCTCCGTCTATGTCATTCCTCGCAAGAATCTCCTCGCGATTTGTATCAATTAAACGAATCGGCTGCGGATGATCGGGTTGCAACGGATCTTCTTTGTCATCAGAGCTTATGATCCCTCGTGGCTTGATCTTTACTACGGACCACCACTCCTCTCTTCGACGTTTCAATGTTGTTGGATATTGCACGTAACATACTTGATCTGCTTGATCTATTGTGATGAAGGGATCATACTTACCATATTGTCGTGCCGGGTTGACGTCAATTCCTCCCCAACGGTTTTTTCGTATTCCGCGTCCTACGGTTGGGTCAAACCACTGACATTTAAAAAGCATAACCTTCAACCCAACGAGACCGGCATATTCCAGTTGTATGATTTGGTGCAAAATACCGTAGAAGTTATCACCCTCTATATCACTATTAACGCAAACTCCATAGTTGTATGTGCTTCTATGTTTTCCGTGTTCGTACGTGTGGAACGTGTAGCCGCGAGTAAACAAGATTGGCCAACACATGACATTTCGTGCGGGACCATTAGCCAAATCTTTTATCCACGTAGGATGTCTTTCATCAGAACATTTCACCTGTATGTATAAAAAAAACAAATTAATACTCTTATATGCAATTAATTTACATAAATGTGTGTACGAGTACTTACGTAGTCTCTAAACCACGATCCATAATGTTGAACTTTCATGTCTGTGAGTTCATTTGCATTTAGATGAGGATATGTACCAAGCACTTCTTCGTCAAATATCCTGAATAATGAAAATACGTTATATTTTCATATATATATATAAATATAAAGATTGAAATTATAATATGTACCATGTACATACCTTTCGAACGGTAATAACTCTTGACAATTAAGTAGTATATATGTGTGGACATGATTATACTCCTCAGGTGTTAACCAATATTCATCGGATTTTCCTCCTGTACGTCCAATCGGTGTAAACATGTCAGGAATTGTGCCAAAGTGCGGATTATATTGATACAGATAATTTGTGTGATCATCCGCTGCACGTCGCTCTTTCGTCTGAATATGCGACTCGAAATAAAATGTGCTGAAATATGTGATTTCTTCCAGCAAGTATTGTTTAACAATAGAGCCTTCGACCGCTGCTTTGTTTTTTGCTTTTTTCTTTAAATGAAAGAAGAACCTTTCGAAAGGATACATCCATCTGAATTGAACTGGCCCACCGAGTATTGCCTCATCTGGTAAATGTATTGGCAAATGTTCCATGACATCGAAGAATGAAGGCGGAAAAACCTTTTCCAATGCACATAATACTTCAGAGATATTGTTTTTCATTACTTCCAAGTCATCACCTTTTAAATTTCTCGAACATATATCTCTGAAAAATATGCTGATTCCGCATAACACATCGTGAACATTACGTGGTAAGAGCTCAGCAAATGCGATTGGAATGAGCCGCTGCATGAAAACGTGACAATCGTGACTTTTTAAACCGATCAGCCTCGAACCGACAATATCCACACACCGAGCAATGTTCGATGCATATCCATCGGGAAACTTAACGTCCTCTTTTAACCACTTTAATAATGCTGTTTTGGCCGGACTAGACAATCTGAATACTGGGATAGGTGACCTTCCATCCCGTAATTCCAACTCTGGTCGTCGGCATATTGACTTCAAATCTTTCCTCGATTGTATATTATCTTTCGTTTTACCCGTCACATTCAAAACAGTATTTATGATGTTATCGAAAAAGTTCTTCTCGATATGCATAACATCTAAATTATGACGTAATATCAATGATTTCCAGTATGGTAGTTCCCAAAAGATACTACGTTTATACCAGTTATGCCATTCACCTTGACCTTTTGGTTTACGATGCCCACGATCTCCACCGCATTCTACTGATTCTTGTAAATCCTCCATTGTGTTCAATCTTTCGTAAATGATTTGCGGTTTGCATGCACGGTGCCTCTTTTTTTTGAACCACGTTCTTCCGAAAATGTTTTTTATCTCTCCTGAAAACATGACCACGAGGAAGAAATCTTCTATGACAATCAAACCAACATGGTTTCTTACCATGTACTAGTCGAAATGAATCTGTATCCTCCATACAATAAGGACATGCTAATCTTCCGTGCGTGCTCCATCCTGATAACATTCCATACGCAGGAAAATCGCTAATTGTCCACAACAAGACCGCTTTCAATCTGAAATTTTGCTTAGTACTGACGTCATAAGCAATGATTCCTTCATTCCATAACTGTCGTAATTCATGAATTAAGGGCTGCAAAAATACATCGAAACTTTTCTTCGGATGTTCTGGTCCTGGAATAAGCAACGTCAGAAACATTACCTCTCTTTTCAAACACATCTCGGGAGGTAAATTATAAGGAGACAAAATCACCGGCCAGAGGGAATATTGACTTCCCGATTGTCCATAGGGACTAAAACCATCCGTGCACAGGCAAAGATAAACATTTCTCGTTTCACGTGCAAACTCGGGAAATATTACATTGAAATCTTTCCAAGCCTGACCATCCGATGGATGTTGCATTACACCTTCGGTCGTGGAGTGTTCGGCGTGCCATCTCATTGCTGCAGCGGTTTTTTTTATTCATATCACCTTCTCAACCTGTTTGCTACAGGCATATAAAACATTTTCTTGTATGGTACGTATTTCCGTGAAGATGGTTTTTTAGGCCGAAATCTGCTTGCACCGCAAAACTTGCATTCCAACAAGTCTTTATCATTTCCCCAAAACAACATGCAACTGTTTCTACAAACATCAATTTTCTCATGTGGCATTCCCAAGTCTTTTAACACATTCTTCGTTTCGTAGTATGTCTCGGGAGCTTGGTTATTTTCCGGTAAATATTCCCGCATTGTTTTACAAAATGAATCCATGCAATTTTCAGCCACATTGTAGTCTGTTTTAATACTCATCAATCTTGAAGATAAAGATAAACGAGACTGACCTTCACGACAACCTTCATATATAGGTTGTTTCGCCGAATCCAATAGGTTGAAGAATCGACGTGCATCGATGTTCGGCATCTCTTCATGCGTTTGTTCATTAACAACTCCAGGAAGAGCATCTGACACCATTTCCACATATGGATTGGTCGTTGATTCTTCATAAATAACTTCTTCATTTCGTTGTACTTGTGCATCTTGCACACTATCTCTAACACCGTAATCTTCGCCGTGAAAAAACCAAATTTCGTAATTTTCAGCGAAATCCACCTTATACAGATGTTTGCAAACAATTTCTTGACTTCGATACTTCATGTTTTTGCATCTTTTGCATGGACATAACATTGTCCCCCGTTCTTGACACAAAGGCTGCATCGATGCAAAACTCATGAATTGCTCTAATCCGTGTAAGAATTCTTGCGTAATCTCTTCGGTTACAGGATCTTTTCTTCTATACATCCACTCCCTTGATCTATATATATTTCGATTCGAAGACGACGACATTTTTTCGAAAATGTTTTTGTTGTTGATGGTTTGACGCACTTGTTGGTAAGATCTAAATAGTTTATGTTCCAACGGACATCCGTTTCAATTTGAAACGGATAGCCGTTGCAGGTTCACGTGAAATTATTTAAACTGGTGCCCTCGAAATTCACAAAATCAACGATTATCAGTTGCTATTTCTAACGGTTATCCGTTAGAAAGTGCAACGGACGACCGTTAGAACTCCTTCTAACGGAGATTCCAACGGGCGTTGCCAACGGATGTTGTCCGTTGCCATCCGTTAAATTTTGTGACGGATTTCCAACGGAATGTCTAACGGAGTTTTTCCGTTACAACTCCGTTGAAATTTACAACGGATATGCAACGGATCTCTGCCCGTTGCAATTTCCCCACATCCGTTGCAATCCGTTGGTAAAAGTTTCCAACGGACGGATCCGTTGCCCCGTCCGTTGGAAACTCCGTGTTTTTTTTGTAGTGTATTGAAGATATTAATGTTTTTATTGCAAAGTTTTTTAAATGTATTCAGAGCCACATGTACATCGCGTGGATGTACGATATGTAATCGATTTACCTCTCCAAAAAACGAGTTGGTTCAGTTCGGCTCGTTTTAAAACGAGTTGAAAAATCTCGGTTGAGCTCAACTCGCCAAAAAATGAGCTTGCTCGCGAATTAGACCATTTAATTTATAAGAGTTGTAATATATTAATATTATATGTTAATCATCCTCAAACCAGATAAAATATCTAAAATATAAAAAAAATAATTGGAATACAAAGTTATTAAATATCAAAATATTAAATGAAAAACAATTTTATCAAATATAAAATAAAATACTGAATACATCTTTTTTTAAATATTTTTGTTTATTTTATAATAAAAATATAATAATTTGGTAGAAATAGTAAAATAATAATAGCAATATAATATATAAATAATATAATATTTTTCATCAAATAATATGTAGAAATCGAAGAACATGTGATTTGTACTCAGCTTGCGAACCAACTCGTCTAAGCTCAAATTCGTTTTCGGTTCACCTCGCCATCTCGTTTTTTAAACGATCTAGAAAATATCCAGCTAGGTTTGCTCAAATATGATTCGAACTCGAGCTGGCTCGCGAGTCGACAACTCATTTTACACCCCTAACTACCATTTGTCAACGACACAACGCTAAGATGATAAGATACTTTTGATTCTGTTTCGATCCCATCCCACAGATCTAGAGATGACGGAGGAGACGGAGAAGAAAATAATGGTGGTTTGATATATAAGTGTTTACTTTGTAAATTTTAATTTTTAGAAATTATCTTTTATATTTTTATTTAATTTATATTTTTAAAACTTTGTTTAATTTTGTCATCATAATATCAACAAGAATTCATTGACAATTTTAAATTATCTGCTAAATCTATCACCGGTTTCCGTTAAAGATTTAAAATTCTTACCAAAAGTTTTCAATGAATGCACGTTGATTCCATGAGCGATCAATAAAAAATTTCAATATGTGTAATCCATTACAAGGTTTGCAATGTATGGATATGGACAAATACTAGTTGCTATTTCCATCGAATGCCCGTCAATATTTGTAAAAGGACTTTCGTTGATATTTCAATGGAAGCTCGTTCATGGTTTTATGGGATGATCATTGATCGTCTCAATGGATACGACATGTGACAATAGATATCTATTAGAATATTTAAAAAGATGTATTTGTTAATATTCATTGATAATATATATAAATGAATTTTAGTCATTGCAATGCCGTTGAAATTTTCAACGATAGATATTTTCAACGACTGAGTATCAACATATTGAAATTCGTTGAAAATCCTCATTTAAACATAAAAATTTGACATTTTCAACGAATATCCCTGTTGAAAAATGTGTCTTTTTGTAGTGCTCCGTCGAGATTGAACAATGAGTTTCTTCTATTGTCCCACCTAGCGACGGTGAACCTTCATGATTATGAGGATGCTTTCGAATGCCTCTACTCTGGCTTATGCTCTACCACCTTCTTGGCAAAGGTTAGTCAGATGCAAAGCCTTCTTCAATACCTAGTGACCTTATCTTCCAATTCATTTGGTCGAAGTTCTCACACCCGAGACATGCTCTCATTAGTTGGTTTTGCCATCTCAACTGTTCTCTCACTCGGATTGTACATTGGTTTGGAATCCTTCCGCAAATCCATCATACCCATTTTTCTCTAGTTACACAAAATCGAGAAATCATTTATTCTTCTGATGTGACTTTTTGAGCACTCTATATGGTTTCGATCGATCCATCGGCTTATCTCTCTAGCTTCTATGGCAACTTGGGATGACGTGCTCACCTGAATCACCCTCTCATCCCATATAAGGTCCAATATAATCATTTGGCAAGCTTTTATATACCTAATTTGGATAAAACAATGATTTAGCACCTATTTTGTTTAGACATATATTCCAACATTTGTAAAATTTCTTACCTATTTATATATATCTTATCTAAATCTAATCTAAATACTAATAAAATAGAAGGTGCTGTGAATAGTGCTAAATAACACGTGTAATATTTTTATTTGTGTAAATCAAATTTTAGTTTTATTGTCATTTGTTTAACCGTCAGATGATAAGTATTTTTTTCCTGATATTTTAAACTCATTGTAGTCGTCGATTTAAAAAAAAAACTAAAACCTTAAATACAATATGTTCCTTTCACCATCTCTTTGATTTTTCTTTGATTGTCCGTTTACCATCACTTTGATCGTCTTCTCCGCCTTTCCTCTTCGTTTTTCCTCATCTACACGTCGAATGTCTGTCTATAATTGGCGTGACGATTAGAATACTAGAGATTGATTTTGAAATTGTGAACCCGCACATCAGATTCGACGGCTAGAGGAGACCGACGAGGCGAGAAGGACGAAGAGAAATGGACGAAGTTATTGCTCATAGCATCTCCCACCGACGTTCGCCGCTGACAAACCAACGAGGCACCACGATGTGTTGGACGACGAAGACCGACCGACCGACGAGGCGAAGAGGACGAAGAGAAGAGGATGAAGAAACCGAGCCGGAGAGGAAGAACATGCAAGCAAAGACAAAGGGCAGAGAGGAAAATGAAGAGTGAGGAATTTACAGGCATAAAATCCAAAGATCATGAAGAAATAGAACATTGAAATAGATAGAGAGAAGAACGACGGAGAGATGGAGAAAGAGATAGGGTTAGATAGTTAATAGGTTAATATAGTAATTTAGGTATTTTAATTATTATTACATGCAATTAAAAAAAATAAAACAAAAAATTTGATTTTTTTATGATTTTATTTTAAATGTTGGTAGAGAAACAATTAATGTTATTAAAATATTTACAGTTAATTAAAATTTTATAAACACAATTTAGAAAAATAAAAAATAATAAAAATAAATTAATTTAATTTAAATAAAAATAAAAAATTGATTTAGAAATTGAAATTTGCTAATCAAATTTTTTTATATGATTTTTGAAAAACAATTTAAATTATTAGAAAATTCGATTAAAAATTGAAAATAAAAATAATTTGTAGAATAAATTTTAATTTAATTTAAATATATAAAATTAATTAATTTCTAGCAAAGTAAATACACTTTAATAAATAAAAATTATACAAAAATTTTGAAAAAACGATAAAATGTTGAGAATTATATAAATTTATTAATAATACTTTTTATAAATTAAATATTAATATATTGATAAAATTTAAACTATCAATATCTTCATAATATACAAATATAACTTTTTATATACAATGTTTATGTTATTTTTATTTATTAGCAAAAATTATAAAATATATATTTTTTATTTTAAGTAGCGATTTACATTGTAGTTAGTATATATTAGTTATTTTTTAAAATTTTGAAATTTAATTTATAAAAAAACGTAATAAATACAAATTAGTTTATAATTTATGTCTATAATATTTTATTATAAACAAATTGAATAAAAATTGTAAATACAAATTTAAATTTAAAAATTAATTGAAAAATGTAAAAAATCGAAAAACAATTGTGATAAAATTAAATAAAATTTAATAAAAAATTTAAAATTAAATCAATTGAATTCTTTTAAATAATTTCATTTGAAAAACATTTAAAAAGTAATTAGTTTAACATTAAAATACAAATTGTAATGAATAATGTGTGTGGCATATGATTTTTACATTTTATTTTATTTTTTTGAATATAATGTAATATTTAATATTAAATAAAAGTAACCCTTAATTTTTATAATGGTACACATATTTAATATTCAATAATAATAGTACATATATTTTTATAAACAGATTAAAATATATTAATAAAATTAATAATAACATACAATTCACAAAGGATTAACAATTACGAAAAAAATTGAAACATATAATATCATCAATTTAATTATTTTTATGAAATTTTTTATATTGATTTGATAGATAAAAATCAATTCAATTATATTTTAATATTGAAAAATGTATCGTGCGCGGGTATATACTAAAACACATGAACAATAAAAAATGAGACGTATCATGTTTTTATCTTTTAGATTTTATTTTTTGATGTGTTGGCCATTCATAAGCCATTGGATCATTATTTGTCACTATTTGCAGAAAGGTTGTTTATTTATGATTGGATTTGTATGCTAATAATCTCAACCGTCCATTTTTCAGGTGAAGGAGGTTAGGTGTGGGGTGCTGGGGGAGAGGAGGCGGAGGGTACTGGGGGAGGGGAGGCGGATTGGAAGGGAGAAGTGTTGAGGAAAGAGAAAGGAAAGAGGAGGAGGAGCGAAATGTTGAGGAAAAAGAAAGAAAGAAGGGTAGAAGGAGGTGAAATAGAAAAATCAGGGTTTTTATTTTATTTATTAATATTAATATTGATTTTGTTATTATTATTTAAGTACAACGAGATAGTGTACGATAACATTCATAAATTATTTAATTTTTAAAAAATACAACGAAAAATTATCATCGATTAAATAAAAATAAAGAAATGGAATAAAGATACCATTTTTATCAACAATATCAAATATATGAATACGTAATCATAGAATTAGGTTTTGGTAAATTTTAAAGTAAAATTGACAAAATTCAATATTATTTAAATAATTATATATATAAATAAAATTTTTTTAAAAAAAATTCTATATATATATGTGTATATGTATGTATATAGCACATGTTTATAGTCCCGAAGCTAAGTAAACGAGGGTCGGCCTACGGATTGAGTGGTTAATACATATCTGCCTGAACTCACACGCACGCATATATGTATATATAGGCACATACATATACTCATATTTCTATCTACATATATACACATGCGTCGGACTCATGTTACAGGTGGTGTTAACAGCTTGGAAAATCGTCGAGAAAAGATTTGTGTGTGTATATATATATCATTTATACGAAACGTAAAAAATAGAGGTTGCAAAACAAATATATAGAATTGGAAAAATCGATGAATCAATCCCATATCAAAACTTATAAAAGCTTTTCAAAAAATATGTTGTATGACCAATGTATTTTTTGGCAAGTGACTTTAAGTTGTAAGTTTATAAAACTCTCGAAGATATCATTACATTATTAAGTTGAATGGATATGTTAACCAATGTAAAAGTTAGATTCATTTCAAATTAAATAGATAGGAAAAAACTATCATATATATATATATATATACACGAAAGAACTTGTTAAAATTTCTATATAAAAGTTATACTATAATAAATAAAATACATGGATAAATTTATTTTTAGCAATTATTTTTAAGTTGAAAAACTATAAAATCCGTTAATAAATATAACAAATCATAATATCCAATTAAGTATAACATAATTCGCAATTGCATTTTTCATTACATTATATTTTTTTGTGTTACTTATAATAGATTAAGGGTATATATGTAATTTCCTAAAGTTAGGGTTATGTATATATATGACTCTTGTATCATCGTTTGAGGATAATATGAATTCATTTTGTACGTTAGCCGTCCTCTTTAGCATAATATCAAAGAGATTCGATCGTTCTCGTAAAAGTTCGTTCTCATGATATTTCGTGCCTTTCGTCCGCGACGTCTTTCCGTGATGTGTTTTTACCAGTGTTCCTAAGTCTCCCTTCTTTGGTGTTGTTACAGTGGTCTTTCTATCAGATATGCTAAAATCGGATTTTGTTCCCATTGTTTCGTCGGTTCTGTTCTCGCGCTCCGCTGAAATCGAATTATGTTCATGTGCTTTATCGGTTTTGTTCCTGCGCTCCGCTAAAATCGGATTCTGTTCCCAGTACTTCATCGGTTCTGTTCTTGCGTTATGCTGAAATCAGATTCTGTTCTGTTCATGAGCTCGGATCTCGTCTCCTTCATGCGCTCGGGTCTCGTCTCTTTCGTGACTCCTCGAAGCTTCGTCTCCTTCCTACACTCGGTGGTTCGTCTCCTTCCTGCGCTCGGATATTGTCTCCTTCGAGACTCCTCGAAGCTTCGTCTCTTTCATGTGTTCGCTGGTATCGTCTCCTTCTTGCGCTCGGATCTTGTCTCCTTTGCGGCTCCTGGAAGCTTCGTCGGATCCTTCGTCAAAGCACCAATCCCTAACTACACTTTGATTCCTCGCTCGTCTCTACATCCTCTATGTGTTCTTGTGCTCTGCCAAATTTGTTTGCACTCTGGCTTTACGACTTTGTTAGCGTTGCCTTGTTCGTGCTATGTTTTTGGAGCTTGTCCTTGTGATTGTGACACTGACTTCACTATTTGTGGATAACTATGTTGGATGGAACCTCCAAGAGTATTGTGATGGCTTCTAAGACAAATCTCCGCAGAACCATATCGTCGTATGATCTGAGTTCGAGTGGTAATCCCGATTGTTTTATCTCTCAAGTCATCTTGAATGACCATAACTATGTTGACTAGGCTCGGGAAATTCGCACGAACTTGAGATCTTGTAAGAAATTCGGATTCGTCTATGGGTTCATACCTTAACCCGCTGATGATGATGAACTATTAGAGGATTGGCGGCAAACAATTCTCTTTTTGTGTCCTTGATTTGAAACACAATATCACCGAATCTTCCATCTCACGTATCTCATATTGAGGTTGTTAAAGATTTTTTAGATGAAATTAAGCACACACACTCTATCTCTAATGGACCATGGATCCTATACTTGAAAAATGAGTTGTTCTCTTGCAAACAATGTGCTATGACACTGAATGCTTATTACAATAAGCTTAAACGCATATAGAAATATCTTGTTATCTTGATCCCTTACTGGTGTGTGAGTGTGATGCATGTCCATGCGGCGGTTGCAAGTGTAACCTTACGGCCAAGCTAGAGAAGAAACGGGAAGAGGATAGAATTCACTTGTTCTTTTTCAGATTGGATAACACGTTTTATGGCACGGTTCGGTCGAATCTTTTGGCTCATGATCCTCTTTCAAGCTTTAAGAAAGTTGTCGCTACGGTTTTTCAAGATGAAGATGTTCAACCAGTGGTGAAAACCTTTGAAGATCGTCCCGAAACTATGGCTTTCTTGGTTAATACATATACTAAATCTCAGGATCGTATTGAAAATCGGGATCTCACTATGGTGTGCTCTGATTGTGGGCACAAAGGACATATGGTTGATAGATGCTTTCAGATTCATGGCTATCCGGATTGGTGGTCCGAACGTACTGAACCTCGTGTTTCAGGTCGAGGAAATAAGGGACGTGGAAAACCTGCTTCTTCCTTTTCCCGCAGACGAGGTTATGGTATCGTGGTTCACGCTAATAGCCTAATACGGCTCAGACATAGGCCGCCAATGCTCATCCATAGTCCGTGCCTCCTTACACTAATGTAGACAAAAATGGACTGACTGGCGTGACCAACAAACAATCAAAGTCTCTCCTCGATCTTCTATCACATAAAATAGGTGTAAACGAAAATTTTACGGGTAAGCAACGATCAGTGTTTTGGATCCTAGACTCCGGTTGTGGTAATCATATGACAAGTTGTCTTGATCTTATCACCAATCTCGTGACAATTCCTACATGCTATGTCGGGTTTCCTAATGGCAGAACCACACTTTCCACCAAAAAGGGAACCGTGGCTTTATCTGGTGACATTAAGCTTCATTATGTGTTCTATGTGCCTGACTTGAGCTTCCATCTTATATCTATCTCACAATTATTGAATGATTCAAATTGTGTTGTGAAATATATTGACAAATTGTGAATTATTCATGATCGCAATATGAGGATGCTAATTGGAACAGGTGAACAACGTGAAAGACTCTATTACTTCAAGGGTATAATTCATGCGGCTAGCATTCGATCTACACGGTCCTCCTTTAATTTATGGTATTATTGGCTTGGTCATCCATCATTTCAAGTTCCTAGTTTAGTTCGCGGTATTGGTGTTGAGTTTTCTTCGCATTCCAAGGATTTGCATAATAAGATATGTGATATTTGTCTCCGTGCCAAACAGACACATGATTCTTTTCATTGAGAGATAATAAACTTGTGCGCCTTTTTTTTATCTAGTTCATTGTGATGTTTATGGCCCGTATCGTACTCTGACATTATCGGGAGCTAAATATTTCTTGACTATAGTTGACGATTTAACCCGCCGAGTTTGGCTTTACCTAATGCGCACGAAATCGGAAGTGTTCAAATACCTCACGGGTTTTGTTGCTATGGTAAACCAACTGTACCATACCAAAGTTAAGGCGATACGGAGCGCAAATGGTGCCGAGTTTACTTTCATTTTTGATAATTTCTTGTAGTAGAGAATTAGACATGAAAATCCTACATTGGTACACCTCAACAAAATGGACGAGCGGAACACAAACATTGCCATATTCTCAATGTTGTGCGTGCTCTTCTCTTTCAGTCTGCATTATCGATAGATTTTTGGAGGGAGAGCATACTCACCACCGGTTATCTCATCAACCAAACCCCATTTATGGTACTACAAGGTAAATCTTCGTTAGAAGTTATTAGTGATTCTCCACTGCTGCTCACCCACTGCGTGTTTTTGGCTCTTTATGCTATGCTCACAACCAAAGACACACTGGTGATAAGTTTGCCTCCCGAAGTCGGCGATTTTTTTGTCGGTTATCCCAATGGTCAGAAAGATTGGTGTCTATACGATATGTAACGACTAGTGTTTCTCGTGTCTCATGATGTGGTCTTCATTGAAATTGAGTTTCCATTTCAGACAGTATCTCTAGCTTTTTCAGATCATACGGTACCTACTGGTAATACTCAACTTCCTTTGTTATCGGTTGACGAAGATGAGGAGTCTCCGAATTCATCTTTGAATGGGTCTACCGTTAGGGGGTTTAGCCCCGTCTCCTCCTCAGCCATCATCGTCGCCTACTCTACCTACTACTAGGGATTTGGCATCGGAACAGGGCACCCCTATTTTGCAAACAACGCCACAGAACACCCTTCTTTTACAAACAACAGAACAAAGCATCTTTGATCCTTTGGACCCGGTCCCGTACAACCGCCTAGCACCCATGTAGCATCATCGCCCAATATGTCTGCTCCGTCTTTGGTTCCTCCTATATTTGCTACCGAGGAACTAAGACGTGGTTTACGATCGAAACAACGCTCATCGTGTCTCCACGATTTTGTCACCAATATTATTATTATTTTGAGTCTTTCCAATGTTCTACCTGCCCCGACAGTGTCCTCATGTATGCCATATCCGATTAATTATTCGGTATCTTGTGATAATCCTATGGCACATTGTACTTTCCTTGCAATAGTTACCGCTTGTGTTGAGCAAAATATATATGTCGATGCCTTGAAAGTCCCACAATAGCGCTCGACCATGGAGAGCGAAGTTGTTGCGCTCATAAAAAATGGCACATGGACGTTAGAACCACTTCCTCTCAAAAAGAAAGCTATCGAGTATAAATGGATTTATAAAATCAAGTATCATTCTGACGGCTCCATTGAACGCTATATGGTACGGCTCATTGTCTTAGGAATTCGACAGGTAGAGGGAATAGACTACACATAGACGTTTACGCCGGTGGCGAAAATGACAATTGTATGTGTGTTTCTCGCGGTGGCTGTGTCGCTAAACTGGGAGATTCATTAGATGGATGTATACAATGCATTCTTACACGACGATCTCACGGAAGAAGTTTACATGAAACTTCCTCTATGTTTCGAATCTGCATCTCACTGTCATGTATGTCGTCTTTTAAAGTTGTTATATGATCTTAAACAAGCTTTTCATTGTTGGTTTGCTAAGCTGGTCACGACATTGCAGCGGTATGGGTTTCAACAGACGTATGCCGATTACTCTCTCTTCACTTACAGTCAAGGCCGCGTTCAACTACACGTCCTTGTTTACATCGATGATCTGATTGTCTCTGGTAACTTTTCCTTGGCTATTCATCATTTCAAGGATTATCTCAATTCGTCTTTATATATGAAAGATTTGGGTATTCTCAAATATTTCCTTGGAACTGAAATTGCTCGAAGTTCAACATGTATTTAACTATGTCAACGTAAATATACACTTGATAATCTCGGAAAGATAGGTCTTCTTGGTGCCAAATCTGCTACGTGTCCTTTGAAACAACATCATCGACTTCTGCTCCGGTGTCCGATCTATTCTCTGACCCGGAGCGCTATCGTCGTCTTATTGGTCGTCTGGTCTATCTCGGCGTCACATGGTTGGACCTCTCTTACATCATCCATACACTTTTGTATGCATCAATCAATGGTCGATCATTGGAATGTTGCTTTACGGGTTATAAGGTACCTTAAGCTCAATCCGGGTAAAGGGATTCTTCTTCGTGTCTCTAGTGACTTACAAATAACTGCTTGGTGTGACCTCGACTGGGCGGGCTGCCCTCGAAACTGCAAGTTGCTCACGGGTTGGGTCATACAATTGGGTAATTTACCGTTTCATGGAAGACCAAGAAGTAGGTGAACTTATCTTTTTCATCGGCGGAAGCGAAATAGATGGCTATGACGGTCCGCGAGCTCAAATGGATCAAAAATCTTCTTCATAGGCTTGGTATTCTACATTCTCGCTCTATGCATTTATACTGTAACAGTCAAGATGGCTTGTATATCAGTGAAAATCCGGTCTTCCACGAGCGTACGAAGCATATCGAGGTTGATTGTCACTATGTCCGCAATCCGCAATGAGATAGTCTCCAGCAATGTTGCTACACGACATGTGTCCACCAAACGACAGTTGGTCGGCATTCTAACAAAGGCATTAGGCAAGCAGGAGTTTGACGAGTTTGTGTCCAAGTTGAGCATTCTCGATTTACACGTTCCAACTTGAGGAGATAGTAGACTAAAGATATATATATAAATTCCAAGAACTAGAATTATATATATATATATAGCTCTTGTACCATCATTTGAGATAACATGAATTCTTTATATGCGTTTGCCGTCCTCTCTAGCAAACTAAATATTTGATTTAAAATTTGATTATCCAAAATATATATATATATATATATCAAATTTTCAATAGAATATATGAGCAAATTAAACACCGTTGCAAACTTGTAACAAATAAATAAATCATATATTACATATATTGGTATGGGTTGATCTAGAGCGTTGGTATCGAAGTAATATGTTCCAATAACTTTTTCTTTTATTTTTTTATTAAATGTTAAAATAAATGTAATGTAAAAATATTACTATCTTAATATATAAATAAAAGTTAGTGTTTTTTAATTCAAATGTTTTTATTATATTTTTTCTATGTTTTAAACATCTGTTGATTTTTATTCAATTTTTTATTTTTATTTTCATATACTTATTTAATTTTTTAAAAACACCAAAAAACAATTTATTTAAATCTAAAATTAAAGATCACATATATTTTATGAAATTATTAAATTATTTTTAAAAAAAGTCATTCCACTCTATTTCGACAAAAGACTCATTCCCAAATTCCATAGCTTTTAATCCGCTATCCCGAGCATGATTTTCCTACCTCCACGGAAAAAGGTCCTTTTTGGGCCTGATCAACCTACACGAATGGTGCTCGGGATATGAAAAATTGGATTTTAGGGGTAGGATGAATCTTCAACCTATACGAATGGCGCTCACTATGGCTGATCGAAGTGTTAGGATACCCCGAAGGCATCCTAGAAGATGTGCATGTACAAGTCGGGAAGTTCTTCATCCCGGTCGATTTCGTCGTCTTAGATTTGGAGAAGACAAAAAAATCCCGATTATCCTCGGTAGGTCGTTTTTGAATATGGCAAAGATGATCATACACAGTGCTGAAGGTAAAGTCACGTTAGAATTCGGAGATGAAAAAGTGGAGTTCAATCTGAACGACACACTCAAGCAACCTTGTATGGTGGATTCGGTATTCCACATCGACGTCCTAGAGAAATTAGCTAAAGAAGTCTTTGAAGAGTTCCAGAAATATGGATTCCCTTGAGATGGACCTCTTAGCAGCTTAAAATGAAGTGTATAAAGACCCAAACGATGCAAAACACTATACTAAGCTGCTCGACGAAGAAAAGACGAAGGAGATCCCGAACACCGAGCTAGACGCACTCCGATTAGATTTCTATGCGATCCGAGTACAACAGGTGGTAACCCAAGCTAAAGGTGGAATCTCAGACAATCCTTATCAAGAGGAGTGCTCAACTCACAAACACATAAGCACGACTCAAGTGGACATCAATTCAGGTTAAGAAAATGTCATAAATCAGTGCACAAACCTCCACGCATCCAAGACAGATTCCAGCGCATAACAAGCAACATGCAACGCGAGTTCAACCCCTCTTGAGACGCCTAACAGCCAAGCCAAACGTCCAGAGCCTAATTGGGGCATCAATAAGGCACCGAAGGTGAATATGAAGCCTTCACCACAAGGGCCCACGTACCAACAAATTCTAGAGATGTTAAAAGAAATGAGAGACGAATGTCTAATCGGTTTCATCGAGTGCATAACCGGACTTATGGAAAGGTCGACCAAATTCTTTGAACAACACAATAAACCCCCCCAACATAGGGAAACACGATCGAGCTTAGAAAGGACATGACCGATCGTGCAAGGAACCCAATTGATCTGCGTGCTATACCCAATCGAGCACTCTATGCACGCGAGATGCTACGCACACGACGACGTCGAGGACGTCCACCTAATGAGTAGAGTATCTTGGTCAGGCTCGTGACCTTAAACAAGCGCTTTTCGGGAGGCAACCCAAGCCCCATATCCTTTTAGTTATTTTGTTTTATTTTCAGAATTCGATTCTTATTCTTTTCACATGCATGCACACTACTAGTGACTTCGATGTATCGTTCTCTCTTTTTCGGATTGTATGACTTTTGTTACAGGTTTTCCACTCTGATATCATCCACAACAAAGGAGAGACGCATATACCCAACTACATCAACTTGGAACAACAAGCACACATCAGGTGCACACGTTCCCATCTCCTTTATTTTTCCCGAGTTTTTGCATGCTAGTCCTTCTCTTAGATTTTGAACATCAGGACGGTGTTTTGTTCAAGTCTAGGGGGTACTCTTCGAGTTTCATGGTTGTGATTAGGATTTAGATGTCGATTTATTCCCTTTATTTTAGCTTTTACATTAGTTAGGATTAAGATATACGAATATATAGTACGAAAAATTTCGAACTTTAGCCATTTTTATGCAACTTTGTCGAATCGGGAACAAAAGTCTAGGATTGCTGAAAAATACCTTTAGATATCAATTAGTTAGTAGTCGTGCATGAATATATAGCCTATAGTTATATTTCACCCTTAGGTTTCAATCCCAAGTATTTATATCTCCGAGCATACCGTTCATTCGTTGTTTTGTTTCGATCGCTATATTTCCACGCACTTACACTCCACTGTTAATAGAATAAGTTCATTAACTATTTCAGTATTACATTGACATGAGTGCATCGATATTGATGGTTCAGGTCTATGTGGTGGGTCGAGGCTGTTTTTTTACGTCCTAAGGGTTAGAGTCGATGCGTAATCACAAAAGTTTAATCAAAGGAAAAAAATATACAATGACGTAACCTCTTCACTCCGCTAAGGTTACAAGAGTTTATGAGTGTGCCAATTGGCAACCTGGGTCTAAGTAGAAAGTTGTCCTCTTCAACTATGACATCCTAGAAATCGAGTGCAAATTTTCAAAAAACAATGTGTGGAAATCGAAAAGAAGAAAAAGAGAACAAAAAAAAATTGTCTTAAGAATGATATCGAACATTTTGTGCATTAGAATAGATATGGAGATCGCTCGAATGTTGTCTAACGGTTAGTGAAATGAACTTAGGATAAATGTAGGATTGCATGGTTAGTGGATTTCGGTAGATAAAGGTCTAAATTTGATGCACATAGATCTATGTTCGTGTGATGCATTGTTGTGTAGGATGACTGACTTTTCGAGTTGTTTGTGATAGTATCTGGTTGTTGTCTAACTCTTCTCATGCTTAGTTCTAGTCTTGCTCGAGGATGAGCAAAGGTTCAAGTCTGGGGGAGTTTGATAACGTCTATTTTGTTATAGTATTTTAGTTCTTTTTCATACTTAGTTTAATTATTCATTTAGACTTTACCAAGCATTAAGCATCATTTAGTCATCTCCTAGCGTTTTCTCGTGTTATTGTAGGAAATAAAATATCAGAATACCAACACGAGTAAATGAAGCAAAACTAAGCAAAACCAATCTCCTATCAGCTATGCACAATCAGGATCCAAAGAATCATAAACCGGAGAAAAGAAATGGAAACAATGGCCGCTTACAAAAAATGGAAACAATGTCCGCTTACAAAAATGGAAACTTCGGTGGCTGGAACAAAAATAGAAATTGTCGGTTGCTGGAACAAAATTAAGAAGAGCATGGTAGGAACATGAAAAGGAAACATGGTTTACATAAAACAAGTTGCTGGAACAAAATGTAAACTTCCAACCGCCAACCCAGAAATGGAAAGATTGCCGCCTACACGTGAATGAGAAACTACAACCATTGGAGATAGAAAATGGAAATGGTTATTGGAACAATTAATGGAAACACAAGAACAAGAAAGAAGGCAGCCAAGAAAAGAGGAAAATGAGGAAAAAAGAGAAGGAAACTGTTGCTGCACAAAAGGAAAAGGAAAAAACAAGTTGTTGAAGAAAATGGAAATCGATAAAAAGAAAACGAGTAGTGAAGAGAAAGGAGAACGAAAAGGAAAAGGCTGTAGAGCTTAGATTCGGACAAAGAGGAAAGGAAATAAAGAAAAGAGGAAAGAGGGCGTAGGGGTCAAGAGGGCAGAAGAAATTCAGATACAAGACACACACAACACACAACACACACGAAGAGAGAAGAGAGAGCATCACGCCGAAAGGCTGGAGACGGGGCGACGAAGTAGGATCACGAAGGAGTTGTTGAAGAAATTGATAATAGAATAGGAAGGGATCTCGTTCTTGATCCATGTTGGATTTAGTTATCTTTCGTGTTTTTTTTCTAAGTCCATATCCGAGTAGATCCATAGCCACAGGTTAGAGAGCTTTGCCGATATGTAATGAAGTTTTGTTCTTAATGCTTGGTTATAATATTTGTTCGTTTCAGATTGATTGGTTGTTTGTAGTGCTTTTATTCTTGTTGGTAGATTAATGTTTATAAAAATCTAAAATGAACTAGATTTTGGAACGTAGCCATGATATGAAGTTTTAATTGATTTAGAACCTTGGTCGGTCGGTTAATTGAACTTAGGAATTAGGATAGTGATCTTAATGCATCTAGTAGGTGAGATTAAGCAATTAAGAGATTGGTAGTATGCATGATAGGTAGTGGGTTTAGGCATCGAGAGAGTCATTCCGTAGAAAAGAGCTTGAATTCCCTGAATACGTAATTATATCTATAACCATGACCTTGTTAGAACTTCATTGTATCATCGTGCATCTCTCCAAACCTGTGGTATTTAGTTAATTGAATTTAATCTGTTGATTAATTAGTTTAATTTCATTCGTATTCAAAACACTATTTGATTTTCACGTCCTATACATTAGTTTACTAACTTTAGAGTTGCATCGATTCCTCGTGTTCGACCTTGTTACTATACGATCTGTACTCTTGCGAAAGCGTTAGTCTGGGTAATTATTACTTGAGATTAACCACATCAAGTTTTTGGCACCGTTGCTGGGGACTTGATTACGGCTTAGAATTAGGATACTTTTGGATTAGGACATAGTCCTTTCCGGAGTCTTGAGTCAAATTTTTTATATTCACCTCTCAGAGCCTAACCGATTCTTGTGTTTCTATTGTGTGAGGTACTCTATCGCGCGAGACAGAAAAAGAACAAATGGCAGAACGTCGCATCCTAAACGTGCCACAAATTCTAGCCGCGTTAACCTATGGAACATACATGGCTCCTAGGCATATACACAACTCTTGTCTTGCATTTTTAGAAGGGATGCTCGCGTCGAATTACAACCAACATTCATTCAAATGCTCGGCAACACATCATTCATAGGAGGACCCATCGAGGATCGAAATCACCATCTTACTGATTTTAAGATGCTTTGCCAAACCACTAGAGCGGGTGAAAGAGTCTCGGATGAGGACATCATGTTCGCTGCCTTCCCATTCTCAGTGAAAGATAAAGCACAAGACTGGTTGTATTCCCAACTGGCGAACTCTATACGATCATGGGGACATCTAGAGGAAAAATTTATGACGCGATTCTTCCCTCAGAGTTAAGCTCAGCTCGCCAAGGATCAAATAACCACGTTCGTCCAATGAGTAACTGAGAGTTTATACAAAGCGTAGGAACATTTCAAAGGCTATCAAGGCCTTTGTCCACATCACGACATGGATCAGAGCTATTTTATACACAACTTTCTGCAAGAACTCATGGATAACACGAGGATTCTGATCATAGCCGCAGTTGGAGGTTCTTTGAGCAACCTCACTTTTCCACAAATCGAAGACTTGATCGATCCTATGGCCGATGAGTGCAGCAATGCCGCTGGAGAATAAAGCCGCAACACTCCAACAAGGGTAGCTCATGTAAGCGACACGCATGCTCTATATACCGGTTTATCCGAGATGAAGGATCAAGTCGTTGGGATTTACAATCTTCTATCTAAATCGCAGCGTCCATATTATTCAGAGCAATTAGAGGATCAAGGAGTCCAAAGGCATGAGAAAGTAAACTACGTGAGTAACAATAAGTCTTTGGGAAACACGTACAATCCCGGATGAAGAGATCATCCAAACTTCTCGTATAGGAATTCCGATGGTGCATTGAACGCGCAACAACTATCGAAGAATTTCCAACCGTGGGCGTTGCAACAAAATCAAAACTTCCAGCCAAGGACACAACCCCAAATTCAGAACTATCAACCACATGCGTCCCTGTCCCAGCAAACCCATTCCAAAGCAGCCCCCGACATCAATACCATGATCGCACGTTTCCTCCAAGTCCAACAAAATCAAGTTAACTTGCTGATGGAAGTGCAACAAAATCAAAATAATCAAAATAATTTGTTGAAAGAAGTGAAAGCGGATCAAGAGAGCACCAAGAAGTAGATGGAGGGCTTTCAAACTCACCTTAGACACTTGGAGATGCAAGTTGTACAATTAGCACAAGGAGCAACACGTCCGCAAGGAGTTCTATGGGGAAGACCGGAAGCGAATCCCCGTGAACACGTCAACGCCATATACCTAAGGAGTGGTAAGACGGTGGATCTGCCCATTCCTTTGATATTTGAAAGGGGTGAAGCATCTAGTAAAGCGGTGGAAAAAGGCAGCAAAGTTGAAGAACACGAGAAGAAAACCGAGGAGAACGAAGATCCAAAATATGTAAAACCCAAACCAGGACCGTCTCGTTTGCCATTTCCACAACGTTAACGCAAGAAACTGATAGATCAGCCCACTCCTTCAACAATTGATAAAAGTGAAATGACTAGTACAATAATGGAAAAGGGTAGCAATGTTGAGGAGCATAAAAAGAAAACCGAGGAGGAGTCGAAATACGTAAAACCCGATCCAAGACCGCCTCCTTTGCCGTTTCCCTAACATCAATGCAAAAAGAACGAGGATGCTCAATTTGCTAAGTTTGCTGAGATGTTGAAGAAGATGCACATCACCATTCCATTCCATGAAGCATTGAAGAAGATGCCTTCATATGCCAAGTTCCTCAAAGATGTACTTGCAAACAAGCGAGATATGGAGACGGAAACCGTGATGGTAACAAATTCGATGCTGCAACCAAACCTACATAAGAAGATGCCTTATCTAGGTATATTCGTGATCCCTTGTAAAATATATAATTATGAAATTAACCATGCACTAATCAATGTCGGAGCAAGCATAAGCGTGCTACAATTGTCATTATACGAAAAATTGGATCTTAGGGGTAGGATGGATCTTCAAACTACACGAATGGCACTCACCATGGCTGATCGAAGTGTTAGGATACCCGAGGGAATGCTAGAAGACGTCCCTTTACAAGTTGGGAAGTTCTTCATCCTAGTCGATTTCGTCGTCTTAGATTTGGAGAAGATAAGAAAATCCTGATTATCCTCGATGGGCCATTTCTCAGTACGAAAAAGATGATCATACACTGTGCTGAAGGTAGACTCGCGTTAAAATTCGAGGATGAAGAAGTGGAGTTCAATCTGAACGACACACTCAAACAGCCTTGTATGGTGAATTCGGTATTCCACATCGACGTCCTAGAGACACTAGCCGAAGAAGTCTTTGAAGAGTCCAGAAATATGGATTCCCTTGAGATGGCTCTCTTGGCAGCTTAAAAAGAAGTGTATAAAGACCCAAAAGACGCAACATACTATACTAAGCAGCTCGAAGAAGAAAAGACGAAGGAGATCTCGAACACCGAGCTAAACACACTCCGAGCATATTTCTGTGCGATCCGAGCACAACAGGTCGTAACCCAAGCTAAAGGTGAAATCTTGGACAACCCTTATCAAGAGTAGTGCTCAATTCACTAACACATAAGCACGGCTCGAGTGGACATCAATTCAGGTAAAGAAAACGTCATAAATCAGTGCACAAACCTCCACGCGTCCAAGACAGGTTCCAACGCGTATAAAGCAGCATGCAGCCTACGCGAGAATTGGAAACTACAACAGTCAGAGATAGAAAATGGAAATGGTTGTTGAAATAATTAATGGAAACGCAAGAACAAGAAAGAAGACAGCCAAGCAAAGAGGTAAAGGAGGAAAAAAGAGAAGGAAAACGTTGTTGTACAAGAGGAAAAGGAAAAAACAAATTGTTGAAGAAAATGGAAACCGAGAAAAAGGAAATGAGTAGTGAAGAGGAAAGGAGGACGAAATGGAAAAGGCTGTAGAGCTTAGATTTAGCCAAAGAATAAAGGAAGGCGAAAAGGAAATAAAGGAAAGAGGAATGATGATGTAGGGGTCAAGAGGGTAAAAGGAATTCAGACACAAGACACACACACAACACACACGTCGAGAGAAGAGAGAGAGCATCACGCCGAAAGGCTGGAGATGGGGCGACGAAGAAGGACCACGGAGGAGCTGTTGAAGACATCGGTAATTGAATAGGGAGGGATCTCGTTCTTGATCAATGTTGAATTGGATTTTGGAACGTAACCATGATATGAAGTTTCAATTGATTTAGAACCTTGATCGGTTGGTTAATTAAACTTAAGAATTAGGATAACGATCTTAATGCATCTAATAGGTGAGATTACACAATTGGAAGATTGATAGTACGCATGCTAGATAGTGGGTTTAGGCATCGAGAGAGTCATTCCCTAGAAAAGAGCTTGAATTCCACGAATACGTAATGATATCTATAACCATGATCTTGTTAGAACTTCATTGCATCATCGTGCATCTGTTGAAACCTATGGTATTTAGTTAATTGAATTTAATCCGTTGATTAATTAGTTTAGTTTCATTCGCATTCAAAACACTCTTTGATTTTAACTGTCCTATTCATTAGTTTACTAACTTTAGAGTTGCATCGATTCCTCGTGTTCGACCCTCGTACTATACGATCCATATTCTTGTGGAAGCGTTAGTCTGGGTAATTATTACTTGAGACTAAACACATCAAAAACCTTTTCATTTTTCATTTTTTTCAAAGTGAAAAAGTAATAAGCATTGGAAATGGCTAACTTTTTGTTGGTAGTGATCATTTCCAACGAATTCCTAGCCGCTGGAAAACGATTGTTGAAAAATTACATTCGTTGCGATTTGCAACAACATTTCAGTGGATAATATCCATTGAGAATTATAAAGGGATTGTAACAAATATCTCTGTTGGAAACGTTCAATGAGCATCCGTTGAACTTGTTGGCGGAACTTAGCAACGGTTACCTGTTAGAATCGAAATGGTGGGAATTTTAAAATATTATAATGGATGCTTGTTAAAATTTTAGTTCTTTTATCAATGGGAATCCGATGATCGTTTGACGTATGTAAATAGATAACAAATAAAAAGTTTTTAATATATATAATTTATACAAAAAAAAAGGATTCACTACGTTTCATCTAAACCGGTACCGTCGTCTTCATTCTCGTACTCGCCAACGACTAATGAAGGAGTTGGATCAGAATCGATGATTGGTTCTTGTCTCGACGTTGTTGCCCTCGTCGGTGGTGGTGGCTGATACGCTTGATCGTTCAACAACTCGATGATACTCTCCATATGACATATCCACGCTTACGTTACTCGAAGAGTGTATTGCATTTCTTGAAGAGTATCTTGCGTTACTCGAAGAGTAGTCTCGAGCTGTTCGATGCTTCTTTCTTACGTAAAAGTATCTTGCATCGTGAGTGGTACCATCGTGGCGTCCTCGACGATGCTCGTTGTAAATTGGAAAGCCGTGAAATTTTTTGAAGTGTTAAACAAAATTAAACTATTCAACAGGTGACCCTTGCATTTTCCAATGGATGTCCATTGGAAGTGAAATATATGTTGTAAAAAAATAAATTAAAAAAGTTTGATATTACAATTATACAATTCACATATCTTATTCAGTTGATTATTCAATTGTCAAGTATTCCTTCAATTGTGCATGGAATTCATTATCATGTTCATCTTCTGCATCTTCTAGTTCAACTTCAAAAATGCGGATGTATTCGCCATCTATGTTAATTCTTACGAGAATATCTTTTGGATTGTCTATATCAATTAATCGTATGGGCTCAGGATGATCGATTTGCAAAAATTATTTTTTCTTCTGTGCTTATAACTCCATGCGGTTTAATCTTAATTACAACCCACCACTCCTCTTTCGATTTTTCAATATTGTTGGATAGTGCACGTGACATACTAGATATGCCTTATATGTTGTGATGAATGAATCATACTTTCCATATTGTCGTGCCAAGTTGATGTCAATTCCTTCCCATCGAGCTTTTCCACGTACCACGTCCTATGGTTGGACGGAACCACTGATATTTAAAAACCATTATCTTCAATCCAACAAGATCAAGGTATTCCACTTGTAGGATTTGGTGTAAAATGTCGTATAAAATATCATCCTCTTTTTACTATTAATGCAAACACCATAATTGAACATGTATTTTTTTTAAGGTTTTAAGTGTAGAATGTGTATCCCTAAGTAAACATAATTGGCCAACAAAATACATTTCTTGCAGAACCATTAGCTAAATATTTTAGGATTTCTCTCATCGGAACCCTTGACCTATATAATATAAAAATGAATGATTACTTATAACATAAATTATTTTACTTATATATACGAAAATATGTGTACTTACGTAATCTCTCATCCACAAGGTATAATGTTGAACTTTCATTTTGGTGGGTTCATCTGTATTTAGATGAAGATATATACCCATTACGTTTTCGTCAAATATCTTGTAATAAAAGTATATTAACATATATATATTTGTAATTTTAAAGATCAATTGTCATTGTTTTGTACCTTTCGAAAGCTAATAGCTCATGAAAATTAATAATATATATGTGTGGATGTAAGTTTACTCTTCTAGTGTTAGCCCATATTCTTTAGAATTTTTTCATGTATGTCTAATTGGTGTAAAGATCTCGTGAATTGCACCAAACTAACGATTATATGAATATAGGTAGCTTGTGTGATCTTCTTCTGATCTTCTTTGTTTCATTGGAATATGTGATTCGAAATAAAATATGTTGAAATATATGATTTATTCCAACAAATATTGTTTAATAATAAATCTTTCAACCACTCCTTTATTTTTTTTTGCATTTTTCTTTAGATGAAAGAAAAACATTTCGAAAGGATACATCCATCTGAATTAAATTGGACTACCGAGTATTGTCTCATCTGTAAAGATATTGGTAAATGTTTCATGATATCGAAGAAGAAAGGCATGAAAACTCTTTCCAAAGAGCGTAATACTTGAGAGATATTCTCTTTCAATAACTCCAAGTCATTTCTTTTAAAATTTCTTGAACATATATCTTTCAAAAATATGTTAATTCCGCATAAAACATCGTGAACGTTCCATGGTAGTAGCTTATCAAATGCAATTGGAATGAGTTTTTGCATGAAAACGTAACAATCGTGATTTTTCAAACCCGATCAGCCTCGAACACACAATATCTACATAACGAGCAATGTTCGATACATATTCATCTGGAAATTTAGCGCCTTCTGTTAACCACCTCAATAATATTATTTTCGCTAGCCTAAACAATCTGAATATTGGGATAGGTTGTTCTTCCATCGCGTAATTCCAACTAAGGTCTTCGACATATTGTCTTCAGATCTTTCCTTAACCGTATGTTATTCTTCGTTTTTCCCATCACATTCATAATAGTGTTGATGATGTTATCAATTTTTTTTACAATATGCATAACATTCAAACTTTGACACAATATCAACGCTTTCCAATAAGGTAGTTCCCAAATTTATACTTATGCCATTCATCTTGGCCTTGTGGTTTTCGACGCCCACGATTTCTACCACATTCTACCGCTTTCAATCTGAAATATTGCTTCGTACTTATGTTATAAATAAGAATTTCATTGTTCCATAAATCTTTTAACTTATGAATTTAGGGTTGCAAAAAGACATAAAAACTTTTCTTCGGATGTTCTGGTCTTGGAATAAGCAATGTCAGAAATATTACATCTCTTTTCAAACACATATCGGAAGGCAAATTATACAGAGACAAAAATAATTATCACAAAGAATATTGACTTCTAGATTATTCATAGGGACTAAAACCATCGGTGTATAGACAAAGATAAATATTTCTCATTTCATACGCAAACTCGAGAAATATTTCATTGAAATCCTTCCAAGTCTTACCATCCGATGGATGTTGCATTATCTCTTGACTCGTCTAGTTTTCTGCGTGTCATCTCATTGTCGTATCAGTTTTTTTATTCATATAAGCTTACCAACTTGTTTTCCATAACCATATAAAGCATCTTTTTGTACGATACATATTTTTGTGAAGATAATTTTTTGGACATAATCTAAATTACACCGCAAAATTTACATTCCAACAACTATTTATCTTCTCTCTAAAATAATATGGAACTATTTCTACAAACATCAATTTTTTCATGTGGCATTCCCAAATCTTTTAAAACATTTTTTGTTTCATAATATCTTAGGAGATTGATTATTTCCCGCTAAATATTTACACATGGTTTCTTAAAATGGATCCATGCAATTTCCAGCTATATTGTAGTATGTTTTTGTACTCATCTATCTTGATGGCAATGTAAACGAAAACTGACCTTCACGATAACCTATATATATAGGTTGAAAAATCAGTGTGCCTCATTGTTCGACATCTCTTCATGTGTTTTCTTAACAACTCAAGGAAAAACATATGATACTACTTCCGCATATGGATTGGTCGTCAACGTTTCATAATGAAGTTCTTCATTTTTTCCATTTTTTGTGCTTCTTGCATGATTTTTACCGTAAAATAACCAAATTTCATAACTCTTCGGGAAATCCACCTTGTAAAGGTGTTTGCAAAAAAATATTGACTTAGATACTTTATGTTTTTTGCATCTTTTGCAGGGATATAACATTATCCTGCATTCTTGACATAAAGGTTGCGTCGACGCAAAACTCATGAATTTCTCTAGTCCGTGTAAGAATTCTTTAGTAAGTTCTTCGGTTACGAGATCTTTTCTTCTACACATTCATTCTCTTGATTTGTATATACCTCTATTTGAAGAAGACAACATTTTTTGAAAATACATTTTGTATTGATGGCTTGATGGTTAACAGTTCGAGTTTGATGTATGCACAGAAAATATTCAACGGATGTCCGTTTGAAATACAAACGGATGACTGTTGAAATATAACATTGGATTATTCCAACAACAACCTCAAAACTCTAAAATTTATAACGAGCATCCGTTGGATTTAAATGTTGGTTATCAACGGGCTTCTAACGGATGTATAAACAGATTTGCAACAGATAATATTTTTTGATCATCCATTGGCAATTTCAACGGATTGCAATGGAATTTTGGTTGTTGATAATTTTGTCATTTCTATTACAATCCGTTGTAAATATTATCAACGGACGGATTCATTGATCCGTCCGTTGATATTCATCTGTTGTTTTTTGTAGTGTAAGGATTTTGATCTTTAACTTAAATAATGATATTGAATTCCAGTTTATTTAATGGCGTTAAGAAATTACGTATTGTATAGTTTATGTTCACCGTCACTGTTTTTTTCGAAAGGACATAATGTATATGAATTTAGAGGTTCTCACGCATGACAAGGTATTGTGTTCAATAATCAATAGCATCTCGTTCATATCATCTACTATTTCTTTTGTTGGTCATAATATATTATTCTCTTGAAAAAAATAATAAATCTATGTATTGTTCACTTAAACCATTGTACAAAAAGGTTTAGTATAGAATAAATGTGAGATTTGTATTTTCTTTATCCACAATAATTTAGATGGAAAATCTATACTACATTCTTCGTTATTAGGTTTGAAAAGAAAATTGTCTCCTACTTTTAATACCTAATAAAAAAATTCGTGAAAACTTGTTGTGTCAATGTTTTTTGTTTTTATAAAGATGCATGTTTTTAGTTATTTTTAAAACATGACAATAGTCTATATATACAATGTATTTATTGAAGCTTTTACAATATGATGTGTGTTTCCTTTAACGATAACAAGTAAAATTTGTCAAAATTCTCCCTTGAATACTATAGATTTTCTGATAAAGGGTTTGTTCATTAAAAAAGCATCAATACATATCATAACATCTTTAATAGATTGATCCAATTCTTCAAAAATATTTATGGATCATTGATGTTTTATCTCATATTTTAAACCTTATCTTTTTAATTAGTTTTTCAAGTAATAAATATTGGTATAACGAATTTGGAATGCACAATATGACATCCTTCTATAATAACAATGATGTAATTCCACTTGAAAAAATATTTAATATCACTATGCAATCTGATTGTTATATATAATGTTTTCTCACTTTTGCCCCATCCATAAAACAAAATCATTGGCATGTTGGTATATAAATGATATTTACAATGACATTGAAAATGTCTAGTTGTTCTTCAGTAAGTTGTTAGATGTTATCGTTTTCAATTTCAATGGGATATGACATAGAATAAACATGTTTTAGAGAATGTATGTTTTTTTTTTCAAAAGTCTTTCAAATTTTATCATAACTTTCTATTGAAGCATGTTAATACCCGCTAAATCTATATATAAAAGGGATGATAAAATGGTACATTCTCCTTGCGTCACCTCAGCACCATTTAAATTTTTTATATATTTTATTTTAATTTATAATTTAATTTTATTGTCTATTACAAATTCTTTATAGTTACTCATCTAAATTTAATATTCATTGTAGTTATTTCTAAATTTAATATTTATTGTAACAATTCTATTTTTTATAATGAAATTAATTAAATATAAATCTATATAAAAAGAGAGGTTTTCAACAAAGATTTTTTTTTAGAAATGTAAGGGAACCCGTTAAATAATCTTTGAGGCTTCTTGATTTTCACTTCCTCGAGTTAGTTTTCGTATTTTTTTTCTTCTCAGCTCTCCAGGTTAGTTTTTGTGTTTTTCCCTTTAAAAAATCTAAATTGAAGCTTGATCACAACTTTTTCTCTCCTCACGATTCAATGGACTGACTTTTCCTCTCCCCACAACACTTCCCAAATCCCTTTGACTTTTCCTCTTCCCATGACTCAATGACAAAGAATTATAACGTATGCGGCGTTTCATCTTCTATTCTCACCTTGCCATCGTTTCCTCTTTTATTGTATCAATCTACAGCCTTTATACCTTCAATATTAATGCTTGCTCGACCATCTTGATGTTTTTTTCTCCTCACGCCAGTGAATCGCCTGCCCTCATCGACCTCAAACCATAATCGATGCATCTTTTCTATTGCAATGCATTTGTACAGCTCTCTTCAATTTTTTCAAGTCTTCAACATGAGATTTAGTGGGTTTCTCTCGGTGTTGGCTTCGCTGGAGGGGTCCGCTTCGTCATGATGGAGAATGCGAAGATACAAAGAGGGAAATGAAGGTCGAGAAGAAAGGACTCACATCACCAAGGAGCTATTTCATGGTGAGAAGATAGGGACGCAATTGTACAACTTCTAGAGTTTTGGTGGTTTCGCCATAAATGGATTGATCATCACGAAGTTTGTAGCTAAACTCAGTGGCAAGTCCTATGCTCCAACAGATCTGTTCCAACACAGAAATTTCTTTGAATTGAGCAGTGTTCATGGAATTGCAATGATTGAAAGATAAGTTCTTTTTTATCTGGTTTCTCCTCCAATCTATCGTCCCATATCTGATTTTTTCCGAGCAAATCCAAGCGATCTCCATCTAAACGAAGTAAGTTGTTTTGTAAAACTCTAAGCCTATTTTTTTTTTATTTTCGCAGATGCTTCCAAGAGGATGAGGGCACGTATTGTTCCCAACTGGTAGGAACATACCCGATTGGGCCATTTCTGGAGGAGTTTTTCCTTTTGCATTTGATATGAGCAGAATGACCTTCTCGCAACCTCTATCAAAGTCGTAGAGGCTAGGGATGTGCTGAAAAACATTGTGAAACCGCCGCCTCAGGTTAGTAACTGTGGAAATAACAGCCCAACCCACACGTTGGCCTCTCTTTCCATGAATTATTTTATCTTTTTGTCAATAATATCCTTGAAACAGATAAATATGATTACGAACCTTCAAAATTGTGTTTGTTTAGGATAATTGAGTACTCTATAATGTTGGTAGGTCTTCACGGAAGACGGAAACAATTTGAAAGCATTGTTTAAAAGAGGGAATGCTAGAGTAGAGCTTTGTCAGCCAGAATCTGCCCGTGAAGATTAGTCGCTATGTTCTATCGCGTGTTCAGAGGGTAGAGAGTTAAAATTGGGTAAATTGAGTGTTGAGTCTCATTTTTCTCTTAAGAATTGGAGATACAATCCAATGGAACTGTTTTTTTTGTTGTTACAATGTAATGAAGGTGGTATAGTATAGTACAATGATTGTATAGACTTTGGAGAAGAAAAGAGAATTCCAAGAAGTGGGTTTGGGGATGAAGAAGTATGCAAAATAAACATACGCAACCTATACAACCATAACAAGTAAGGCATTTACTAAAAAAGGATTCATAGTCTAACTGTAGGTTATTTGCCATAGTGTTACAATATATAGCTTAAAATCAATTTTATATTAAGATTGGATTGATTAAGGAAAATGATTTTTTTTCATATGGCTCAACAAATGTGATTAGAATATGCAAAGATTGCATCCAAAATTTGCTTATGATTCTTTGGAATTACAAGTTTCCTCTGGAAAGGGTTTCCATGCATCTACAAGATGTATTGCTAAAATTGTTAGCTTATGAGAAAGATTAGAACAAATGTAAGCGGATTACTTATTATAGACTTTGAAGAGTCCCATGTGAAGAACCAAGTGAAACTGGAGGCTTATTACGTGGAAACTGGTTATGTTGTTGGATATCTTAGTATATTATAGTTCGTTTTTCAGTTTCTTGAGCAATCAGGGGTCATTTAGACTTTAGATTATCTACATAAACATCCATTGTCACTAAAAGGTTTCTTGGTGAAGAATCCAATTTTGTTTTTACTGTCAGTATAAACATTTGAAGATCTAGGGATGGTAAGGTATGAAACAAAATCATCCATTTTTTTACTTGAAAAAATCCTATGATTTTTTACGTATAATATCCATTAACATAAACAGTTTCTAGGAAACCCGCGAACGATGGAACATGCACCAACGAGTAAAGACAAGAAAACACTAAAGAGGTATATTTTCAATAATAAAAGAGTAGGATAAATAAGAGTTTCTAAGAGGCGACTATAAGAAATATTATTTTTTAGTTATTGGTTAAAGGACTTACCCGACCGTTCTTCTTCACCACCAGTGAGACCGTTCCTTCTTTCTCCTCACCAGTGCAATCGTTCCTTCAATGCATTTAAATGAAAAAACTCTTCGTTGTCTTGGAGGATTTCATCAATACATTTGCTAGAGAGATGATTGATTTTCACATGGATTTGTGAGACCATCGAATCCCGAGTAACACAAAGACAGTATATCTTGCTCGGGACTCCCTCCAACATCATTGTCTTGATCATCCGAAGACGCCAATGATCGCGGATTTGGAGGATCTTCGCGGTCTTAGAGGAAGAAATCTAGCAGTGAAGTTGTAATCTTCATCCCTGAATCCTCACAGTTTACACAATCAGATCCGACACCATAGATATCAGAGATGAGATTTCTATCGAATATCGAAAAAAAAACTTTGTCATTAACCACCGCCTCCGATACTCTGTCTTTCTATATAATTATGCATTTGTTATATATACATTTCAATTGTATAATTAAAAATTAATAAAACTCCGCGCATCGAGCGGGTTTTATTACTATATAAATATCACCTAAATATGTGATGTATGTTCACTGAAAATAGATCGGGACCGCACTAAAACTATTTTCATATGTTACTTTGTTGATATTGTGATTTCTACATGGTAAATCAACAACTATTATCATGTGTATGATACGATAAATCCTTTAAAATTTCTTTGTCATTATTCATACAAAAAATATGATGGAGTTTTGATTTCATTTTTTATTATATTTATATTGTAAAATAAACATAAATAATAAAAGAAAATGCAGAGAAAATTTGAAAAAAAATTGGAAGATAAAAATAAAGATTGCAAAAGTTAATTAAAATTCTAACTAATAAACACTGAACACTATGTATCACCATATAATACTATATATGTTACATGTTTTTATTTTTTTAACTCTAACTATGAATCAATTGATTCAATCATTTTATTTTTTTCATATGTTTTAAAGATATAGAAGAAATATTATAGCAATTAATTATATTTTAAACAAATATTCACATTCATAGTTCAATGCAATATATTTTCATCCATTGATATTCTATTAGTTTCATATTTACTCATTATTCGATAAAATAATATATACGCAATGCCGTGAACCAATATTTTTAATATTTTTAATATATCAATTTATTTTTAATAAATTAATTTTATTATATATTTTTAAATTTTTAACATCTCGGACATACACGGATTTTTTTTCTAGTAGTAATTAATAGTATGTTTATTTGAAAAAAATAATCAATTTTGAATATTCTAGAAACGATAAATTATATCGTTTATGTTATAGATGTATAAATAAAAAAAAAATGATTACTAGGAAGCAAGATCGGACGATGAACAACAATCTCGCTAGTAAAGTAAACGTATCACACGATGCAGGCGGTTACACGTGTCTGGGTAACTTGTTCACTAAAGCTTTTATATATGTATATATACATACAAATTTTTAAAAATAAATAAGACAGGCGTGAGCATAAACCATTATAAACAAATGATGGTGAACACGACTCTTGGGTCCAACGAGCCATTATTTCATAATTCTCACACTATGCTCTTCTGTTTTCTACACTTTCATTATTAAAATATAGTTTTAATGCCCTTTTGTCCCTTTCAGTTTTTTGCCCTTTTTCTCTGCGACCTTCTTCGTGATATTCTTCACAGTTGTCGATTTTAGGAAAAAGCTCCCTCGTCTTTTTCTTAACATATATATATATCCTCCATCTAGTTATTGTATTTTTATTTAAATATGTAAATAATTAATTTCAACATAAACATAATACAAAAGGTTATATATTTTAGAAGATTAGTTTTTGCTTAAATAATTAACTTTAAAATTTGTGGATGACACTATGTTTAATTATATCATTTATCTGAAAAGTTGTATCTTATTTTTCTCCATCTACCAACAACTAACGGATAATTACAATACTCACTTAAAAGATAAAAAAATCATTCTATATTAAAAAAAAGTTGAATTCATTTCAACGTTGATAATTCTTTTTCTTTCTTTCTATAATGATGGAAATACATATTGCCTCCGGAATAGCACAGTTGGTATTAGAGAAAAGTAAACATATATTTTTTATTTACAGAGTCTCGAATTATTAGTGAAAAGATAAAGCGAAATTTAAAAATGGTGTTCTTTTTGCTCCATAAAAATATATTAAATTGAAAAATGATACAAATATGAATATTTAATTTAGGGAAATCGATGAGGGGAGATTCCCTGCAGGTTTTATGCACTTAAAGCTCTACATGCTTGTTTATGTACCTAACAGCCTATGAACTTCCTTTTTGGGCCATTAAGTGCATTTAATTACCCTAATCTATTATTCTTTTTCAAGCATTAAAATAACATAATGCAATTGCGACATTATAGAACTGTTCAAATTACAATATTCGTTTAAAAATAATAGTACACAAAAGTAAAATGCATAAATTACAATACAAGCTAAAAGTCCCTTTTCATAAATAATGTAATGCTTTTGTATCATTTTTTGATATTTAACCTCTTGACCTTTTAAAATTTCCTATTTTAATATTATGTTTTAAGTTATGTTGATAATCGAAAAAACATGTTATATGATCGTGATTATTTGTTAAATGATATATAAATCGTATAATGACATATTGATTTTAGCGATTTTAATTGTTGATACTGAAATGTAAAATTTTAAAGCTTAGATTTAAAAATAAGGATGAATTTGACGTTGAAAATATGAAAGTGTTTATAGCATTTAATATTCGAATAATTTTTTTAAAAATATTCACTTTTAGTTGATTTTATTTTTATATTCCATAGAAGGGGCCTTTCATGCATTTAACTGGGCCACAAGCACAAGAAGATAATACGCTACGTTTAGATACTCACTTAATGGGCCTAAGCGTCACTCGTGGCCCGAGAATGAAAACACGTGGCAACTTCATCGTGGAGAAGAACCTGAAAGTAACCGCAGCAAAATGTGAACGGAGAGAAACCAAAACGGCATAAACTCGATCTCCTCTCGCTTCTCTCTCTACGTCGGAGACAAAACAATAGCAGACGAACGGAGCGTAACTCTCCCAAATCCAGATCTGGTTCTTGAGCTTCTGTGTGACTATGGAATCTCGAGGAAGTCGAAGAACACCTCTATTGGTGATCGCTGCCGTGTTCTGTATGCTCTTCATCCACGGTGTTCAATCGTTCTACCTTCCCGGTGTTGCTCCTGAAGACTTTGATAAGGTGTGTATTTATGAGTTCTCTTTTGTTGGATAAAGCGTCGCGTGCGTGGTGATTGTTATCTGATTGATCTGCATTTTGAGAGGTCGGATCTGTGTTTTGTTTTCCGATTTGATCTGATGGTCGTTTTCGGTCGAGTTGAGTGAGTAGTCGTGATTTATTCGTACATGTTAAATTTTAGTGATTGAGGATTACAGTGCTGCGTTCAGGTAGGTTGTAAATTCTCAATCTAACGATTCGCTGTGTATATTTTGCATGTTTTCCGAGGATACCGTGTGTTCTTCATTATTCTTGAGGATAGTCTCCATGTCATAAATTTTTAATGTTTTGTGGATGAGATTCGTCCATAGATGCATAGTCTTCTTATGTGCCTTTTGATCTGCATTCGTGGATATCGAATACTCTGAATCATCTTATTGCATAATTCTGGTAGCGTTAATTCAAATGTTCAAGCTTCTTAAGCCGCTTTTGAAGGTTATATGCAACACTTTGTATTATTAGCGTTCCCAGGGTGCTTTAACTGTCACTGTATCATATCAAGGAGAAAATTATATTCTTCGCCAAAGCTCACATCGACATGTTTCATGTTTGTTGGGGGCATTCTACCCGCCCTAGCTGCTGGAATCTCCTGATGTCTTGTCATTGTTGTAGAACTGTCTGTAATTTAATATATTGAGTATGTCACTGGGAATGATATGTGGTCAAAATGGTACATCACAGTTTGACTGAGTCCGGAACTGTTTGGTCTCCTTCTATAGGATCATGACCTTTATATTGCAGAAGCATTTTTTTTCCGTTTCTGAGTCCAATTCGTGCATGTAGATGCAGCCTTTTGATCTCATGCATATTGCAGAAGGTCGTTGTGGTGATTTCTTGTTTATGTGTTCTGGATCATATATTTGCAGGGAGATGAGCTGAAGGTGAAGGTTAATAAATTGACGTCCATAAAGACACAGCTTCCTTATTCCTATTATTCTCTTCCCTTTTGCCGGCCTAAAGAAATAGTGGACAGTGCTGAGAATCTCGGGGAAGTGCTTCGAGGCGACCGTATTGAAAATTCTCCTTATGTGGTTAGTATTAACAAGTATATTGGAGTCTGTTATTTGCTATTTCTTTGTCAACCGCCAGTCAATGGAACAACTCAATAAGCTCTATGTTTTCTGGATTGTCTTCAGTTTAAGATGCGAGAAGCGCAAATGTGCAACGTGCTTTGCCGGATCACACTTAATGCCAAAACCGCTAAAGAGTTCAAAGAGAAGATTGCCGATGAGTATCGTGTAAACATGTACGAATGATATGTATAGTTCCATTATTTCTATGATTTCTCTATTTTCCCTGCTGGCGTCATCTGATTCTGTACCATGTTTGTTTTCAGGATCTTAGATAACCTCCCCCTTGTTGTTCCGCTTCAGAGAGCTGATCCAGGAGCTCCTCCAATTTATCAGCTCGGCTATCATGTTGGGCTCAAAGGCCAATACGCAGGGGTAAATTGGTGGTTCATCTAATTATAGTGCCTTAAAGTATCCATTTTCATGTCGAGACACTGAATTTATCCGTCCTGTGTTTCATAATCTTACACAGACCAAAGAAGAAAAGCATTTCATCCACAACCACTTGGCATTCACCGTCAGATACCACAGGGACATGCAAACTGATTCTGCTAGAATTGTGGGGTTCGAGGTTAAACCTTACAGGTAATATTTCTTATTGGATGACAGATTCTTTCTATCAAGGTCTTCAATCAGCTCATTTAAGAATAACATTTATCACCCTTTGCATTCAGTGTTAAGCATGAATATGAAGGGAAATGGAAAGACAATACCCGCTTGACTACTTGTGACCCGCATACAAAGCGATCGGTTACCAATTCCAACAGCCCTCAAGAGGTCGACGATAAGAAGGAGATCATATTCACCTACGATGTAGACTTTCAGGTGATAGATTTGGGAAAACAAGGTTAACCAAGCTACATCTGACTCGCATTTCCTACTTGTACTAACGTTTACATATTATCTGCGTTGTCTTTGTTTCAGGAGAGTGATGTAAAGTGGGCGTCTAGATGGGATGCTTATCTTCTCATGAGCGATGATCAAATCCATTGGTTCTCAATCGTCAACTCCTTGATGATTGTCCTCTTCCTCTCTGGTATGGTAGCGATGATCATGCTACGCACACTTTACCGTGACATTTCCAAGTACAATGAGCTCGAGACCCAAGAAGAAGCTCAGGAGGAGACAGGATGGAAGCTAGTCCATGGTGATGTATTCAGGGCCCCATCCAACTCAGATCTGCTCTGTGTCTACGTTGGAACAGGAATCCAGTTTTTTGGGATGATCCTTGTCACCATGATATTCGCTATTCTTGGGTTCCTCTCCCCATCAAACCGAGGTGGTCTCATGACGGCAATGCTTTTGCTCTGGGTCTTCATGGGTCTCTTCGCTGGTTACGCGGCTGCTCGCCTCTACAAGATGTTCAAGGGAACCGAATGGAAGCGGATCGCCTTCAGGACAGCCATAATGTTTCCAGGGGTCGTCTCCATCATCTTCTTCATCCTGAATGCGTTCATCTGGGGCCAGAAATCATCCGGGGCTGTGCCTTTTGGCACCATGTTTGCCCTCATTGTTCTCTGGTTCGGTATCTCAGTCCCACTTGTGTTTGTAGGAAGCTACATCGGGTTCAGGAAACCCGCTATTGAAGAACCCGTCAAGACGAACAAAATCCCCAGACAGATTCCGGAACAAGCCTGGTACATGAACCCGGTTTTCTCAATCCTTATCGGAGGAATTCTACCGTTTGGAGCCGTATTCATCGAGCTCTTCTTCATCCTCACATCGATTTGGCTGAACCAGTTCTACTACATCTTCGGTTTCCTCTTCCTTGTCTTCATCATCCTCATTGTCACTTGCGCAGAAATCAGCATTGTCCTCTGTTACTTCCAGCTCTGTAGCGAGGACTACCTCTGGTGGTGGAGGTCATACCTCACCGCGGGCTCCTCGGCGCTCTACCTCTTCCTCTATGCTACATTCTACTTCTTCACGAAGCTCGAAATCACCAAGTTTGTATCTGGCTTGCTCTACTTTGGGTACATGCTCATTGCGTCTTACGGGTTTTTTGTCCTCACTGGCACAATCGGGTTCTACGCCTGCTTCTGGTTCACTAGGCTCATCTACTCCTCCGTCAAGATTGACTGAGATTAGCAATTAACAGAAAAACAAACAGCATTTGTAGTCAACAAACCGCCTTGTCTGAGACCTCCAAGGCTTTGAGGTATTTCGCATAATTTTTACATGTAAGATTTTTGGGTACAAGACGAGAGAATATTACAGTTTTGAACTCCCGTGGTTCTACAACTGTAACTTTGATGCTACCGTAAGTTTTACATTCATCCTTTGTAAGAGAACGAAGGCACTCACAGAAAGGTAACAGAACTCAAAAGAAAAAAAACGTGACTCGCACGTGGACAGTGACATTGTCGGATCAAGTCCTGTTTTTGTATCATTGAATGTCGTCGTTGGGCTGTCTGAAGTCAAGGTCCTGTGGTGGCCCTTGATGCCTAGGTTATGAACCAGTTGCCTCTCTGCGGCCTTCATGTCCCTCCGGTATCATCTTGTGCGTCGCTCTTACTAGGATTGCGTATTGCGACCTTTTGGACGCCATACATACGTTGGAAGCATCTCCTTTCGGACGCCATAATTTTAATAATAAAATATCTAAAATATGTTAAGGGAATGACGGATAAGTTCGAAAAGAAAATTAAAGGCGAGATATATTTGAAATGCATAGACACGTTATAATAAAAAATGAGACACAATTTTAACTGGACGTTACAGTAAAATGAAACACAATCGTAATTAGACAAATGGATTTGGTATATGTTTGCAAATGGTCTAGTTACTACTACTACTACTGTACTGGTCTAAACAAGGCTGGGAAATAGACGTACTCAAGTGGGTCGTCCGAATATGTATCCTAAACTTATCGGCCCAACTCCACGGGAAAAGAAAAAGAAACAAACCACTAATTCTCTGATCGGGTCTCTGTCTCTTGTTCCCGACCGTTACCTTACTTATTCTCCCAACGTCTATTTTCTTTCCTCTTTTATTTCTCGATTTCCTCCATTTATGATATCATCTCCAACGGCTAGTTTCCAAACTCCCTCACTCTTCTTTCCCCTTCTCTCTCTATATATACACACACTTCATCAAGTACTCACTCCACCACTCTCCCTCTGCTTCTCATCTTCTTCAATGGCTTCGGTAACAAAGTCTTATCTCACCGTAGCAGTCTCCCTCTGCTTCTTCTTCCTCGTCGCAGCTGCGAATGAAGTGATAGTCGGTGGAAAATCAGGCGAATGGACGATCCCCTCCTCTTCTTCTTACTCTTTCACTCAGTGGGCTCAGAGTGCTCGCTTCAAAGTCGGCGACTTTCTTGGTGTGATCTGGTTTCTTCAATTTAAAAAATTCAGATAATCTCCACTAATTTGATCTAAACGACTATGCAATCAAAATGTTGCTTTTGTGTTCATATTCAATCTTCGTGTTAATTTCCAGCCTTGCTATATAACCTAACCATTCTATGTTCCTGACAATGCTCAAATCGATGGTTTTTTTTCAGTCTTCCGTTACGAAGATGGAAAAGATTCGGTGCTACAAGTAACACCAGAGGCTTATCAGAGCTGCAACACCATGAATCCGATTGCCAATTACACTGACGGAGATTCCAAAGTGAAGCTGAATAAACCAGGTCCCTTCTACTTCATCAGTGGAGCAAAGGGTCACTGTGAAAAGGGTCAGAAACTGCGTCTCGTTGTCGTCACTCCTCGCTACTTCGCCTTGTCTCCGGCGCCTTCACCTGCGGAATTCGACGGCCCCGCCGTCGCACCTACAAGTGCCGCTGCCGGAGCTTACGGTGGACTCGTTGTTGTCGTTAGTCTGGTTCTTGGTTTGTGGGTTTGGTTCTGATCTGGTGGTTTTTTAGAAAGCTTTTTTAAGTTGAAAAAAAGCTTCTAGTTATTATTATTTATTTATTTAACTGGTTATGTTTACATACATGTAGAAAGAAATCTTCGTTATTTTAAAAAAATTGCTCCATAACTAAATTAATTTTTTCAATTTATGTGTCTAGACATCAGATTACCATTCCATTCCAATTTGCTTTGATAATTAAGAATAAATATAGCACATAATCAAGAAATCTAAAAATTTCAAAATTTTGTATTTTTATTCGCAAAAATGGAAAGAAATTACTTGTGAAATATGCAAATCCGAATTATTAAATGGAATTTGTTAATGTAAGCGTCCAACACCAGTCAGCGAGCGAGCTGCAGCATCATGCGCTTAACACGGTCCGACGGACGATACGCGTGTGTGGTATTTTTTTTTTATAAAACCCCTTCATTCTAAAAATCTTCATAAGTCTCCTTTTCAAATCATAAAAATCCCTTTTAATATATACCTTAGAAATAAACTTTTTCCAAAATGGGTGCGAGGGGATTATCAAAAATGCCCTTGTAGGGCTAAAATGTTTCAAAAATACCCTTGTTTGAAAAAATAAAGTTTCAACTTTAAATCTACCCTTAAAATATTGATAATCCCATATTACCCTTGACGATAATTTTTCTCTCTCCTCTAGAGCACATCTAATTCTCGCGCGAAAATTACTATTCCTCACACCACAACAGATTCGGCGAGAGTAGCTTGCAATCGGCATCAGATTCGCTGCCAATAGGTTGAAATCCTTTGTTGTCAACAAAGAAGCTTGCAATTAAGCACGTTCCGCAGAAATACCAGCTATGTATAGTGAGTTTTTCGTGTTTCTCTTGTGTTTATTGCAATGTCAAAGGTGACAGAGTGGGTCACAGAGTCGTACGGTCGCACTGGGTCACAGAGTCTCATCGAGGGGTCAAAGGGATCAAAGGTCGTCGCAGGGGTCCAAGGGTAAATGGGTCGAAAAGGGTGAAAGGGTCGCAGGGGTCCAAGGGTAAATGGGTCGCAAAGGGTCAAAGGGTCGCAGGGGTGCAAGGGTCGGATGGGAAAGGGGTCGCAAAGGGTTCAAAGGGTCGCATGGGTCCAAGGGTCGCATGGTAAAGGGGTCGGAAAGGGTTCAAAGGATCGCAGAGGTAAAGGGGTCGTAGGGGTCCAAGGGTCGCAGAGGTAAAGGATCGCAGGGGTCCAAGGGTCGCAAGGGGTCGCAAGGGTCGCAGAGGTAAAGGGGTCGCAGGGGAAAGGGGTCGCAAAGGGTTAAAAGGGTCGCAAAGGGTTGAAAGGGTCGTAGGGGTCCAAGGGTCGCAG
>CM071868.1:4541991-4571040 GCA_036759665.1 Gynandropsis gynandra
GCGACTCAAGCGACCCATGCGACCCATGCGACTCATGCGACCCATGCGACCCATGCGACCCATGCGACCCATGCGACCCATGCGACCCATGCGACCCATGCGACCCATGCGACTCATGCGACTCATGCGACCCATGCGACCCATGCGACCCAACCGACCCTTTGGCTCAACCGACCCATGCGACTCGACTGAACCATGCGACCCAAGCCGACTCACTAAGACAACCGACTCAAACGACCCTTAGACTCCCTGTGACGCTCAAGCGACCATTGCGACCCAAATCGACTCACTCAGACTCAACGGACTCACTGACACTCACACCCATTTCAAATCAATAAACCATTCTGGGACTCGACAGCCTGCAAACCCTAGAAATCGACGCTCAACCGACCATCGCGACCCAAACCGACCCACTGAGACAACCGACTCTTGCGACTCAACCGACTCACTGAGACTCAACCGACTCATTGACACTCACACCATTTCAAATCAATAAACCATTTTGGGACTCGACATCCTCCAAAACCCTAGAAATCGATCTACTTACACTTATTGACGCCATTGAAGATTGACTCGTGCTCTCTTCTCCACCGCTGCTGATTCTAGCCATTTCCTTCTTGTCAACTTCGAATTTCCTTCTTGCCAACTTCGAATCGATCCCTCTCAAGATCGAAATCACTTGTTCTTTCTTGGCTATTACTCTCCCAGAATGCGGGTTTGGCTTTTACTCTCCCAGAATGCGGGTTTTCTCACGTTCGAAAATTAAGGGTAAATTTGTCTTTTCTCCAGTTTTTTTTCCGATTAAATAATTATTTTAGGGAAGGGTATTTTTGAAGCGTTTTAGCCCTACGAGGGTATATCTGATATTCGTCCGGCTTAACACAAGACCCATTTTTTAATTAACCTAAAATTAGGTTAACTAAGTATAAAAAAGAGAAAGAACCAATTGTGTTGCCTGCTCCTTTCACGACCGTAGAGAGGAAGAGAAGAAAAGAAAAGGAGGAAGAAAAAAGAGAAATTGGAGGAAAATTCGCCAATTTGTTCCATGTTCTCTTTGTGGATGAATTCTAATCAAGATTTCAGAGAAAATCGATTTGTGTTGTTGCTGGTAATATCATCATGAATCGTCAAGTCATCGTGAAAAATTAAGGTGATGATTTTTTTATATCGAAATTTTGTTTTGATGTTGATTCATGGCAAAATTCTTAGGTTTAAAATGATGCATGATAATGGTGGAAATTTTAGGAAATTCATATGAGGAATTGAGACGTATAAGTGAAGATTGAACAAAAGCCTAGAATAATCGTATGATGATTGATGGCATGTATATGAGTTGGTTTTGGTGAAACTAAAGTGGTTAGAGATGATTTGGAAAATTAACGAGCGACCAAGTGATGGGGTCAGATATTTTGGGTTTGGTTTTAGAGCCAAGTGAACATCTTGTCTAGTATGCTCGATAGATTGATTTCACACTCGAACATTTGAAATAAGGTGTGTACGAGCGTGTCGGAGAGAGTTTCCACATGATGAGTATCGAGTCGATGACGTTAATACCACATCACTTAGATCTGGAGTCGATGTCGTATTGTGCTAGGGTTGTGATAACATTTCGAGCGATGGAGCGTTGTATTTAGTTAGATCAATGGATATGCCGACGTTGTAACATGTTGGGGTTATGGTAACCTTTCGAGCGATTCGGAGCGTATTTAATCATATCAATGGATCTGTCAGCGTCCTACCATATTAGGGTTGTGATAACCTTTTGAGGAATTGAGCGCCGTATTTAGTTAGATAAATGCATCTGCGAGCGTTCTAGCATGTGGGGTTTGTGATAAACTTTCGAGTGACAAAGCATCGTATTTAGTTAGATTAATAGATCTGATAGCGTCGTATCATGTTGGGGTTGTGGTAACCATTTGAGCGATGAAATGTTATTTTACTGATGGATGCGATATGTTGTAATTTTACGCGATCATTAGTGCGTTGGGGTCCTTTGGACTTTGCGAGTGTATGTCCGAGCTAGAGTCTTATAGACTCGATGAGTTATGATCCGGTGTGGTACTAGTCTTAGACTTAGGGCATCTTAAAGTTTTCAAAAGAAAAGAGAAAACAAAGTCGTCCAACAAATTTGAAGGAGATATGATCAGGTGAGAGTGATTCAGATTTTTTTTTTGTATATTCAAAGTGCCCATGTTATCACTGTTGTAGCCATCATGTTAAAATACTAAGAATTTGACATGGGAGTAGGATACATTCGATGCTGCAATTTTGAACATTTAATTTTGTGAATGTGATTGCCAAGTAGAAAAATATGTTATATGCGAGAACAATAAACCGAGTGTTCTCATTGTGGGAGTAGAGGAACACATGTTAAGAGATTATTTGACACTACAAGAAAATCACGATTTAGGGACTGAAGAATCCGTCCCTAATCATGTTTAGGGACGGATTAGAGACGACCGGTGGTAGTCCGCAAACGCGTGTCGCTAAATGTTATCCGTCCCTAATCTGTCCGTAATTAAGGACGGAAAAATTCAGTCCGCAAACGGTCTGCATTTAAGGACGGAAATTTCAGTATGCAAACGGTCCCTAAAAAAGAACCAAAATAGGCCAAAAGATTTAATGTTGGGAATAAAACTAAAAGGCCAAAAGAGCGCACACCAAAGTGTGGAGTCATGCAATTGGGTATTCGCCTTGAAAAGATATTAAGAAAAAGCACAACAACCATGATGCAAAAGCTCATCGTATCGTCGAATCGATAATCATAGTAGGTTTACCTACTCATGTATTTTATTTACACCTGTGTGCCGCGTAGTTTCATAAAACCATCGATGATTAATGAATTAGCTGCTAATTTCGAATACCTAACAAGTATGTTTCAAGTGGATACTCTAGTGGGTCAAAATTTATACTCCCAAGAAGTTCTCAATGAATGAGATATATGTGGTCATAAGGTAGAAGCTAATCTAGTATGTAGTGTTACTCATACCATAATCAAGAGTTTGATATATACATAATGTATACAAATGCATAAAAGACAGATTATGATGTTTATGCAAAAAGATAACGTGATTGCTTATTCATCAAGACAGTGCATAAGAATGAATAAAATTAGATGGCTTATGATTTGGACAACACATATGTTGTCATCGTGTTTAATATTTGGAGGGCATACCTTTATGGAGAGAATGTATATATTTTTACGGTGCAGCAAAGTCTAAAATATATATTCACACATCCATAGTGGAATATGCATTAGAGAAGATGGATGGAGTTGTTGTAGGCTACGAGGGAGATATCGTATACCATTTGGAAAAAGCAAACGACGTTACGACTATGTAAGATTTCAGTGTTTTGATTAGTAAGATAAGTAATTTGAGACTAGAGACAATGCAGAGTGAGTCAGAAAGTGTGGGGTTGCAAGTGGTAAATTGTGTAGATCCACCAAATAGAATTTTTTTAAGTAACACAACTATCTGATGATGGATTGTAAAAGATTCATCATACTCAATAGGACCTAAGGTAAAACTTATACCAGGTCATGGAATATGGTCTTAGTGATCAGTGGCAAAGAGTATATGTGGCAAAAGATGTAAGGGTTAAATATTAGATTTTAGCAAAACTCATCAATCTAATCAGTGGTCGATAAAGATGTATTGTGATGTTCGTCAACTTTATCCATGGACACAAATGAGGAAAAACATCTCTTGATGGATAGTGAATTGTCTGATATGTCAACTAATAAAAACGAAACAACAAGTACCGAACAAAAAATTGCAAAGTATGTTAATTCATAAATGGAAGTGGGATCACGTCTGCATAGATTTCATGATGAGTCTTTCAAGAATGCAGAGTGGCAAGGGATACCATTTCGATGGTCGTGGATACTAAAGTAATCAATTCATTTAGTTTGGATTAAAAATATTCTGATGTGGATGATTTTCTAGTTTTATGTTGTGGGAATTGTGAAGTTCATGGGGTTTCACGGAACATTGTGTCATTTAAAGATGGAAGATTCACCTCGCATCTTTGGAAGGATTTCCATAAATAGTTAGGGATGAAATTCCATTAAAGTACCATGTATTTATCCACATGTATGTGGATAATCTAAGAGAATTATAAGGACACTGGATGAATTTTTATGATCATATGCACAGGAGAGGTATGGTTATTAGGATGACCACTCGCCACTTATTGAGTTCATGTACAATAATAGCTATCATGCTATCATTGAGATGTCGTCGTATAAAGCATTATACCAACAACATGTTGTGCACCCTTGTGTTGGACTAAGGTGGGGGAGCAATTTATATTTGTAGCTGAGAGAGTAGAGGAAAACTGTAGAAAAATTGAAAACTATTAAGAAAAAAGTTAAGATGACTTAGGATCGTATGAAAATAAAGGATGTTGAGTGTAATGCCAGAGATATGATATCTTTGTGGGTTTAAGTGATGTGAATGATACATGGTGGAACCTAGGTACACAAGTTGTCATCATGGTTCACAAGTATATTTAAGATGATAAATCAAATCTGAGTGATCACCTAACCTATCAGCTGGAGTTACAATCATTATTAAAAGGTACATGATATGTTTCATGTATCGTTATTATGGAAATATTTATCAGTATCTCAAAACATATTTGTAGATACACAAACAACTTTGAAAAAAAGGACTTGATGTATAAAGAGCATTCAATGGATTACTAAGTAAAACAGTTAAGATGTAAGCGGATTCCGATGATAAATATCGTATAGAAATATCACGGCGTGGAAGGAGCGATATGAGAATTAGACGAGAAGATGATGAAAGAGTATCTAGAGTTGTTTGAAAATGAATAGTATGGTTCTTCTATTCATTTGATACAAATGTTGTTGTAAGAATCAGATGCATTGAATTCGATGATGAATTCTATTGTAGTGGGGGAGAATTGTGAGGCCCAACCCAAGGACAATTTTTTTAATTAACCTAAAATTACGTTAACCAAGAATAAAAAAGAGAAGAAGAACCAATTGTGATGCCTGGTCCTTTCATGATCGTAGTAGAGGAAAAAGAGAAAAGGAAAGGAGGAAGAGAAAAGATAAATTGGAGGAAAGTCACCAAATTCTCGACATGTTCTCTTCGTAGGTGAATTTTAATTGGGATTTCTGAGGAAATCGATTCTTGTTGTTTTTGGTAATATCATCATGAATCATAAAGTCATCGTGAAAATTAAGATGATGACTTTTCTCCATCAAAATTTTGTTTTGATGTAGATTTATGGAGCTATTCTTAGGTTTAAAATGATACATGATGAGAGTGGAAATTTTAGGAAATTCATAAGATGGAATTGAGATGTATAAATGAAGATTGAACCAAAGCCTAGAATCATCGTATGATGATTGATGTCATATATATGAGTTGTTTTGTTTTTTGCGAAACTAAAGTGGTTAGAGATGATTTGGAAAATTGACGCGCGACCAAGTGACGATGTCAGATAGTTTGGGTTTGATGTTAGAACTCAGTGAACATCTTGTCTAATGTGCTCGATAGAGTGATTTTACACTCAAAACTTCAGAAGAAGATGTGTGCGAGCATGTTGGTGAGAGTTGTCACGTGATGAGTATCGAGTCGATGACGTTAATACCGTGACACTTAGATCTGGATTCGATGTCGGATTGTGATGGGGTTGTGATAAGTATTTAGTTAGATCAATGGATATGTCAGCGTCGTACCATGTTGGGGTTGTGGTAACCTATCGAACGATATGGAGCGTCGTATTTAATCAGATAAGTGGATCTGACAGCATCGTATAATGTTGGGGTTTTGATAACCTTTCGAGCAATGTTGCGCCGTATTTAGTCAGATCAGTGGATTTACCCGTGTCGTACTGTGTTGGGATTATGGTAACCTTTCGAGCGATTGTACACTGTTTGTACAAATGGTTGGGGTACGTTGTGACCTTTGAGATTATCAGTTTGCTGGGGTTTGATAACACGTAGTGTGGGTTAGTTTTAGACTACGCATTTAGATCATTTCTGTGTAATTTGCATAACATGAGTTACAAAACCGACACGAATGTCCTCTATCTAGTCCTTGTTGATTTTCAGGTTTTAAGGCGACAAGGCATAATCGAGCTTAAGGATGTTGATTCCTGGAGTCAACTGCATATACTTGGAGCTACAAACTACTCGGAGTATATTCAGGCCAAGGAACCACATGGAATACCCGAGCATCGAGCGAAAAGAGCAAAAACACGACTGTGCCCATGAAAAGACATGAACCCGTGCGGGCTATCCCCTTAGCCCGCACGGGCTGCATCTCCAAGAGAATCTGCACGACTCGAATTGTCACCAAGCTCGCTCGGATTGGCAGCCATGAGGACCCCACGCAGGGTGGCTACTTAGCCCGCACGGGTCGTGTGGCGGGAAAGTAACGCTAAAAAGGGTTAAAACGATGGGAAACAAGGGGGAACCGCCAATAAAAGCAAGGGAACAGTTCAAAACAAGGGGAGGACGAAAAGACACAGAGGAAGGCTCGGAAGAAGTTGAAGAAGCAAGGAAACAACATCGGAACATCGGTGACAAGATAGGGAAATCCGAGGCATCGTATTCCTTACTTTTTATCATGTCTATTGTTGTTTTCTATTGTTTTACAGCAGAATCCATGAGTGAGTAAGCCTTTAGCTATGGGTTAGGAACACCGTTTTGTAAGGGATACTTATGTTTATGCATCAGTGCTTAGATCTTTCAAAATTTCTTGTATTTCGGTTCTACGATCAATGCTATGAATGTTCTATACTTGTGTTGGACACCTCATTAACTTAGGATTTCATATTTAACTGGAGGTTATACTATGAATCCAGAAATATTGATTTATGATTGAGTTTGATTAATGAGAATCTAATCGGTCGGTTAATCGACTCAAGAATTAGGATTGTATGCTTAATGTTTCTGTAATTTCGTGTTAATCATTGCTGGAAGATAGGATTGCATGTTATTGTGGTTAGATAGTTTAGGTGTCGAGAGAACCATTCTCTAATTACAAGCATAAATTTCCTATTATCAAGATAGTTTGATTGATTTATGATCTTTTGTTGGTTGCACCCTTGTAATTCCGGTAACCCGGAGCCGTAGTGTTCTTAATTATCAAGTCTTTCATGTGTCCTCATTGCTATCATAATTCATTTAGAATTTTCAGATTTTACCCCACATCACACACCTTCATCGGTATTAGTTTAGTTATATTCTTACTTTAGGTTGCATTAGTCCCTAGAGTTCGACCCTGGTATTACACCGATCAGTATTTTTTGCGGTAAGTGAATATTATTCATTTTATTTGCTTGAGAGTTTACACATCAAGTTTTGGCGTTGTTGCCGAAGAAACCTATGGAGCTTATACAACTCCAAAGCACACCCAGTTGCTATGATGCATGGCCCGTCCGATGGCAAACCAAGTTGAGCTGCAACCGGCTTTCATCGAGATGCTCGGAAATTCTGCTTTCAAATGAATGGAGAATGAGGACCCGAATGCACACTTTACGAACTTCAAGATGCTCTGCAAAACCACCAAAGCTGGCACGGGAGTAACACACGAAGACTTATACCTATTCGTATTCCCATTCTAACTCAAGGACGCATCACAAAGTTGACTGTTCAACCTACCCACCGCTTCCATCACCTCATGGAACAAGCTAGAGTAACGATTCATGCAACAGTTTTTCCCAGATCATACGACGTTGCTAGCGAAAAGCCGACTCAACTTGGTTCTTCAAGGTGAGAGTCTACATGATGTATGGGAGTGATGCAAGAGATATCAACGCATTTGTCCACATCATGGGATGGATAAGAAGTACCCCATCACCAGCTTCATGCAAGGACTCCAAGAGACCACACACTTAAGGATTGTAGCAGCGGGTGGTGGCTCCTTCAACAACCTCAATTTCCAACAACTCGAGAACCTGATCGAGAACATGGCAAGGGAAGGGGCAAGAATGTTTGAGATTACAAACGTGATCTCCCATCCAAAGCTGATCTAAAGGATGTAGGTATCGCTAGCCCAGATCTAACTGACATAAAACAATAAGTTGCGGAGATTTACATGATGATGGGGGTCTATGCGTTGAGCGACATGATGCATCTATAGATCGGGGGATATAGGAAGTTAACTATGTCAATAACCAGCCTTACCAACGCAGCTACATCAAGAGCCATCCCAACCTCTCTTTTGGCAATACAAGTAATGTAGCGAACCCGAAGGACTTTTAACCGCGCCGGCGGCAAGAAAATAGAACCAAGGTTTCCAACAAAGGGGGAGTGGCGAGGATCAAGGCTATTAACAATGCACACAGCACTCAGGTGACTCCCGACATACTTCCTATGTTGCAATTGTTGTTGCAAGAACAGAAGAATCACAACTACAGGCTTCGAGAAATCAAGGCTGAGTAAGATGTTATGCGAAAGAAAATGGTGGATATGTAAGAACACTTGAAACAACTGGATACACAAGTGGCACAGCTGGCACAAGGGTCAAACCGATAGCCTGAACAGCTCCCTGGGAAGCCTTAGGCAAACCTCCGGGAACAAGTCAACGTTATTCATATGAGGAATAGCAAGACAGTGGATCAACCTATGCCTTCCACAGCCACGAGAGAAGAGTCTTCGAGTAATACAAATGAATGACTAGTTGCTTAAGACGTGGAAGAGGAAAAGACCAACAAGGAAGAGGAGAAGGAGTCGGCCTACGTGAAACCTGCCTCGAAGCCACCACCCTTACCATTCCCGCAGGGCCAAATAAAACAGAACGATGATGCTCAATTTGACACATTTGTGGAACTCCTAAGGAAGCTGCAAGTCACCATCTCATTCTACGATGCACTCATGAAGATGCCCTCTTATGCCCAATTCCGCAAGGACATAATAACAAGGAAGAGGATCGTAGACAATGATGTCGTGATGGTCACTAACTCTCTCATGCAACAGCCCACCATGGCTAAGAAGATGTCTGATCAAGGTAATTTCGTCATACCTTGCAAGATTTATGATTAGGAGATTGAGCATGCACTAATCGACACCGGAGCGATAGCTTGCTACCACTATTACTTGTTAAGAAACTCAATCGAGTATGCCTACGCACATACCGATTACCTTGGCCGATCAGTCTGTACGAAGTTTCGTAGGCATGTTGACGAAGGTCACAGTACAAGTGGGAACATTCTTGTTTCTATCGCACTTCATAGTAGTTGACATGGAGATCAACGCGAAGATTCTCATCATTTTGGGAAGACCATTCCTCAACATGGAAAACATGGTTTTATATTGCGTTGAAGGCAGACTAGTCATGAAGTTCGAAGATGAGTCCATTGAGTTCAAGCTAGACGATGCGCTTAAGAAACTGTATGTGACTAAACCCATGATGCACATTAATACGGTGGATGAACTAGCTAAAGAAGTTCAACATGAACATCGAGACATCCACCCCTTGGAGATAGTACTGTCAGAATACACCGGGAGCCTATTTAAGTCATTCCAAAACGTCGAAGCACACATGCAACTCTTGGAGGAGTTGACAAAACTCGAGATGAGCACTAACCCGCACGTGCCCACATTTCAACCTGCACGGGCTATATCCGAATTGCATGAACCGGGCGGGTTGGATCGCGCCCCACCACGGACGGATTTCTCGGAACTTTGAAGCCCAAGTGGGCTACTCAAAGAATCCGCACGGGTCATCGATCATCAAGCACCCCGCTGCGTGCAGATAGATGCCCCGCCTTGGGCAAAACTCTCGGGGATAAATAATGCCTTACGACGCCCGTGCGGTGTGGAAGAAGAGCCCGCACGGGCTACCTACTTGAACTCAAGCCCGAGAAGGCTAGGTGGAACACCGTTACGGGAATCATTTTCTGAGGTAGAGGACCTCCGTGAGCATAGTGTCAAACACGAGCGGGCTTCATTGCTTCAGATGCATGAATCACCTCCTACGCCCTTGATCGCCCGTTTACGCACGGATCTCGACTAGAGCACCAAGAAAGCACCTAAGATGGACCTCAATCCCCTTCCTCAGGGGATCAAGTATGAGTCTTGGTCCCGAATCTACATACCTTGTGATTATTAATGACGCTCTTGATAGGACACAAGTCGATAATTGTCGGGTGCACTTATGCAATACCGAGTCCAACTAGTATACCATGGAGCCGTAGACTTGGACAAAGGAAATGTGGAATCGTTCATGGCAAACACTTAGAGGTTAAAGCCATACTATGTTGATCGCGTAGAGGATGAAAGAGGTATACTTCCTCTTTCCGATCCCACACACGCCTAAAGCGTGAGGTTCAAGCTATAGACCGTAAACAAGCGCTTTAGAGAACCCAAGCTTCGTATCCTTTCTCTTTTCTTTCGGATCTCTTTTCTATCTCTATTTGATTTCCAAGACTTAACTCTTTTCCTTCTTCGCATGTATGTGTACTCTAACAACTACCACGATGTATTGATTTCTTTCTATTTTGGGTTGTGTGACTATTATCACATGTTCTTCACTTTGATATTACCCATAATAGAGTAGACGCGTATAACATCCAGTTGTAGCACCAACTCGGGAAAGCAGAATACACCAGGTGTACACGTTCCCACTTTCCTTATCCTCTCGCGAGTTTTGGCATGCGATTCCTCTCATAGATTTTAAAGACCAGGGAATGTGTTCCGTTCAAGTCGGGAGGGGGGATACTCTTTGAGTGATATGCTTGCAATCAGGATTAGACGTTGATTTCTTCTTTTTATTTTAGCATTTTACTTCATTTTTCTTCTTAGGATTTCTACCGGATATCTAGTATGAGACGATGAGCTCTAGCTATTTTTGTGCGACTTTGTCGAATCGGGAACAAAAGCCTAGGTTTGCTGAAAAAGACTTTTAGATACTGGCTAATCTAGTATTTGTGCATGAATCCATTGCTTATAGTTGTATTCCACCCCCTAGGTTTCAGTTCCAAGTGTCTATATCTCTGTGTATACTGTTCAGTCTTTGCTAAGTCAGACACTTTATAATTGTGCAGGTTTATCGCGCTTACACTCCGCTGTCAATCAATAGAATAAGCTTCTAACTATTTCTATCTTACATTGACATGAGTGCATTGATCTCGATGGTTCGGGTCTAACTGGTGGGTTGAGACGCTTTTCTATGTCCTAAGAGTTAGAGTTGATGCGTGATCTCAATAGTTCGGGTCTAAACGGTTCTTCGATAACACAATCTCTTCACTCCTCTAAGGTTACAAGAACTTATAAGTGTGCCAAATGATAACCTGGGAAGCTGTCCTCTCTGACTCCAATGTCTTAGAAGCCGAGCGCAAACTTTGAAAAAAAAGGAAGAAAATCTTTAGGAAAGGTCTCTCGCGTATGCAAATCTAATTTTGTTTGCTTGGAAATTTTCTAGGGGTTAGTGAAATTAACTTGGGTGATGTGTTGGATTGCACGGCTCGTGCTTTCGGTCGATAGAAGTCTGAACTAAGTTTGATTAGGTCTATGTTTGCGTGACACATTGTTGTGCATGATTGCTGATTTTTCGAAGTATTTGTGCTAGTATCCGGCTATTGTTTAACTCTTCTTGTGCTTAGCTTTAGTTGGTTTGAGGACAAACAAATGTTCAAATCTGGGAGAGTTTGATAACACGTAGTGTGGGTTAGTTTTAGACTACGCATTTAGATCATTTCTGCGTAGTTTGCATAGCACGAGTTACAAACACCAACATGAATGTTCTCTATCTAGTCCTTTTGTTGATTTTCAGGTTTTAAGGTGACAAGTCATAATCAAGCTTAAGGATGTTGATTTTTGGAATCAACTGCAAATACTTGATAAAGATATTAGTTCTCAAATCATAGAGAAATTTTGGGTGTTAAATGGTTCGTCAACCCATGGGTTGATCCTAACCCAACCCGTATAAGTGTAGGCTGGGTTGAATTTTTTTCAACCCATATATAAAATAGGCTCATGGGTTGGGCTAAAATTTTAGTCGACTCATATGGGCTAACCCATATGGGCTACGGGTCAACCCGTGGATCAAAACTAAAAATACATTACATATATTATATAATATATATATATATATATCTAATTTATATATAGTAATCAAATATATTTATATATTTTTTATTATTTTTTTCTCAACTTTGTTTTGCAAGTCAACAAAATCAACATTTGACATTCTCGAAATAAGTTTTCTCCTTTATTTATATTTTAAGTTTAATATTTATATTTTCAATATAATTTATTTATTCGATTTGGAGTTATTATCATTATACGATTTCTATGAATTTGATGATATTTTCGAGACAAATGAAGAAGAAGGCAAATCACTTTTGGATATATATTTGGATGAAGAGAAATTGAGAAAGTCGGATTATCCCGATTTAGATATCTTAGACTATTGGAAGGATATCAACATCGATACCGTGAGTTGGCATATATGGCTTGTGATGTGCTAAACATTCCTATAACTATTGTTGCTTCCGGATCATCCTTTAGTATTGGCTAATATATTATTTTGATTTATGTATTTATTTTTGTTTTGTTTATATGTATGGATAATGAAGAACATAAAGATTGAAATTTTTATTTAGAATTTTAAACTTTTATTTGGATTTTCTATATTGTTTATGAATTATTTTTATGTTTTAGCATTTTTAACGTATTTAGATATTTTTATTTAAAATTTTAGACATTGTTTGAATTATTTATGATTTTTTGACATTTTATTAATTAATTATTATATAATTATAAACAAAAAAATTCAACCCATGGGTCAACCCATATAACCCGCGGTTTTTAGTGGCTTGGGCTGATTTGAAAAATTTCAACCCATTTTGAATATGGGTTGGATTGAGCTGACCTAACAATAACCCAACTCGTTATGGGTTGGACTGGGTTGGGCTGGGCTAAACCAATTAGCACCTCTATAGAGAATATTTCAAAAGAAACAAATGAGGAAGATGATCTTCATAATGAAAGTTGTGAAAATAATCATGAGCATATATAGAATAATGAGATGTCCGTTAACTATATTTATGATGAAAAAATCATAAGAAGAGATGAAATAAATTATAATGATGGAATATTCTCATTCTCTATATCCAAGGAAATTGAAAATAATAATGAAGATCCAAAACCAATGACAGTGTCAGAATGTCAAAAGAAACATGATTAGATAAAATTGAAAGAGGCCATGCAAATAGAATTACACTCATTGAATAACAGAAAAGTATTTGGACCCATCGTTCAAACTCCTAATGGTGTTAAACCAGTTGGATGCAAATGAATTTTTGTGCGAAAGAGAAATGAAAACAATAAGGTCACAAGATATAAGGCACACATTGTCGTACAAGGGTTTTCTCAAAGACCTAAAATTGATTATAAGAAAATATATTCTCTGTTATGGATGCAATCACATTTAGATACTTGATGAAATTAACTGCATCCAAAAATTTAGATATGTACCTTATGGATATGGTTGCGACATATCTATATAGATATTTGGATAGTGATATATACATGAAAATTCCTCAAGGATTAAGAATTCGGGAAACATCAAACTCAAAACCTAAAGAAATGTGTGCAATCAAATTGCAACGATCTTTATATGGATTAAAACAATCTGGAAGTATGTGGTACAATCGTCTAAGTGAATATCTATTAAAAATGGGATTCGTAAATAACCCTATTTTTCCTTGTGTATTTATTCAAAAAACATCAAGTGGATTTGTGATTATAGCTTTTTATGTTGATGATCTGAATATAATTGGGACTTCCAAAGAGATTGAAAATGCTCGAAATTATCTGAAAGAGGAATTTGAAATGAAAGACATTGGACAAATAAAATTTTATCTTGGTTTAAAGATAAAGCATTTAAAGGATGGTATATTTGTACATCAATCGGATTATAAAAAGAGGGTTTTAAAACGCTTTAACATGGATAAAGCAAATCCATTAAGCACTCCAATGGCATGTAGATCTTTAAATGTTGAAAATGATCCATTTCTTCCTTGTAAAGAAAATGAATATAATTGGACTAGAAGTATCATATATGAGCGCAATATGAGCTCTTTTGTATCTAGGAAATTGCATTCATCCTTATATAGCATTTGCTACTAATCTCTTGTCACGATATAGTTCTTCCCCTACACATTGTCATTGGACATGGATTAAACATATCTTTCGATATTTATAAGGGACGATTGATTTAGGATTATTTTATCCTAGAGATTCCAAACATGAGTTAATCAGTTTTACAGATGCATGCTATTTATCAGATCCTCTTAAAGCCAGATCACAAACTGAATATGTTTTCATAATTGGAGGTACGACGATATCATGACACTCTCAGAAGCAAATATTAGTTGCAACATCTTCAAATCACGCCGAAATCATTGCAACCATGAAGCAACTAGAGAATGTGTGTGGCTTAGGGCTATAACTCGACATATACAAAAAACATGTGGACTATTGGCTAACATGGATCCAACAATATGATATGAAGATAATGCAGCATGTGTTGCCCAAACAAAAAAATGATACATAAAAAGCGATAGGAGGAAACATATGGCTCCCAATTTTTTCTCATATACCCAATAGCTTGAGAATAATAAAGAAGTTGATGTTCTTACATCAGATAAAACGAGAATATAGCTAATCTATTCACAAAGATGATCCTCATTTCAACATTGAGAAAACACATTCATAACATCGAGATGCATCACTTTCGAAGTTTATGAACAAACATAGGGTTGAAAAATCGAGGAGTTTTTATGGCTGCACTCTTTTTTCCTCATCATGGTCTTTATCCCAATGTATTTTTCCATGATAAGGTTTTTAACGAGACAGTCGTTAAACATTCAAGGAGGGTATTATAATTATATAAAATTGCAAATGTCTTTTATGAATGGTCATATTGAATTTATGATTCTTTTATGAAAGGGTCATAGTGAATTTATGATTTTTTTAAATTGAAAAGTCATATTTATTTTCCTATAAATAGACAATGTAATAATTCATTTCGATACACAATTCATAAACTCCAAAACTCTTCTTATTCTCTCACACTCTCTTCATTCTCTCATATTCAAGTTTTAGATAAACTAGGTAGGATCCCGCGCGATGCGCGGCTAATCATATTATTTGTCATATCATAATAGCCAAATTATATTGAATGTTATCAATTTGGATAATATAACATGAATATTATATTGATTTGGTAATCGATTGTTGGTATTTAGACGGCTAATATTCGGACATGTCCTCATTCTTTTTCCTTTTGTTATTCTTTATGGATCAAACAGACTCTGATACAACATAATAAATAGATAAACTCATCTTAAAAATTATTTTCTTTATAGGAGAAAATGCCTAAAGATCTTATAAACCCTATATTAGAGCCTATTGAAACCTATGTGAGACTCCTAATAGGCTTGTGAATGATTACATAGTTCTATAACTATCTTAAAACTATCGTATAGCAAATAAGGAATAAAGGCGTAGCCATCCACTTTTTGCATTGGTTATATAACCAACGCAAATCACCTATCTTTTTTTGTAGCGAAAAAAGAGTAAAAATGAAAGCCTAACATGGTATATGATGTAGAAGCAAAATGTCTATGTTCAGTTGTGTGAATGATTGTGTAATGTTAGTTCAGACATGTGTAAGACCATTTGGTCCCATTATAAAATGGCAGGTAGTCTTGCACCGCACGACATCTTCCTTGAGAATTTCCATGGGCTGTCGATCCAGGAGCATGAACAGTTCTCCTCCAGGATAGTAATATGTTATCAGGCAAATATGCGTCTTTGTCTACACAAAATATTTTCAAACTCGATCCATCAGAGACCCCAAAATGAAGCGCACTGCTCCTGTTAGTACACTAAACTTGGCATATGAATCTTGATCTTCTAGAATTTTCAGACCTGAAATGAAGCGTAGACTGTAGGAAGAAAAGGGTGGTCCAACATATCAAGAATCTCTCTCTCCGCATGAGCTCTATGCACCTGCAGTTCATTTGAATTGCTACATCAAAACCATAGCTCGAAAAGCTCCGAATTTCTTGTTGCGCAAAAGGGGTCAAGAAATTTGGATACTACCTTGTTACGATTGAGCATGACGTTCTTGACCATTGCTTTCATTACGAATAGTTGATCTGTTCCACAGAGTTCTACCAGATGCACACTGAATATGTAAAAATGAACGAATTTTGTCTATAATTATAAAGTAGCAAACATTTTCATGTCTATGAAATGAAACGATTTAGAAACTGATGATAGACTGAACCTTCCATTTGTCACCTGAACCTAGTGGCTTCACTGGTTTGAAATGCTTCAGACCAATCTGTTCGCCACTGTCCAGTATTTGCAGTAACATAAAGAACATTGGTACAACAAATAGTATCAAACAAATCTTAAGAATTGGTAATTCATTGACCAATATCTATGTATTTGGAAATTTAGTACCTTTTAGATAGCTTGCCAGGATGGTGAACCTTTCCTGTGAGGTTTCGGATGAACCACTTTTGAGTGATTCGCCCACAAATCCTCCCGTGCCTACAAGATGAAAAGAATGTTAAATCATTTCTGCACCAGAGGAACAATTCTCCATGACTTCCTTTGGTTCATCCTATAAAAAATCAACCCCTAAGCATCATTTGATTTTTTTGAAGTAACCGAGCCCTGATCAGAAACTTTGATACATTATGCACAAGAACAACATCTAATAGATGTAATAAAAGGAAATAAAAAGAAACTTAGTGGAACTACAATCACAAGCAAATCCAGAAAGAAAAAGTAGTACCTGAGAAAGTAGTCCTCTAGAAAATCTGAGTCTTTAGAACGTAAAATCTTTCTTCTTCTTACCTTTCTTGTTTTGCATTTTCTGCTTCCTTTTCTTCTCGTTCTGCACAATCATTTGAACAGTTAAAAAAATATACGAATCTTATGATCATGGAACATAAACTGCTAAATCTACTCCAGATGTTCATAACAAATACAAGGATTTGACTTACTTGGCAAGTAAAACATTGTCCATGGCTTCTAGTTCTTCTGGCTGTAAACTGACATCTACTCGGACTATATAAGCCAACAACTCTGCATAAACCCTTCGATGCCTCCATGTACTTGCAGTTGGGTTTACCGTGATGCCAAAGACGAAGCTTCCAGTTGGGTTTTCACCTGCATTCCACACACACACACGCCACGTGAAGCAAGCACTGAAGATCGTAACCCAACCCAAACCCTCAAAGACATATCCTAAGTCTGATATATCTAACTGTATCATTCGATCTACCATAGCCAAAAAAATAATGATGAAGACGGTCGAGATGATGTGAGACAAATTGAAAAAATAATATTCGAAAGAGAACAACAACCCATAGAGAGACAGAGTTCAGAGAATATACCTAATATCTCCCAACGAGGTCACTCAATCTAGAACAACCACGAAACATTGAGGAATACGACTTAGATGATGGAAAAGACAAAATGAGAGACACATAGGTTGAGAATTCCATTACAAAACTCACAATAGAGCCTCAAATGCTAGTGCAGATATTTCACAGATCGTTGCATTGTTTCAAAGCTTGAATCATGAAGAAAGCTACAAACGTTTCTGCATCTCTTATTCGAGACCTTGAAGCGGAGATCAGCGACCGAAGGCAGAGGAGGATGAGGGATTGAAGCTGAGTAATCGCAGAGAGTAATCGCCAGAAATTGGAACTCCGACAACAGAAGACGATCCATGGGAGATTGAATTCTAAGCTAAGATCGAATGAAGCACAAGGTACCAAATAAATAAAAAAATCTGCTTACAAGGGCACCATCATTGGCCGTAAGAGAAGAAGAAACAAAAGAAAAAGGTGAGAGTAGATAATACATTTAGCAATTGGAGATCAACGATGGAAACTAGACAAAACCCTAAACGGAACATTGAAGCTATCGTGATGCCGAAGATGGGGAGTCAACGAGGATTTGGAAGAGGAGAGGAAGAAGCATTCAATTTTGAGTTTTGGGAAGAGGAAGAGGTAGGAATAGTCGGTGGAGAGGAAACTGAAAGATATTTGTGGTGTAAGAAGAATAGTCGGTAGAGTAAAGGGTGGGATGGGCATTTTTTTAGAACGCTGACGTGGCTCGCTGAGAAGCGAGAATGGCTGAGAGTTAGAAAAGTTTTACACTTTTAATATATAGATTTTCTACTCTTTTTTCCACTAAATATATCATGTATAAATATATTTATAATATTATATTATATATAATCATATGTTATACACATATATCATATTATTAACATCTATATATATCTTACATATACAAATATATTTACATACAGATTCTATATCATATATTCATATATAAATTTAGGATCTATGGTATTATTATTAATTTTTTAACAAATCAAAATTTTTTAAAATTGGTATTCGGAAACATTATAACATATATGTTTGAAGAATATAACGTGTCATAATGAAAAAAAAAAAACAGGCCTTTTTTTATGAGCTGAAAGATTTTTTGTGAACTATGAGAGAGAGAATCATGAAACAAGAAAACATAAGACATTGAAGTGGGATTGATTTATCCACAACTTGCATAATCCCTGCAACACAATCGTGACGAAGCTCATTTCATCCGTTTTTTACCCTCCGATACACCGGAGCCATCGTGTTTCCCGCCGGTGAACGGACTTCGACGAATAATAATATGTATGCTTGACATGTAATATAACGCTAGAACTTCAGTTCAAAGATTAAATCCTTTAAATATATATATATATATATATATATACTGGTAATATAATAATGAAAGCAACCAAAATTGAAGAAATTAAAAAACATATAGACTGATCTGTCCATTTAAAGAATACAAAATGCAAACTGACACGTTGACATTTGAAGCACATTCCTCCTACGACTTGTTAAAAGCATTTTGTGTTTGGAATGACATGTTCTCAAGTCTACTTAGTTGCGGCCAACAACACCACCAAGTTGTATTAGAAAATGGCTTATCAAGATGCTATATAAGGCAAACACCTCCTCGTTCCAAATCACAACAAAAAAAACCACAAAAAACAAATAAAAAAAGGTATTGGTGAAGAAAATAATGGTTTCTTTTCACGGGATTGGGCGCTCGCCCCTTCTCATTTATGCTTTAGCTTTTGTCGTCATGTCGACTATTGTTGTTGCCTCTGAGCCATATTACTCACCGTCTCCTAAGATTGAGTATAAGTCTTCTCCACCACCATACGTTTACAATTCTCCTCCTCCACCATATTATTCGCCTTCTCCAAAGGTTGAGTACAAATCTCCACCACCACCGTATGTATACAAATCTCCACCACCCCCACTTTACTACTCTCCGTCTCCAAAGGCTGAATACAAGTCTCCACCACCGCTATACATTTACAATTCTCCTCCTCCACCATATTATTCGCCTTCTCCAAAGGTTGAGTACAAATCTCCACCACCACCGTATATATACAAATCTCCACCACCCCCACCTTATTACTCTCCGTCTCCAAAGGCTGAATACAAGTCTCCACCACCACCATACGTTTACAATTCTCCTCCTCCACCATATTATTCGCCTTCTCCAAAGGTTGAGTTACTCTCCGTCTCCAAAGGCTGAATACAAGTCTCCACCACCACCATACGTTTACAATTCTCCTCCTCCACCGTATTATTCGCCTTCTCCAAAGATTGAGTACAAATCTCCACCACCACCATATGTATACAAATCTCCACCACCCCCACCTTACTACTCTCCGTCTCCAAAGGCTGAATACAAGTCTCCACCACCGCCATACGTTTACAATTCTCCTCCTCCACCATATTATTCACCTTATCCAAAGGTTGAGTACAAGTCTCCACCCCAACCCTATGTTTACAATTCTCCGTACCCGCATGTTTGCGTTTGCCCTCCACCTCCACCATGTTACACTCCATCTCCGAAGGTTGTATACAAATCTCCACCACATTCTTATATTTACAGGTCCCCTCCACCTCCTCCATACCACAGACCTTCTCCAAAGACGTACTACAAATCTCCTCCGTACTACTCTCCTTCTCCAAAGATTGAGCATAAATCTCCACCTCCGCCATATGTATACGGTTCTCCTCCACCCCCACCTTACTACTCTCCATCCCATAAGGTTGAGTACAAGTCTCCTCCACCGCCATATGTTTACAAATCTCCACCTCCCCCACCATACGTCTATAACTCTCCACCTTCACCTCCACATTACACTTATTCTCCAAAGATTGAGTACAAGTCTCCACCTCCACCATATGTATACAGTTCTCCACCTCCTCCTCCTTATTACTCAACTGCCCCAAAGGTTGAATACAAGTCTCCTCCACCCCCATATGTTTACAAATCTCCACCTCCACCACCATATGCCTATAGCTCTCCACCTCCACCAGCGTATAATGCTCCTTCTCCAAAGGTTGAGTACAAGTCTCCACCATCAACATATGTATACAATTCTCCACCACCTCCACCATACTATTCGCCAACCCCTAAGAATGAGTATAAGTCTCCTCCATCTCCTTATGCCTACACTTCTCCACCTCCACCACCATATCATTCCCCTTCCTTAAAGACTGAGTACAAGTCTCCTACACCTTCGTATTATTGAAGTCTGTTTAATGCATTAACCATGTGACCGATTGGGTTCCAATTGAAAATCCAAGGATTGTTCTTCAGTTACGAACTTGATGTAATTTTTTGTATCTTTACATGTTGGAGTTTTTCGTAAGCCTTTATTTTGTTTATCTTTTGGACTTTCAATTTTTTGTATTGAATAACATATCACCATCTTCTATCTGGTTGCGTGTATTTCATGATTAATGATATAATGAGAATCTTAATTTCATTACGTTGGTGATGTGTTAGCTTCAAAATATCTAAGTCTTGTATACACCATCGAAAATCACGACCTTACAAAAGTTAACACCAACACCAAATTGTATTGAAAACGACTTCCAAGTCAATATACGACACAATTTAAATGCAATGACTTGTTTAATTATCGACAAATTTGACCCAATTTTGAAGGCAACATCAATTCAAATATTTTGTTAAATTATCGTGACAATTTCCATTTTCTATTATTATTGAAATGTTTTTAACATAATTATCACTCAAACAAGATTCTAAAGTCGTGTGTTGCACATGTTTTTTTAAGTTATAATTTCATTTTAAAAGTTTTATCTATTTGATTTTAAAATATTGGAATATTATAACTTAATATAATTTAGTGAATAACTATTTATACTCGTTTTAAAAGATTTTTCAATGTTTAAATTAATCTATAATCAATATTGAAACGGTTTATATTGATGGAATCTTTAATATTGTAGAGGATAAGATATTAAGTGTCAAAGCAATTTAATCTAATAAACAAAAACAAGATTAGTATCAATATTAATTTTACATGATATGTTATTATATTTATACGTATATACACACACATCTATATACATCAGATTTCGACATTTCTCATCAATAACATCCATATACTTAGTAATCTAAGAATCTCACTACCCTTCCAAATAAAATCAACACATGAAGAGACCATAGAAGCAAAATCTCTGACGATGCAAACTCTGATTCGGTTATGAACCCGACTCAAATTTCGACACCGATATCGGGCCCGAAAACCCACCAACAACTAACACCTCTCCACCATAACCATCCATCCACTGCGTCTTCATCATTGTATCTTCCTCGTCACCCATTTCAAACGACTAATCATCAAGAAGGAGAAGGAGAAGGAGAAGGAGAAGAAGAAGAAGGAGAAGGAGAAGAAGAGGAAGAGGAAGAAGAAGAAGAACAACTAGAACCTAATCAGAACACATCCAAACAACTCTATAATCCATCGATCGGCTCTAGAAATCCATCCTTGTTGAAGATACTACGAGAAAAACCCCTTCGAAGGTTCACTATCGGTGCATTCATCACCTCCTCAACCCCCTCTTTCTCTCTCTATTTTTTATTAAAAACCATCAAATGATAAAGACATTAAAACTAGGGATAAATACCATTGATGTATAATTGGAAGAAAAAACAACTTGAAATCAATGTTTCATCTCTTTTTTACCGTTCCTTGACCATAATAAAGTGTCTTAATATTAAAATAAGAAGAAACAACTCAAATGAACCATCTAAACTATGAAATTATGGAGAAAAGAAGAGTTATTTGTTTGAATATCTTTAGATATCCAGAAAAAAACCATATTGTTGAATATTAATGAAAATATTTAGTGTTTTTTTTTCTTTATTGATGCACAAATTTTTATTTAATTAAAATATAATGAGTAGTTTTATATTTTTCAAAATTCATATTTATACACAAACATGTTCAACTATTTTCTTGTTATGAAAATATTGGTTTAAATTTTTGCCTTTTTATATATTTTATATTCTTATAAATTATATCTTTAATAAGGCGGAATATTAGATATACCCTCGTAGGGCTAAACCGCTTTAACCTAAAATAATTATTAAATCGAAAAAAAAACTGAATAAAAGAAAAATTTGCCCTTAATGTTCGAACGTGAAAAAACCCACGTTCTACAGTTTTTCGACGTGAAAAACTGTCAAACCGTGTCAAAAGCAAGAAAGCCGAATCTTTTTTCGATGTGAAACATGTTTCAAAGTTTAGAGCAAGAAAGAATAAGTGATATCGAACTTGAGAGGGATCGATTTGAAGTTGGCAAGAAGGAAAATGGCTAGAATCAGCAGCAAAAGTGAAGAAGAGAGCACGAGTTAATCTTCAATGGCGTCAATAAGTGTAAGTAGATCGATTTCTAGGGTTGTGCAAGCTGTCGAGTCACAAAATGGTTTATTGATTTGAAATGGGTGAGTGTCGTTGAGTCGGTTGAGTCGCAAGGGTCGTAGGAGTTGCATGACCATCTTCGACTCAATGAGTCGGTTGAGTCGCAAGGGTCGCAGGAGTTGCATGACCATCTTCGACTCAGTGAGTCGATTGTCTCAGTGAGTGGGATGGGTCGCAATGGTCGTTGAGCGTCGCAGGCAGTCCAAGGGTCGTTTGAGTCACATGGGTCGCTTATGTCATTGAGTCGATAGAGTCGTTTGCGTCGCAAGGGTCGTTTGAGTCTCAATGGTCATTGAGTCGCAAGGGTCTTTTGAGTTGCGTGGGTCGTTTGATATTATGCCCCGTGGGTCGGTTGAGTCTCAGTAAGTCGGTTGAGTGTCGTAGAGTGTCTGAGGTTCATTTGAGTCGCATGGGTCGTACGGGTTAGTTGAGTCGCATGGGTCGCTTAAGTCGGTAGAAGTATAATGTATTCTTAATTGTTCATTTTGCAGGTGGCGCCAAAGCCGAAGTTTGTGTATTAATTCAAGCACATGGACAGAATACCAAAGATCACCACCAAGTGTTATCCTCACGAGATAATAACGACGCTGAGAGGAATCTTAGACGAATACGAGTTGCATTACTTCGAGAAGGAGTCAAAATTTAGGCATTTATTCCATCTACAATGTGGCTCCATATTGATGAAGGTTGAAATGTCTATCCTACTAAATCACTCCGTGATTATACGAGACAAGACGGAGTTGTGGTTCGTCTTAAACGACATTCCCATCCGGTACTCTATAGTGGAGCACACACTAATTTTCGGATTGAAATGCGGACCATATCCCAAAGGATGGGAGTCCATAAGGGGTGTCACATTCAGGCTGAAGAATTTTGGCTGTGGAAAGGTGACCCCCCACAAGCCAGTGAAAAGCTTGTGAAGGCGAAGAATTCTGCCGACCGAAAGAGGTTGGCAACTTTGATGTTGTTGGCGCAAGTTATGGCTCACAAGCCTTTAGCAGAAAACTCTATCAACCATGATCCCATTGACATGGTTGATGACTTGAAATTCTGTGAAGGCTTTCCATAGGGGCGTTACACATTCGAGAAGATTGTGGATATTTGCCGCAAGCACGTTAGCGGGGAATCACCGAAACCAAAATGGTATTGTGGCGGTTTCATGATCCCAGTAATGGTAAGTTATATATATTATTCGAATAACTTGAATGTTTTTGTACTTTTTGCATTCTTATCATTTTGTTTTAATGTTTCAGTTACTTCCATTCGAAACCATGCTTAGTTTGGACGGAAAGGGATGGTATGTTGAGGTTGTGTATGCGCATCGATCATGCCCAAGAATGTGGAAGAAGATGGTTAAATCCAGTTTAACCGAAAGTATGTAGATGTGATAAGGCGGATCGAAGATTCTAAGGTAACAATTACACAAGGGTGACAAGGGAAACAAGGGTCACAGAGGGTAATAATGGTTTTTTTTCAAGATATTCTAAGTATTCTTCGTGCTGAACACGAAGAGGAAGCTTTACTTTCTGATCTAAAGGATTACGAGGGATGTGATGATCCCGATATTCAGATATGGATGGAACATCTTCGTAGAAATCCAAAGGGTATTTGTTGGGAGGATATCCGTAAGCAAGAACTGCTCACATAAAAAGCAGCTCTTGGTGATCAAAAAAAGGGGAAAGAAAAAGGGACTAAGAGGAAGGAGAGCGTGAGTGAAAAATAATAGAGGTCCAAGATGATGCTGATGTTGATGCTGATGCTGTAGTCCTTCTGACACAAGAGCAGAAACTAATAGAGAAAATAAGGAAGTCGGAGAAAAGAATCATCAACGTCGTAGGGATGTCGGGATTCATATGCCTAATCCAAAATCAAAGGCTGCCGAGAAAGTTCCGAGCACCGGAAACCAATCTTCCGAAACTGTTAGTGATTATGTTTTTTAATTCCTTCGACGTCCAAATCCAGTGTCAAGAAAAGAGCCAAGCGAAGAGCTGGTTGACTTTGGAGATGGCCTAGAAGAGGATTTGGCAAATATTGCTCCTGACGGAGTTCGACCAAGCAAGCAATATTTAGTGAAAAGGTCATTTGAGAGTCAATTTCCATCGAGAGTCGGCATGGGTCGCAAGAGTCGGATCGGTCGCAGGGACATATAAGTCGTAGGGTCGCATAAGCCGTAGGGTTGCTAGAGTCGCATGGGTCGCATGGGTTTCATATATCCCATGGGTCACTGGGTCGATAAAGTCGCATTGGTCGCATGGGTCGCATGTGTTACATAATCAATGTAACGAACGATGAGTCTAATGAATTAAGTAATTTTATGCAGATGCTCCAGTGGATCCTGTCGAAGAGGTGCACACTAAAGATACTTTAGTGGGTCCTGTCAATGACGTCGCCGACGAGGTTCCTACTAAGGATACTCCAGCAGTGGATCCTGTCCAAGAGGTCGCCGCTATTGTCGAAGTACCACCAAGTAAGTACGGTCATTTGAGTCACAGAGGTCGCATTGGTCGCATTAGTCACATGGGTCGCATGGCTCGCATAGGTCGCATTGGTCGCATGGGTCATATAGGTCGCATTGGTCGCCATATGTTTAATGAAGTAAATTTTATACAGGTGCTGGACCTTTATCAAAGGTGTTTGCGCCATATGTTGAACCTCCGCCGGTGAAAAGAGCAAGAACAGTGCGAGGGAGAGGCGAGGGAAAGATGTTGGTGGAGTCCAAGAACCCGAAAAGAAGGTTGTTCAAGAACCCGAAAAGAAGGTTGTTCAAGAAGGTTGAGTCACACACGACTCTCTTTACGGGGGAGGGCTCCGATGTGTCTCTAAAGTCGGCAAATTTTACCTTTGTGATCTTTGAGACCTTATGTAACCTTTTTTTTCCTTTTTTTTTTCTACTTTTTTCTTTTCTTTTTTTTTCTTAAACTTTTTTCTTGCTTTTTTTGTAGCCGTTGTGACCTTTGAGACCTTATGTAACCTTATGTAAATTTTTGGTAACTTTTGTGACCTTTGTAACCTTTTTGACCTTATGTAATCAATATTTAAACGTTGAAAATGTCTTATTTAGCGTCTATTGTTCATAAGGTTATGACCCATCCGACTCATGCGACTCAATATGACCCATTATGCGACCCTCAATCGGATTAAATTAGAATCAATTTTCAACGGGAACCCATCCGACGCATGCGACCTCATGCGACCACATATGACCATGTACGACTCATGCGACCTATACAACTAAAGTCACTTGTCATTTTGATGTCAGACTCCTGCCATCCGACCCATGTGACTTATCGTTTTGCTGTCAGACTCGTGTCTTACGACCTATGTGACCCTTCCCACCCATGTGACCCTTCCGACCCATGTCTATAAGTTAACTTCTACGTCTCTTCTCTTAGTATGCGTATCTAACCCCAATTTCTATGAAAAATCTTTTTTTAGTGACCTGCGTGCCGCAGTCACCATTGTCGGCCCAAGGCATCGTATTGTCTATGTGTTACTCAAGGTCTTGGTAATCGGCGGACTCAATCTCTATGCATTCAGTAACGAGTTGCGAGGGTGAATTAGGTGATGGTGTTGGGTCACTCTTGAAATGTGACTGGAAGACGAAGTACATGGCAGGAGATAACTCTGGACTGCAATACTAAACAAGAAGAATGCAGAAGACTGGAAGACGGACTGCGACCAAGCGACCCATGCCACCCTCAATTGGCATTAATTAGTTTGACGTTGTAAATGTATTGTTTTGATTGGTTTTTGCCATTTTATCATTATAAACTAGTAAATTCGTCGATTTCGCATCTATTGATCCATATATGCGACCAAACGACCCATGCCATTATCAATATGCCATTATCAATATATTTGAGTTGTATATGTCTAATTTAGAATCAATATAGATAATAATATAAATAATATCGACATTTGACATAATGTTAAATATATTGTTTAATCATCCGACGAGTTATTAAAACACTATTATCACTTTTAAAACACATGCATTGGCCATACACAACTCAACTAGGTACACATGGGTCATAATTTGTTTTAACCGTTGATTGACGTTGTAGATGCATTGTTTTAATTGGTTTTTTTCATTTTATCATTATAAACTAGTAAATTCGTCGTTTTGCATCTATTGATCCATATATGCGACCAAGCGACCCATGCCATTATTAATATGCCATTATCAATATATTTGAGTTGTATATGTCTAATTTAGAACCAATATAGATAATAATATGAATAATATCAAAATTTGAACAAAATGTTAAATGTATTATTTAATCATTCGACGAGTTCTTAATTTTGTCATTTTATCATCATAAACTAGTAAATTTGTCGAGTTCGTAACTATTCATAAATATATATGCGACCATGCAACCCTCAATTGACATTAATTAGTTTGACATTGTAAATGTATTGTTTTGATTGGTTTTTGTCATTTTATCATCATAAACCCGTAAATTCGTCGAGTTCGCATCTATTCAATAATTTATGCGACCAAGCGACCCATGCGACTTAATCGAACCTCATTCGGCATTAATTAGTTTGACGTTGTAAATGTATTGCTTTGATTGATTTTTGTCATTGATCCATATATGCGACCAAGCGACTCATGCCATTATCAATATGCCATTATCAATATATTTGAGTTGTATATGTCTAATTTAGAATCAATATAGATAGTAATATAAATAATATCGACATTTGAAAAAAATGTTAAATGTATTGTTTAATCATCCGACGAGTTCTTAAAACACTACTATCACTTTTGAAACACATGCATTGGTTATACACAACTCAACTAGGTACGCATGGGTCATAATTTGTTTTAGCCGTTGATTGACGTTGTAGATGTATTGTTTTGATTGGTTTTGTCATTTTATCATCATAAACTCGTAAATTCATCGAGTTCGCATCTATTCATCAATATATGCGACTAAGCGACCCATGCGACCCTCAATTGGCATTAATTAGTTTGACATTGTAAATGTATTTTTTTTATTAGTTTTGTTATTTTATTATCATAAACCCGTAAATTCTTTGAGTTCACATCTATTCATCAATATATGTGACCAAGCGACCCATGCGACCCATGCGAACCTCATTTGGCATTAATTAGTTTGACGTTGTAAATGTATTGTTTTGATTGGTTTTCGTCATTTTATCATTATAAACCTATAAATTTTTTGATTTCGCATCTATTGATCCATATATGCGACCAAGCGACCCATGCCATTATCAATATGCCATGATCAATGTATGTGAGTTGTATATGTCTAATTTAGAATCAATATAGATAATAATATAAATAATATCGACATTTGAACAAAATGTTAAGTGTATTGTTTAATCATCCGACGAGTTCTTAAAACACTACTATCACTTTTGAAACACACGCATTGGTTATACACCACTCAACTAGATACACATGGGTCATAATCTATTTTAACCGTTGATTGGCGTTGTAAATGTATTGTTTTGATTGGTTTTAGTCATTTTATCATCATAAACTCGTAAATTCGTCGAGTTCGCATATATTCATCAATATATGTGACCAAGCGACCCATGCGACCCATGCGACCCATGCGACCCTCAATTGGAATTAATTAGTTTGACGTTGTAAATGTATTGTTTTGAGTGGTTTTTGTCATTTTATCATCATAAACCCGTCAATTCGTCGACTTCGCATCTATTCATCAATAAATGCGACCAAGCGACCCATGCGACCCATGCGAACCTCATTTTGCATTAATTAGTTTGACGTTGTAAATGTATTGTTTTGATTGTTTTTGTCATTTTATCATTATAAACCTATAAATTTGTCGATTTTGCATCTATTGATACATATATGCGACCAAGCGACCCATGCCATTATCAGTATGTCATTATCAATATATTTGAGTTGTATATGTCATTTAGAATCAATATAGATAATAATATAAATAATATCGACATTTGAACAAAATGTTAAATGTATTGTTCAATCATCCGACGAGTTCTTAAAACACTACTATCAATTTTGAAACACAGGCATTGGTTATACACAACTTAACTAGGTACACATGGGTCTTAATCTGTTTTAACCGTTGATTGACGTTTTAGATGTATTGTTTTGATTGTTTTTTGTCATTTTTTGATCATAAACTCGTACATTCGCCGAGTTCGCATCTATTCATCAATATATGCGACCAAGCGACCCATGCGACCCATGCGACCC
>CM071868.1:4571334-4587155 GCA_036759665.1 Gynandropsis gynandra
TTGTTTTTTGTCATTTTATCATCATAAACTCGGAAATTCGTCGAGTTCGCATCTATTCATCAATATATGCGACCAAGCGACCCATGCGATCCTCAATTGGCATTAATTAGTTTGACTTTGTAAATGTATTGTTTTGATTGGTTTTTGTTATTTTATTATCATAAACCCGTAAATTCTTTGAGTTCACATCTATTCATCAAACCCATGCGACCCAAGCGAACCTCATTTGGAATTAATTAGTTTAACGTTGTAAATGTATTGTTTTGATTGGTTTTCGTCATTTTATCATTATAAACCTATAAATTTTTTGATTTCGCATCTATTGATCCATATATACGACCAAACGACCCATGCCATTATCAATATGCCATGATCAATGTATGTGAGTTGTATATGTCTAATTTAGAATCAATATAGATAATAATATAAATAATATCGACATTTAAACAAAATGTTAAGTTTATTGTTTAATCATCCGACGAGTTCATAAAACACTACTATCACTTTTGAAACACAGGCATTGGTTATACACAACTCAATTAGGTACACACGTTGATTGACGTTTTAGATGTATTGTTTTGATTGGTTTTTGTCATTTTATCATCATAAACTCGTAAATTCGTCGAGTTCGCATCTATTCATCAATATATGCGACCAAGCGACCCATGCGACCCTCAATTGGCATTAATTAGTTTGACGTTGTTAATGTATTGTTTTGATTGATTTTTGAAATTTTATCGTTATAAACTCGTAACTTCATCGAGTTCGCATCTATTCATCAATATATGCGACCAATCGACCCATGCGACCCATGCGAACCTCATTTGACATTAATTAGTTTGACGTTGTAAATGTATTTTTTTGATTGGTTTTTGTCATTTTATCATTATAAACCTATAAATTTGCCGATTTCGCATCTATTGATACATATATGCGACCAAGCGACCCATGCCATTATCAATATATTTGAGTTGTATATGTCGAATTTAGAATCAATATAGATAATAATAAAAATAATATCGACATTTAAACAAAATGTTTAATGTATGGTTTAATCATCCGACGAGTTCTTAAAACACTACTATCATTTTTGAAACACAGGCATTGGTTATACACAGCTCAACTAGGTACACATGGGTCATAATATGTTTTATCCGTTGATTGACGTTGTAGATGTATTGTTTGATTGGTTTTTGTCATTTTATCATCATAAACCCGTAAATCCGTCGAGTTCGCATCTATTCATCAATATATGTGACCAAGTGACCCATGCCACCCATGCGACCCTCAATTGGCATTAATTAGTTTGATGTTGTAAATGTATTGTTTTGATTGGTTTTTGTCATTTTATCATCATAAACCCGTAAATTCGTCGAGTTCGCGTATATTCATCAATATATGCGACCTAGCGACCCATGCGAACCTCATTTGGCATTATCTAGTTTGACGTCTTAAATGTATTGTTTTGATTGGTTTTTGTCATTTTATCATTATAAACCTGTAAATTTGTCGATTTCGCATCTATTTATCCATATATGCGACCAAGCGACCCATGCCATTATGAATATGCCATTATCAATATATTTGAGTTGTATATGTCTAATTTAGAATCAATATAGATAATAATATAAATAATTTTGACATTTGAACAAAATGTTAAATGTATTGTTTAATCATCCGACGAGTTCTTAAAACACTACTCTCACTTTTGAAACATAATCATTGGTTATACAAAAATCAATTAGGTACATATGGGTCATAATCTGTTTTAACCATTGATTGACAATGTAGATGTATTGCTTGTATTGGTTTTTGTCATTTTATCATCACAAACCCGTAAATTCGTCGAGTTCGCATCTATTCATCAATATATGTGACCAAGCGACCCATGCGATCCATGTGACCCTCAATTGGCATTAATTAGTTTGACGTTGTAAATGTTTTGTTTTTATTGGTTTTTGTCATTTTATCATCATAAACCCGTAAATTCGTCGAGATCGCATCTATTCATCAATATATGCGACCAAGCGACCCATGCGACCCTCATTTTGCATTAATTAGTTTGACGTTGTAAATGTATTTTTTTTTTTCTTGATTTTTGGCATTTTATCATGATAAAACCTGTAAATTTTTCGATTTCGCATATATGTGACCCATGCCACCCTCAATTTTGATTGGTTTTTTACCAAAATTCCCGTCAAACTTTTCACCAAAATTTGAAAAAACATAACAATTCCATCTGACGGTGATTTGATGTCAGGGTCATGTCTTTTCGTATTCCAGTTGTTTCCTTTTTTCGAATAACGACACACTCTCTCTCTCTCTAACTCATCATCTTTCATCCATTTTTTGCCGAAAATGCAATATTTCCCTACTTTCGTCCGAATCATTCTTCCGAGCTTTCTGGAGAACTACCTCGTAATATCTTGCATCTCTCTCATTTGGTATTTTAATGTAGAGAATGTAAAGATTTGACTTTTTTCGATATTTTTTACAGGACATTCCGACGAAATTCTTCGATAAGCATATTTACGGGAAAACGAGGGACGACAACACGGCAACGCTTAAATCAGATGTGTCTAACAAAACATGGGAAGTCAAGTTGGATGGCTCAAGATTCACTGATGGATGGAAAGATTTCTCCAAGGACCATGATTTTCGTATTCGGGATTTCTTAATTTTCCTTCACGAAGGTGACATGGTTTTTCATGTCAATGGTTTCGGAGATGATATGTGTAATCTACAATATGCATCATCTATATCATCATCATTCGTAGAAGCAGGGTCATTTTCTTCTGGTCAGAGGATTTTCATGGTACCAGTCACGCACCGTAGATGCAGTGGTAAGTGAACTCAAACCGATTTATTCGATTCATCAATTCTGGTCGTATATGCATTAGTTTAGCGTCGTTGTAAATTTATCCGGTTATCGCAGACACTTCCGATAGAGTTTGTGAGGTCGAGTGGTCTTTGCGGTAGACGAAGTAAGATTGATATGATAACCAATTACGTACGGATTTGGGAGGCACATCTAAGGCCCGTGAAACGCGGTAGCGCTAGCATCACCAGGGGTTGGACAAATTTTTGTTACGATAATGGCTTTAACGTGGGTTGTACCCTCAAAGTCGAACTGCACGCCATTCTTGATGATGTAGCTTGTCTATTGTTTTCCCCTTTATCAAGGCCTATAATTAACATAGATTGAATTTCGTTGTATTTTGATTGCTTTGAACCTCATTTGAACAACAAAATTCATGTTTGAATTTGGTTGGTTTTTTTACTATTATTCAATAGAATGTATTATTGTTCGTATCAATGTTTTTGTGGATATACTATTATTGTAATAAGGGTCGCAGAGGGTCCAAGGGTCGCAGGGACAAAGGGTCGCAGGGACAAAGGGTCGCAGGGACAAAGGGTCGCAGAGGTACAAGGGTCGAAGGGAGATAAGGGTCGCAGAGGTCCAAGTGGCCGCAGAGGTACAAGGGTCAAAGGGAGACAAGGGTCGGAGGGGGACAACGGTCGCACGATCCAAGGGTCTAAAAAATGTTTACTCTTTGATTATGGAAGATGTAATTTGGTACATTGTTCTTTTTTAAATTTTATAAATAATTTTGGGAATGGATAATTCAACTTTGTACATTGTTATTTTTTAAAAAATTATTCATATTATTTGTAGATAATTATTTAATAATAAAGCGTAAAGGGTCGCAGGGGTCCACTGGTCGCAGAGGTACAAGGATCGCACCATTTGTCCCTTGCGAACCTTTTACCCGTTCGACCCTTGACCCTGCGATCCTTTTACCCGTTCGACCCTTTTACCCTTGCGACTCATGTGACCGTGTGGTCATGTCTTTCGAATTCCATCTAACATCGATGTCATGTCTTTTCGAATTCCAGCTGTTTCCTTTTTTCCAACCCATTTTTTCCTCTCATCATCTTCCATCCATTTTTTCCGAAAATGCCACATTTCCCTCATTTCTTCCAACAGATTCTTGTGCAGCATCGTACTACCTTGTAATTTTCTTTAAAACACTCTGTCGGTATGTTACATGTAGAGAATGTACAGATTTGACTTTTTTTTTCGTTTTTTGTTATAGGAAATTTCGAAGATCTTCTTCGATGAGTATATTTACGGGAATACGAGGGATAGTAACATGGCAACGATTAAATCGAATGCGTCTAACAGAACATGGGAAGTCAAGTTGGATGGCTCCAAATTCACTGATGGATGGACATATTTCTACAACGACCAAAACATTCGTATTGGGGATGTCGTACTTTTCCGTCACGAAGGTGACACGGTCTTTAACGTCACGAGAGCCACTCTTGATGAGAGGGTTTTCATTGTACCAGTCACGCGTTCAAATCTGGCCCTAGATTCATTGGTAAGTGACCTCAAACCGATTCATCATATATAATTTGGTTATTTATTAGACTTTTATTCATTTATACTGATGTAACTTGGTGATGTTGTAGACACTTCCAATAGGGTTTGCGAGGGAGAACGATCTTTGCCGTAGACGATGTCATGTAATGATGTACCACGATTGCGGAATCGATCACGAAACGTTCGATTTATCAACAACATATTTTGATTTGAGTTGTATTTTGATTTCTTTGAACCTCCTTTTAACTTGAACTTCATTTAATCTTGTGGATTTACTATTATTCAATTGTAAGTGTTATTGTTAGTATCGATGTTTTTGTGGATTTACTATTATTGTAACAAGGGTAGCAGATGGACAAAGGTCGAAGGGGGATAAGGATCGCACGGGTCCAAGGGTCGCGAGGGTCAAGGGTCGCACGGGTCCAAGGGTCGCGAATGTACAAGGCTCGTATATATTTGAGTCAATTATTTGTAAATAACTTGATAAATTATTATTTTCAAAATTTATTCATATTATTTGTAAATAATTTTTAAATAATAAATTGGGTCACACGGGTCCAAGGGTCACGAATGTACAAGGCTCGTAGATATTTGAGTGAATTATTTGTAAATAACTTGATAAATTATTATTTTCAAAATTGTATTCATATTATTTGTAAATAATTGTATTTGTAAATAATAAATTATTTTTACTATATTGTTAGTATCGGTGTTTGGTTGGATTTAGTATTATTGTAACAAGAGTCGTAGAGGGACAAGGGTCGCAGGGGTCTAAGGGTCACAGAGGGACAAGGGTTGCACGGGCCCAATGGTCGAAGAGGTACAAGGGTCGCAGGGTCCTAGGGTCGAAGAGGTCTCTCTGTGACACTTGTACCTCTACGACCTTTTTACTTCTTCCACCTTTGGACCCCTGCGACCCTTTTACCCACTTCGACCCTTGGACCCCTGCGACTCTATCCTAAACCCTGCGACCCTTTGACCTCTTTGCGACCCATTTACTCCTTGGACCCCTAAGACTATATGACCCAGTGCAACAGTTTTTCTGCGGAACCTGTTTAATTGCAAGCTTCTTTGTTGACAACAAACGATTTCAACCTATTGGCAGCGAATCTTATGTCGATTTCAAGCTACTCTCACCGAATCTATCGTGGTGTGGGAGAACAGTTATTTCGCGCCATAGTAGAGAGAGAAATCGAGATGCACTGGAGGAGATAGAAAAATTATCGACAATGGTAATATGAGATTATCAATATTTTAAAGGTAGATTTGGAGTTAAACTTTTTTTTTTCAGAGAATGATATTTTTGAAACATTTTAGTCCTACGAAGATATTTTTTAAATTCCCCTTTAATAATTTGTTAAAATGTATAATAATTAAAATGTAATTGAAAATTGATTTATATTCTGTTGATAGAAAACACCAATAAAAATCTTTATTTCAATCGTGCATATATACAAACAATACAATCAAAACAAATCAATTCAACTTTAACCATTTAGATTATGTGAACTGAATATTTTTAATAAAATATTATTAAAATATATTATCTATCTAGAATAATAGGTTATCAAATTAATATAAATTGAATGAACTATATTTTTTTATATATAAAAAGGATTAGGTTATAAAATCCTACCTACAATTTATTACAATCTTACATGATATGTATATACATATATCATGTTATTAATATTTATATATATTTGACATATACAAACATATTTACATACATATATATATATCTATATATGTATTTACTATCTATAATAATATTATTAATTTTTTAACAAAATCAATATTTTAAAAAATTGGTATTCAGAAACATCATCTTATACTTATACAATGCATCGTGAATAGTGTTTAGGCTTATGTGGCTATTGTTGGTGCTGTTAGATTGTCTAAATTAATGACGTGGGTTAATTTATATCTTAGGATAACTTTTTTTGACATGCCATATTTTGTAATTTTATTTTAATTCTAATAAAAAAGTTATAGTGAATAGAAAACGTTTGCATTTTTTTTATTTTATTTTAATTCAAATTTAATTTTTATTTTGTTACAAAAAATAAAAAATAGAAAACGTTAGCAATTTTTTTATAAAATTGGTCAAACTTTATAAATAATAACGATATTATTAAAATAATTATTTAAATCATTTCAAACAAATGATACATATATATATATATTCAAATTATTTAAAATTCAATGTTGAAAAGATTAATTTAATTTACTTAAGTTTTTAATATCTTATAAAAGAGGAGTTCAAATGAATAATTCTTTTGCATACGTAGCATATATTAATCGTCAAATTTAATTTTATAAATCTTCAAATTTAATTTTTATTTTGTTTCAGCATTTGTTAACTTTTAGATTGCTATTATTTTTTTCCGATTTTTTTCATCCAATCAGAATTGTTGATTCATTTTTTTCAAGTCATAACGATATATTCCCTTAGTGTTATGTCTATCGATTTTTTTGCTCACAATATCTTCCATCGATCTCCACTACAATAATAGTGTTTGTGGTGGAAATCGATATATATAAAATATATATATATATATATATAAAATGTACTATATATATAAAAATATATATATATAGTATTTTTGTGGTCGTTATCCAAATCGTTAATTTAAACTTATATGGTATAATAAATAATGTTTCGATCGAATATATATTCATATGTGCTTTTACTTTTAGATTCGAACTTATAAAAAGATTTAATTTTCATTGTTATATAAAAAATGATATAAAATCTGTTTTATAATAGATTTTTTTAATTGTTATCGAGTAATCTAGTAACATATATGTTTAAAGAAGATAACGGGCCATAACGCAAAAAAACAGGCCCTTTATATGGGCCACAGATTTTTTGTGAACTATGAGAAAGAGAGAGAATCATGAAACAAGAAAACATAAGACATTGAAGTGGGATTGATTTATCCACAACTTGCATAATCCCTGCAACACAATCGTGACGAAGCTCATTTCATCCGTTTTTTACCCTCCGATACACCGGAGCCATCGTGTTTCCCGCCGGTGAACGGACTTCGACGATAAGCGGAACTACATCTTCATCCTCCTCCGCTTTACTTCAGCTTCGTCCCATGGAATGTGAGGATTTCACTCGCTGTTGATGTAATATTTAGGACGGAGTTTGCTTTCTCCCGCGGAAATCGCTTGTTTTATTACCAAAATGGGTGTGTTTATGCTTTGCTTGACCAGTATCTACTGTGGGACTACTACGGTCAATGATACTTGTTTGCTTGGTCACATGAAGCTGAATCGTTTGAGACGAGAAAATTTCGTGATACAAGGGTCAAAGATTCATCCTTTGAAAGTTTTTCCATGTGGGTCTGTGTTGAATTGGAAGAAACACAGGAGAAAGATCTTAACTCGTAACAAGGTTTCGGTAAAACGTCATGTGGAGGTTGCAGTTTCTATGGTAGGGAAGAAACCGAGAGTTGAATTGTCATCAGAAGAAATTCTTAGGGTTATGAGATCATTCCCAGAAGCCGAATCTGCTTTTTCTTATTTCAAATCGGTGGCTGAGTTTCCGAATTTAGTCCACACCACCGAGACGTGCAATTACATGCTCGAAGTTTTGAGGGTTCATGGGAAAGTTGAAGAAATGGTGTACGTGTTTAATTTGATGCAGAAAAGAATCATAAAGAGGGATGTCAATACTTTCTTGATAATATTCAAGTGTCTTAACGTTAAGGGTGGACTGCGAAAAGCTCCATCCGCACTTGAGAAGATGAGAAATTCTGGGTTCGCATTGAATGCTTATTCATACAACGGATTGATCCATTTTCTAATCAAGTCTGGTTTTTGCACTGAGGCTTTAGAAGTGTATAGAAGAATGATCTTGGAAGGTCTGAGGCCAAGTTTACAGACTTATTCTGCGTTAATGGTTGCGTTGGGAAAGCGAAGGAACATCGAAGCTGTGATGGGTTTATTGAAAGAGATGGAGAGTCTGGGGTTAAAGCCTAATGTTTACACATTCACGATATGTATCCGTGTACTTGGTAGGGCTGGGAAGATCAATGAGGCATACATGATACTAAAACGAATGGATGAAGAAGGATGTGGCCCTGATGTTGTAACTTACACTGTTCTTATTGATGCTCTTTGTACTGCAGGTAGGCTTGACTGTGCTAAAGAAGTGTTCCTAAAGATGAAAAGTGGAAGACACAAACCCGATCGTGTAACTTACATTACGTTGCTGGACAAGTTTAGTGATAGTGGTGATTTGGAATCTTTGAGACAGTTTTGGGGTGAAATGAAAATGGACGGTTATGCTCCCGACGTTGTTACCTTCACCATTCTCGTGGATGCTCTCTGCAAAGTAGGGAATTTCGGTGAAGCATTTGATACATTGGATTCGATGAGGGAGCAGGGGGTCTCCCCAAACCTTCATACATACAACACATTGATATGTGGACTTTTAAGAGTAAACAGATTGAATGATGCACTTGAAATTTTTGGTAATATGGAGTCTTTGGGGGTTGAACCTACCGCTTATACGTATATACTTTTCATCGATTATTATGGAAAATCTGGAGATTCTGTCAGAGCTCTTGAGACTTTTGAGAAGATGAAAGCTAGAGGGATAGTGCCTAACATTGTTGCCTGTAATGCTTCTCTCTACAGTCTAGCTGAAGCAGGAAGGCTCCAAGATGCAAAACAAATCTTCTTTGGCTTGAAAAACATCGGCCTTGCTCCTGATTCCGTGACCTATAACATGATGATGAAATGCTATAGCAAGGCGGGGGAAATAGACGAGGCCACTAAGTTACTTTCTGAAATGTTGGAAAATGGGTGTGAACCAGATGTGATCGTTGTTAATTCCTTGATCAATACGCTTTACAAAGCTGATCGAGCATACGAGGCGTGGAATATGTTTATGAGAATGAAGGAAATGAAGCTGAATCCCACCGTCGTAACTTACAATACTTTGCTCACCGGTTTAGGCAAAGCTGGACAAGTCCACAAGGCAATTGAGTTGTTCGAGGGAATGACGAGAAATGGATGCCCACCTAACACGATAACCTTCAACACTCTCCTTGATTGTCTTTGCAAAAACGACGAAACTAATTTAGCGTTAAAGATGCTATTCACGATGATGGATATGGGTTGCGTTCCCGATGTTCTTACTTACAACACGATTATTTACGGATTGGTGAAAACTAATCAAGTAAAAGAGGCAATATGGTTCTTCCATCAGATGAAGAAACTGGTGTACCCGGATTTTGTGACGCTTTGTACTCTTCTTCCTGGTGTTGTCAAGGCTTCTCTAATTGAGGATGCTTACAAAATCATCACTAACTTTCTTCATCATCATGTAACCGAACCCGTCGCGCTTTTCTGGGAGGACTTGATGGGAGCAGTCTTGGCTGAAGCTGGAATAGACAAGGCCGTTTCGTTTTCGGAAAGATTGATTGCTAATAAGATTTGTCAGGATGGTGACTCAATCTTGGCACCTATTGTCAGATTTTCATTGAAACATGGCAAAGCCTCGGATGCTCTTTCGTTATTTCAGAAATTCACAAAAGATCTTGATGTCCAACCCAGTCTTCAGACCTATAATCTGTTAATCGGCGGACTTTTTGAAGCCGATATGATTGAACCAGCATTGGAAAAGTTCCAAGAAATGAAGAACATTGGGTGTAAACCAGATGTTTCCACCTACAACTATGTACTTGATGCACACGGAAAGTCGGGAAGAATCGATCAACTTTTCGTATTGTATGATGAGATGCAATCACAGGGATGCATACCCAACACAATAACTCACAACATTGTGATATCGGGTCTTGTAAAGTACGAAAGCGTAGATGAGGCTCTCGATTTATTCTATGACCTCGTCAGCGGTGGTGAATTCTCTCCAACTGTTTGCACATACGGTCCCCTTATCGATGGCCTTGCTAAGTCGGGAAGACTAGCAGAAGCAAAAGAACAATTCGAAGGAATGTCGGATTACGGTTGCAGGCCAAACTGTGCTATCTACAACATACTCATTAACGGGTTCGGAAAAGCAGGTGAGGTTGACATTGCTTGTGAGTTGTTCAGAAGAATGGTCAAGGAAGGAATCAGACCGGACCTAAAGACATACTCTGTTCTTGTGGATTGTCTTTGTATGGTTGGAAGAGTGGATGAAGCCCTCCATTACTTCAGAGAACTCAAGTTTTCCGGTCATGATCCTGATGTCATCTGTTACAATCTAATGATAAATGGGCTGGGGAAATCCCGGAGATTAGAAGATGCTCTTGGTATTTTCGTTGAGATGAAGAACAGGAAGGATATCGCCCCGGATCTCTTCACTTACAATTCTTTGATTCTGAATCTGGGTATCGCCGGGAAGGTTGAAGAAGCTGGAAAACTGTACGAGGAACTACAAAGGACGGGTCTTGAACCGAATGTTTTCACGTATAATGCTCTGATCCGTGGTTACAGTTTATCTGGTAACTCCGACCACGCTTATGCCGTTTACCAGAAGATGGTAATGGGTGGTTGTAGTCCCAACACAGGTACATATGAACAGCTCCCGAACAGATCCTGACGTAATCATGGACATCAGAGTTGCCAACGCAACGCATATACATATACAGATACCTTCACACGCAAGGCTTCAGGTTTTCTTTTTTGTACCCTAGAGGGTATTTGATTCTGTTGCTTACTTGCGTTACAAGGAAGGTTTTGTATGTTTTACAGTGGTCCAGATGAAATGTACAGAACATAGCATCTTGTAAATGTCATTGATTCTTCATGTATACTTCTGAATCAGCCAATAGCTTCGATTTCAACAACTACCATATCCACATGAGCTTCAAACAAGGCAGACGAAAAACACTATACAAAGATGTTTTACATTGTCATAATCGATTTAGAAAAAAAAACATGATCCAGACGTAGCAAAAAAAACTGAAACCTGAAATCCCCAGAAACCTAAGCGTTTTCCCCCAAAAGCGTATAACGCATCAGTTTCTGCTCAAAGTCATTCAAGAGCATTTACATGGACGACAAAAGAAGCCTGTTATTTACCGTGGACTCGTGGGCACTCGAATCTTACAGGCTAGTTCGACGAGCTTGGCTCATCCTGGTTAGCTTCGGCTGGCGTTGGCTCTGGTTCTGGTTCAGGGTTTGGTTCTTCTTTTGTCTCTGATGGGTTAGGTTGCGTGGATTGCATCGGTTTCTTGAACTGGAGCAAGATCATGGTCATGTTATCACAACCCTCACCACCCGCAGTGTTTGGAGCCAAACATCTATCGAAAACTCTTTCACACACCACGGAGAGCTTTGTTTCCTGATTGTTACCAGTAGAAATTATGGAGAAAGAGGATATAACAAAACTGTAAACCTAAAAAGCAGATAAGAAAAACTACAAACCGAATTAAGCTGTTCATGGATGAAATCCACGAGTTGTTGGCTTGACAAACAGTCCCTGCAGAGAAGAGATGACCCAAAATTTTTACCATCAAGGATTAAACTTGTGTGGCAGAAAGAACAAAATTCTTTTATGGATTTACCAGATTCCATCACAAGCAAGAACAAGAAAATCATCGTCATCGCAGAGTTCAACCTGATCAGAGAGAGATTGGGCAAGAGAGTTTAAAACCATCTGAATGGAAGCAAAAAGATGATATTTTGTGAGACGGGAGTTTGCGTATTAATCAGATCCCAGTTGTTTACAGTGTTAACATCAGGATAAGCCGTCACAATTTGCTTTTCAGCCGGCAAAGACTTATTCTGCTTGAATTCCATGTCACCTGCACGAGGCACACACAAATGAGTCGAATAATCTTAATTCAGAAACTGATATCACATTAAACTTGAGGGAATAGATTACCAATTGCTCTTGCCAGATTCAAACTTCCGTTGACTCGTCCAGCATGAATAAAACCACCAGCTTTCAATATCCTTTCTTTTTCAGCTTCAAGATCAGGTTTGTGATCTCTAGAAAGATTGTAAGCCTGCACATATACAGAGAACTTAAGGGCGATTCATTCGTGTAAAACAATCAATTTGCCTAATAATAATACTCTACCTGACCCTTTCGGGATATTACACAACGTGAATCACCAGCATTTGCAACAAAGAGATGGTTGTGTCTAATAACAGCTACACATGCTGTGCTCCCAGAGGTAGGTCCAGGAAAATCAGAGTGAGGACCCTGTTTTCAGGTTGAACAGAAGGAACAAGTCTTAAACCGAACTTATTATTCCGTTTTCTCGATTCAAACTTCTACACAACACAGTAGAAACCAAACTAAAAGATAGCAGCATTATGCAGTTATGGAAGATTTACGTCCTCAGAAGGCCAGTCGTCGTGGTGATTATTATGGTCTCCACTTTTTGGCGACCATATCAATCCTTCAATCATTCCCGTGAACTTATTCAACTTGTCACCGAGTATTGCTAATTCTCGCCATCCTCTTTGTCCTTGCATCATCTCATCCATTCTAAATTACAAAACCACCCAAAAAACCAAACATAATCAGAAAAAACCCATGAAAGATATTGAAAATCTGTAGCTAAAATAGTTTGCTAGCATACTTGATCCTGTGTTTTTCATATAAAAGCAGGAAACTTTTTTTTTCTTTGAAAACAAAATAACCTGAAAAATGCTCTTTGAAGAGATGTTCCTATGTCTCCAGCCGCATAGGCTTCATTACTAAGAACTTGCTGGTGTAGATACTTCGCACAGAACTTTGAGACAACTTTGCCTATTACACCAGCAAAACAAATAGTATCAAAAGATACAAGAATTAATAATATCAAAAGATACCAAAGTAAATACAGAAGTATACATCAAATTCAACAAAAGATTTTAACTTTTCTTCAAATTCAGCCAGACTAGACCACTTGTTGAACCATTTACAAAGCTAGTTTCACATGGAAAAATCCTTCTTACCTCCATGGCCATCGTACACCCCGAAGAACGAAGTGCCATCGTCTAGGTCAAGTATAGCCGCGTGCTAGCAAATACAAAAAAAAAGGAAGAAAGTGGTAAAGAAAGAATCATTGAGTTGTGCAGTAGATAAAAGCAGAGATTTCATGATCATAGCATCACAAAGAGAAACATGTGATTGTTTCACTCACAGCATCTTCCATGGATGCACGCCAACCTTGCATAGATGATAAACCATATCTAAGCTTATCATTCTCACCATCTTCTGAAAATTTCTCTGTTTTCGGGGAGCTTAGGTATATGCCCATCTCTTACTGCAAATTGGAAATCTCATTGTGAATTGTTTTGATAATAAAAAAAAAATCAAGATAACCAAATCCCAGAAACTCCATGTCTCGTCTGTCAAATAGAAAAATATCAGAATCTATAACTAAAACAATCCATTTTCAATATGAAAAAAAAAACCCAACAAGAACACATAATAATAAGAAAAACCCAGATGCAGAAACCAAGATTTCGATAGGAAAAAACGACAGACTCAAGAAATATAGTTACGAGAGAAGCTGGTACTCACATCTCTTGCCCGAATAGGGCACGCTGTTCAGATCGTAGACCAATTAGAGGGATCAGAAGAGAAGCCAAGAGAGAATTAGATCGGAATGAGGAGAGGAACGGAAGAACGAGAGCGACAGCAAGAAAATTGATGGAAAAAAAACGAATCGAAATGCGACAAGAATCGAAAGTTCTTGACTTTCGATTTCCCTCAGGCAATTTTACTTTTTAACTTAGCTGTGCTTTTGATATTATGATCTTTTGCAGCTGTTTTTTTTCATATTATTTTTATTAATGTTGTTTTTGTTATAATCAAAATTTTCCTCAATCATTTCCAAATTTAATATTAAAAATAAATTGTTTATTGAGGAAAAATAATATTTTATGAAGAAAGTTGTAATTAAATGAACTGTAGGATTATTTGTTCACTTCTTTCAAATTTATTTATTAATAGTATCCCAAACATTTATAAAAAATAATATAATTTATCGATTCATTTATTATCAATTTAAATTGTATAATCATCATAAAAAAACCATGACTGGCAAACTCCGATATAATATAAAGTCTTCATATTTAAGTTGATTATATCGTGATATTTGTAACTTGTAAAACAAAAAACATTTGGATTTATTTTCAACTTTTTTAAAAATATCACTAAACAATGTTAATTTATTACATTCGAGTGTGAATTTTATTTTTTAAAATAAAATTTAGACCACTTAATAAAATACTTTAAAGTAGGGTCTATCAATATTCAAGATAATATGGTTTTGAAGTCAAAGAAACTTCTTTTAACCAATGTATTTTTTTATTGTATATTTGAAGTCAAAGAAACTTCTTTTAACCAATGTATTTTTTTATTGTGTATCTGAAGTCAAATAGATTTTAGATTCTAACTTTATCAAATATTTCAAATTACCTATATGAAATATTATAAAAAAGTTTGCGTATATAATTTGACGAGGCAACTTCAAAAATATTTTTATAGAACTAAAAACATTTCAAAAATATTTTTTCTAAAAAAATTCACTTCAAAAATACCCTTATAAATATGATCATGCGATCGAGTTCGATCCTATAATTCAGTGATCCAATCCGATCTTGGGATCCTGCAATTTAGTTCGACTCTACGATCTAGTTACCCAGTACGATCCTACGATCCAGTTCGACTCTACGATCCTATGATCCCGCGACCCAGTTCGACCCTGTGACCTTGCGACCCAGTTCGACCCCTGTGACTCAGTGCGACCCAAAATCGTCGGAAATCGCCAGAAACCACCAGAAATCCCTGGAAATCGTCAGATATCGCCGAAAAACGGTCTAAATCGCTGGAAATCACCTACAAATCGCCGGAAATCGCTAAAAATCACCGGAAGTCGCTTAAAAACGCTAGAAATTGCTGGAAATCATTGAAAATGGCTAAACCATCGTTGGAAGTCGTTCGAAAATTGCTGCAAAACGCTCAAAATAGAAGGAAATCGCTCGAAAATGGAAAGAAATCGCTCGAAACTTGAAGGAAATCGCTCGAAAATAGAAGGAAATCACTCGAAAATGAAAGGAAATAGCTCTCAACTTCCTCCTCTCAAAATTGTCTTTTCCTCCTCTCAAATTTGTCTTTCCCTCCACCGTATGTGTATTTCACTAACAAAATATAAGAATACAAATGTCTTTTCTTCGATTTTTTTCTATCAGATTCAAGAGGATAGTTTTGAAGTGTTTTAACCTACGAGGATATTTCTGATATTCCTCCAATTTTAACGACGATACAATAATTTATAACTAAAACAATAACAAAAAATACACCGCCTATATAGGAAATTATATTAAAAAAGATATTATTTAGCTTTTTGAAACATAACATAATAGGGGGATTATCAAAAATGCCCCTGTAGGGCTAAAGTGCTTCAAAAAATACCCTTGGCTGAAAAAAAAAGTTTCAACTTCAAATCTACCCTTAAAATATTGATAA
>CM071868.1:4599627-4611433 GCA_036759665.1 Gynandropsis gynandra
GCGGGTCACTTTACCTAATCAATGACCGTTGCGGGTCGAGCTGCGGCTTGGATGACGTTCTTTAGGCTTGTGATATCACGTGAACTAGCATACTCCTCGTGAACGTGGACAGTCGTGAGGATCCCGATAATAGCATCCTTGAGCTTCGCGACCTTGGCTCGGGTCATGGGACCAGCGGGTATGATCAAGGCATCCTCTTCTAGAGCTTGGGCTCGGGTCACGGGACCGACATATTTTGACCTAATGGCGTCTCGGGTCGCGCTGGAGGTGGTCGCGTCTCGGGCCGCGGGATTGGCGTCTCGGGTCGCACGAATGGCGTCTCGGGTCGCAGTCTCGGCGTCTCGGGTCGCAGGGATGGCATCTCGGATCGCGGCGTCTCGGGTCACGGAGATTCCCTTTTCTTCCCCTCTGCGGGTCGCGTTCTCCTCACTGTTGTTGGTCGCGTCTTCAGCGTCCTCCGGGATCATATCACTTATACTCAAAGACGTTTTAGTTGTTCCAACAATTGCAAAATCATTGTTGTCTGTGTCTAAGCTTACAACAGATTATCCATGTCATTTTATATTTGACTCAAGTGGAGTTTGTATAAAGGAAAATCACACAAAGAAGGTTCTAGCTCAAGGAACTAAAAGGCAAGGGATATATGTTCTTGACAAGGTTAACTTACAGACCTTCTACTCAACACGACAAAGATCAGCAAGTTCTTCAATCTGGCATCTGAGACTTTGGTATGCTAATGACCAGATTTTACAACAACTTAATAGCAATAATGCTATAAGAATGACATAAATGAGTTCTATCTTATATGAATCATGTCAGCTAGGGAAGAGTTCAAAACTTCCTTTTCTACCTTCTGTTTTTCAAGCAAAGGAGCCTTTAGAAAGGATACATTGTGATCTATGGGGTCCTGCACCCATTACGTCTGTACAAGGGTTTAGATATTATGTCATTTTCATTGTCAATTTTTCAAGATATTGCTGGTTATATCCATTACAAAGAAAGGCAGATTTCACCTCAATTTATGCTATGTTTCAGAAGCTAGTTGAAAACCAGTTTAACAAAAGAATACAAGTGTTTCAAAGTGATGGAGGAGGAGAATTTTGCAATAAAGAATTCTTAAAAAATCTGGCAAATTCTGGAGTGAAACATCTTACTTCGTGTCCATCTACACCATAACAGAATGTACTTGCTGAACGAAAACACAGGCACATTGTTGAGCTTGGGCTGTCAATGCTGTTTCAGTCAAGAGTTCCTCTGAAATATTGGGTAGAGGCCTTCTTCACTGCAAATTTCCTAAGTAATCTACTGCCATCAGTAGCTCTAAATAAGGTTAGTCCCTTCACAAAACTATTTGGTACAAATCCAGATTATTCAGCTTTAAGGGTGTTTGGATGTTCATGTTATCCATGTCTTAGGCCATTTGGACATCACAAATTTTATCCACGTTCGTTGAAATGTGTATTCCTTGGTTATAATGAGAAATATAAAGGGTATAGGTGCTTGTTTCCTCCTACTGGCAGAGTATATATCTCTAGACATGTGATTTTTGATGTGCATCAATTTCCATTTCAGGGTTCTTATCATTCATTGGTTCCATCTTATAGTACTCCACTACTTCAAGCTTGGCAGAAATCCCATGTCCCAGAACTTTCAGTTCAACCTATCTCTTCACAAACCATTCATCCACAATTTCAGCTTCCTATTTCTGTTTTAAACTCATTACATTCTTCTGATACAATGGAAACCAGTTTCCATTCTTCACATCAATCCCTTTCTATCTTATCACAAACTCCATCAGAATCTCAGCCTTCTATAACCAGTTCTCAAATTCCAGAAATTCAACCATCCTCAAATTCACAACCAACTGAAACCAGCATTCAAATTCACAATAACCATCCAATGATTACTAGAGGAAAATTTGGAATTGCAAAACCAAATACCAAATATGCTCTACTTTCTACTTCAAACATACCTACAGAACCTAAGACTATAACCTCTGCCCTAAAACACCCTAGCTGGCTTGAAGCAATGGAACGAGAGATGGAAGCTCTAAGAATGACTAAAACCTAGAAACTAGTTTCTTACTCTCCTGATATGAATGTTCTTAGATGTAATTGGGTTTACAAAATCAAATTAAATGCAGATGGATCTCTGAATACACTCAAAGCAAGACTGGTTGCTAAGGGATTTCATCAGGAAGAAGGAGTTGATTTCGTAGAAACTTATAGTCCAGTGGTTAAGACAGCTACAATCAGAATTGTTCTAAGAATTGTTCTAACTCTTGCTACAGTTAAAGGTTGGAATATCACGCATCTAGATGTGAAGAATGCTTTCTTGCATGATGATTTACAAGAGACAATCTTCATGCAACAACCTCCAATATTCAAAGATGTCACCAGACCTGATCATGTCTGCATGTTGCAGAAGGCTTTGTATGGTCTTAAACAGGCACCAAGGACCTGGTTTGAGAAATTCAGTTCATTTCTTCTTGATTTTGGATTCCTTTGCAGTAAGGGAGATCCTTCTATGTTTGTTTATAGACATGGAGAGGATTTATTGATATTACTTCTCTATGTTAACGATATAATTCTTATTGGGAATTCAGATCAAATCCTTTGCAGACTAGTACAGTCTCTAGGAACTAAGTTTTGAATGAAAGACTTAGGCTCACTTCACTATTTTTTGGGCATTCAAGTACAGGCAAATGTTGTTGGGATGTTTATGCATCAAACTAAATATGCAGATGACCTGATTATTCGAGCTGGATTGGAAATGTGCAAGCCACAGCCTACACCATTGCCTCTGAAATAGAGTAACACAGATTCAGGGAAGTTTGATGATCCAAGTTTCTTTCGAAGTATTGCAGGTGCCTTACAGTATCTCATAATTACTAGACCAGACATCAATTATGCAGTTAATGTGGTTTGTCAAAAGATGCACGAGCCCACAAATTCTGATTTTGGATTGCTCAAGAGAATTCTACGGTATGTTAAAGGAACGATTAATATGGGAATTCAACTTCACTCTCATAGTACTCTTCAGCTCCATGCCTTTTCCGATAGTGACTGGGCTGGCTGTTCTACCACACGACGTTCTACTATAGGGTATTGCACGTTTCTTGGCAGTAATATCATCTCGTGGTCAACAAAGAAACAACCTATAGTATCTCGCTCTTCAACAGAGGCGGAATACAGAGCACTTGCTGCAACAACAGCAGAACTGAGATGGATTTAATTTATTCTAAGGGACATTGGTATTCGTCAAGATCAGCCTTCCGTTTTTCATTGTGACAATCTTTCCGCTGTGTATCTTTCTACCAATCCGGTGTTTCATGGGAGGTCTAAGCACATCGAATTGGATTATCATTTTGTTAGAGAGAAAGTGGCATTGGATTCTATATTAACAAAACACATCAGTAATCAACATCAAGTTGCTGATATCTTTACCAAATCGTTGGCTCGGAACCAGTTTGAGTTTTTGCGAAGCAAACTGAGTGTTGGCTTACCATCCAACATCAGTTTGAGGGAGGATGTCAGACCTAATGAAATTGTAGAAGAAGCAGCTGGCAAAGTATTGGCTAAAAATGGAGGAAATGGAAGAGCTGACGAGGCAGCTGACAGAGCATTGAGCAAAGTATTGGCTAATAATGGAGGAAATGGAAGAGCTGACGAGGCAGCTGACAGAGCATTGAGCAACGAATTGCAAGTGAAACAGAATGGGTTTGTTGCACCAGAAGAAGGAAGGGAGTAACACACTGATAACAGACTGCAGGGGCATGCGAAGGAATTTTCGCCAATACAACTCAACAATTCCTTTAGATATTTAGAAAATGAATGTATAGATTAGAAGGTTCAGGAATGTCGAAATCATATATATATTCATGTAATGGGCTACATTTTGAATTAACGAGAATCAAAATGAAAAGAGCTTGATGCTCTGTTTTTACATTTTCATCTTCTTCATATTTTTTATTCATAACATAGTCATTATAATTAAGTTCAGCACATTTAATATATACAAACATAATTATTATACCACTAAATATTCGAAGTATTAATTTTTTTTATTTAACTATATAAGATTTTTTGGAAGAAAAATTTAATGTATTTTAAAAAATATTATATAAATATTTCTTGTATGAACATAATATATATATATATATATTGAGACTTAATGCATTAAAAGTTACTAGACCAGACCCCTCTTTAATTATTTTTTTTCTTATAAATGAAATATTTTTTCACTCTATTTGTATATATATATATATATATGTATGTATTATTTCTTTTACTTGTTTTTTTTATTATTTACGTGATTATAAAATATATTCGAAATATATTTTTAGATAAAATATCAAATTTAAAATATATATATACATAGATAACAAATACAGCTAGAGATTTATAATAAGAGTGTGCTTTATAATAATATTAAAAATAATCAAACATATAGAACTACATAGTGAATAAAAACAATGTACACAGTCGTAACTTTTTCAATTTAAACAATATTTTTTGTTAATTTATCCATCTTAAAGGCATAAGCTCGACATGCACTTTCTGATTGAATTATTTACTTGGATCGTTTCGTTATTTTCATCAATAAATACAACAAACGAAACGATCCAAGTAGCTTAAAACATTTTGTTTATTAGCTTCATGTATACAGTATGGCCATTAATCAAATCAAATGGCATTATCGTAAATTCATAATGTCTATACCGAGTTCGAAATATGGTATTCCTAATGTCACCTTCTGCAATTGGAATATGATGATATCCCGATGCTAAATCTATCTTTGAGAACCAAGTTGCACCTGTTAATTGATCTAATAATTCATTGATCTTCGGTAGTGAGTAACGATTTATTATAGTGACTCTATTTAGAGTCCTATAATCGATGCACAGTCTGAAACTCTCGTCTTTCTTCTTTACAAATAGGATTGGTCCACCCCATGGTGATGTATTCGATCATACAAAACCTTTCTCAAGTAGCTCATCTAATTGCTTCCTCAACTTTACCATTTTCGCTGGTGTCATTCGATATGGAGACTTTGATATTGGAGCAGTATCCGATTCAAGCTCAATCTCAAATGGATACCTCACGTTGTTGGTGGTGGCAATGGTACTTGTGGTGGAGCATGTGGTCGCACTGGTGGTGGTCTCGGTACTGTCTGCTACACGTAATTAACTACTATTAGTTTCCACAGCTCTAAACCCCACTAAACATTTCAAGACATATGTGCTACGATCTCGTGGCTTTATTAAAACATTTCACAAAACATTTTAAAATCCAATGAAAACGATAAATACGAAAAATGACAATCGAGCTCTGATACCAATTTGTAACACCCCCATCCTATAACTACCTCGGGACTAGAAGTCTCCACCATCACCTCCAAGAGGTGGTTATACGTGTCATCGCTCAAATGCATTTATAAAATAAAACAAATTATTTACTCCAAAATAAAAGTGGTCCGGACCAAATGGCAAAACAAATACGTAAAGATCATAGTCACAGTAAATGAATAAAATAAATATGAAATGCAAAATAAAACTCATCGAGACCTCGTGCACGTCTCTCAGATCAGTCTGTTGTGAGCTTTCATATTGCTGCTCAACCTCGTTGTTCTTTTTCCTTGTCATATCATGTCCATCCACGACAGTCCATAAATAGGATGAGTACAAAATACGCACTCAGTAAGATCAATACGTGGACGTACTCTGTGCCACATATTCTCCCACTCTAAATGGAACAACATAAATAACGATATATCCATTGTCAAAACTAAAGATATACAGATAACTCTACCCAACCCGACTGAGTATCCAAAGTCTAAGACTAGTACTACATTGGATCATAACACACAGAGTCAACACGACTCTAGCTCGGACATACGCTCGCAAAGTCCAAAGGATCCCAGCACACTGAAGATCTTGTAAGGTCACAATGTACCCCAGCCATCTGTACAATACAACGCTTCTTTGCTCGAAATTTTATCACAACCCCAACACGATATGGCGCTGGCAGATCCACTGATCTGACTAACTCGAAGCTTCGTCACTCGAAAGTTTACCACAATCCCAACATGGAACGACGCCGACAGATCCACTAATCTGACTAACTCGACGCTCTGTCGCTCGAAAGATTACCACAACCCTAACATGGTACGATACCGGTAGATCCACTGATCTGACTAACTCGTTGCTCTGTCGCTCGAAAGGTTATCGCAACCCCAGCATGGTACGACATCGGTCGAGATCCAAGTGTCATCGAATCGATACTCCTCAGGTGACAACTCTCAGCGAAACGCTCGCACACGCCTTCTTCCGAAGGTTCCAGTGTGAAATCACTCGATCGAGTACACAAACAAGATATTCACTCGGTTTTAACACTGGACCAAAATATCGACGTTCTCCGACACCAACACTTGGTCACACGTCAATTCTATAGATCATCTCTAGTCACTTATACAACCCATATACTTGTCTTAAATTCTCATACGATAAATCTAGGGTTTAATCCAATTCACTTGTACTGTCTCACCTTTTCCATTATGATCCTATAAATCCTATTGTGATCAAGCCTCGTTTTAAAAGTATAATCTCTTCCATAAATCAACCACAAATCCGAAATTAGGATAGAGAAAATCATCACCTTAGCTACTCCGATGATTTGACTATTCTGGATAATATTGCTAGCAACAACACCAATCAATTTTTCCCTATTATAGATCCATTCAATTAATCAATTCCTATAATATAAATCTTCGAATAAAGGAGCAATAACAAAAATATTTTTAGAGATTTACTACAATCTCGATTAAAATCCACCCATGAAGAATGCGATGAAATTTGAATATCCTTTTTTTAGTTTCTTCTTTCTCAGTTTCTCTATTCTTCCTTTTTTTCTTCTTCTCTTTTTCTTTTCTTCTTTTCTCTCGGCGACTGCTCTTGTTTTTTTTTAATTTTCATAACCTAATATATATATATATATATATAAATGCCATATGTCGGTGTATCCATCGACCTTCCGTTATATCGAGTTTCACAATTCTCCCCCACTACAAAAGAATTCGTCCTCGAATTTTATATCTCTGGTTCTTACGGTAACATTTGTATTCAATGAATAGAAAAACCATACAACTTATCTTCAAACAACTCGGGATACTCATGTCTCATATCCTTCTCTAATTCCCATGTTGCTCCTTCTACGCCATGATATTCCCACATAACCTTTATCATCGGAATTTTCTTACGCCACAATTGTTTCACTTGGTAATCCACAATTCATATTGGACGTTCTTTATACGTTAAGTCTTTCCTCAAGGTTTTTGGTGGCTCTACAAGTATCTTCTCTGGTACTGATAGATATTTACGTAACAATGATACATGAAACACATCATATATTCCCTCTAAAGATGAGGGAAGCTCCAATAGATAGGTCACTACTCCAATTCGTGTAATCACTTTAAATGACCCTGTGAATCGTGGTGATAGCTTGACCTCGACGTCCATCTGATCTCTCTCATCTCGCTTGGACCCGTAAATACACCATATCTCCGATGTTAAACTCAACATCCTTTCTTTTTAGATCAGTATAACTCTTCTGATGATCTTGAACCGTCTTCATCTTCATCTTAACAATTCTTATCTTTTCCATGGTCTCTTCGACAATCTCTGCTCCAAAGATAGATCTCTCCCCCACTTCATTCCAACACAAGGGTGTACGACATTGTCGCCCATATAATGCTTCATATGGTGGCATCTCAATGCTAGCATGATAGCTATTATTGTATACGAAATCAACATGCGGTAAATGATTCTCCCAACTACTAGGCCACTCAATGCACATGCTCGTAATAGATCCTCAAGCGTCCTTATAGTTCTCTCAGATTGTCCGTCTGTCTGTGGATGATATGTGGTGCTCATGCGCAATTTTGTTCCTGACTTTTTTGAAATGCCTGCCAAAGAGGTTATGTGAATCTCCCATCTCGATCTGACACAATTCTTGATGGAACCCCATGCAACTTCATAATTTGCACAATATATCCTTGCTAGCTGATTCACATCAAAAGTCTTCTTTATTGGAATGAAATGAGCCGATTTAGTTAGTCGATCAACGAAAACCCAAATAGCATCCTTGCTACTTTGCGTCCTTTGAAGACCCATCACGAAAATCCATGGTAACATGGTCTCACTTCCATTCGAGGATTGGTAGACTTTGCAATTTCCCGCTTGTTACTTGTTGCTCCACTTTGATTAATTGACACGTTGGACATTTCGCTACCCTTCGAGCGATGTCCTTCTTCATCTCTGGCCATTGATAAAGCTAACGAACATCACGATACATCTTCGTCGATCTCGGATGAATCGAAAGCTTGGATTAGTGAGCTTGGCTTAGAATCTCTTCTCTAATCCCTAGATCCTTCGGTACACAAACTCGACTACTAATCATCATTAGACCGTCTACCCTGATCCGATACCACTTGTACCTTGGGTCTTGCTGATTATTATGAATCATCTGTAATCTCTCATCTGATAATTGTGATGTACGAATTCTACTCAATAGACAAACCTGATTTACGACTTGCAAACCGACACTCTCGGACTCAGTTTGCACTGCCTCTAGTCTCAAAGCACTTATCTGGCTAATTAAATCACAGAATTCTTGCATAGCCGAAACCTCAACTCTTTTGCAATTCAACGTATCTACAACAACATTTGCCTTCCCCGGATGGTAAGCGATGTCCACCTCATAGTCTGCGACAAACTCCATCCACCTTTTCTGACGCAGATTCAACTCTAGCTGCGTAAATATGTACTTTAGACTTTTGTGGTTCGTAAAGATTTGTACCTTCTCCCATAAAAATATGCCCTCCAAATCTTTAACGTGAAGACCACAACTGTCATCTCTAAATCATGAGTCGGATAATTCTCACTACAAAAAAACTGGCATTTTTCAACGGACATATCCGTTGGAAAATGCCAAAGACCGTTGGAAACAGCATTTTCCAACGGACGCCAATGGATTCCCGACCGTTGCGAAAAGTTCGTTGCAAATGAGGATCCGTTGCAATTCGCGACGGACTTCCAACTGATTTTATCCGTTGCGAATTTGCAACGGACATGGCAACGGAATTTTCCGTTAGAAAAATAGTAACAGACGACCGTTGGAAAACGTTGTAATGGATCCCCGTTGCAAACTTGCAACGGACGGCCGTTGGAAAGCAACGGTTGTTCGTTGCAAATTAAGCGGGAAAAATTTCATCTTTGCAATGGACATCCGTTGCCATGTGGCGGGAAATAGCAACAGATGCCCGTTGCAAATTGGCGGGAAATATGTTGCCAACGGATGCCCGTTGGAAATTTTGAAAAAAAATATTTTTTAAACTAAAAAGTTTTTAATAAAAATATTAAAATTATTTTACAAAAAACATTAAAATTAAAACTATTTCCTATTACAAATCGTTCAGATCGGTTGCGTCCATATCATCTCTACCACGATCACCACCACCTCTAGACGGAGTTGCATCCGAATCGAGCATCGGTTCTTGCTGCGGTGTTGATCCCCTCACCTGGCCAGACATCAACTCAATGATGCTCTCCAAGTGTTGTATTTGAGATGTTTGTCGCGCCACTTGGGCTCAAGTTTCTCGAAGTTGTGTTTCGAGATCTTCGATCCGCCGTTGTTGCGAAAAACTCTCTTGCACCGCGGGAGGTACCGTCATGACATCCTCGATTATGTCCTTTTAAAGCGCTCTGAGACCGTATTGATGTCCCTTATACGGTCTCTCCGACTACAAGATAAATAAAAATAACGTTAGATTTTAGCAAATTATTTGATTAATAATTTAAAAATAAAATAATAACCTTTTACCTCTAAATAGATTTGGTCCTTTTGTAAAGGACTGAGGTCGTTGGGGCTTGAACTGCAAACCTGAGATTGTTGTGTGATCTTCTCCGTCATAGCTCTCACGGTTCTGGCCGCTCGAGGATCGACGAGTTCCGGTTCCTCGGCCTCTTCCTCGACAACCGATTTCTTCTTTGCGTGGGTTTCTAATACCACTTCAAGAAGAGTCGATTCTCTTCCCATCCGTTGCATCTACAATATAAAAGAAATGTTGTTAGATAAATATTTAAGTAAACAAAAAATCTAAATAATTAAAAATTTACTAATTCTTTTTTTTCGTGATGGATTTTGATCCCGAAGTATGGCGATGTGGACCATCTTCGGGAACCTTCTCACCGTAGCGATTTTGTTTGGCCTTTTCGCTTTTGGCTTTGAATGCTGCGGACTCCGAGTACTCAATCATTTTGTTGAAGACCGCTTCGGTTGTCCATCTCGGTTTGTTGTTGTTGGCATAGTAGTTGCGCTTTGCACCGTTCATCATTAGGCACATCCGAACCTGCATGTCGTGCATCCATGCAGTGTAGATGCGCGTTGTATGAGTTTGGCGCCATCTGTATGAACGCTGCAAACAAAGTTATACAATAATTAGTTTTCAAATATATATATATATGTAATTATAAAATTGAAATATAATTAAAAAACTTACAATAAAAGTGCGCCACCATCGCTGGCGCACAACTTCTGGCGTAACTTGCCAGGAATAGAATAGATCATCCTGTAACGACTCTTGGATGATGTGATTGTTTGTGTGTTTTAACACATCATCCTCATCAAACCTGCATATCAAAATACAAAGTTAGATAATATTTACGAAATTTAAATAAAATTAAAACAATTATATACTATTCACCATAACGTTCCAGGAGAACGTTCGGGATCGATGATCGGAAGGGTTGGACGCCCATTGAAATCATCGATCAACGCATTGATATCTACCATATCGTCCTTGTCAAAAAATATCGGCGGTGCCGATACTAGAGACGGAGGACGATATGGTGGTGGTGGCGGTGGGGGAGGCGCTCCCGCGGAACCAGCCAACATTCCCCCCGATCCTATAAATCGTCTAGCCCTCATTTTTTCTAAGTGTTTGTAATTCTGTGAATTGTGTTTTTGTGTTTTAGTGTTGAAATAAGAACAGTTCCGTCGCACTATATATATCGGAATTTCCAAGGTCGTTGGAAAACACGTCATCGCAACGGAAGGAGTAAAATGACGCGACGTTTCGCATTCCCAACGGCCATCCATTGGACATTTCCAACGGATGGCCGTTGGGAATGCGTGTTCGCGAGGCAACAGACGGCTAAATGTTGGCTCGTCTGCCCTTCCAACGGATGGCCGTTGGAAGCCTTAAAAAACGGTTGGGAAAGCTGCAATTTCTGCAGTCATCATTATACTTTCCAACGGGCATCCGTTGGAATTCCAACGGATGCCCGTTGGAAGTCAACACGTGGCGTCAATTTACCTTCTGAGGTTCCAACGGTCATCCGTTGGTAATTCCCAACGGATTTCCGTTGGTAATTCCCAACGGATTTCCGTTGGGAATATTGAAAATTCAGAAATTTTTTCCAAGTGTCGGGGGCGAATTCGTGTTTCAACGGACAACCGTTAATATTTTCAACGGGCAACCGTTAATATTTTCAACATTGGTATTAGATTATTTTAATTTTTATACATCAAACATCGTTTATATAACATGTTCGATTGTATTAACATTTTGATTATTCGATTACACATCATACATCAAACATGAAACATCGTTTATGGACGTTATACGTCATTTATATTACACATCATCTACATTTATTACACATAGTAAACATTATTGTATTTACATTTCTTCTTCAGTAGATTCATCGATGGTCGAGTCGTCCTTCGCTTGTTCATTGAATTCATCG
>CM071868.1:4612057-4625573 GCA_036759665.1 Gynandropsis gynandra
ATATATATATAAATATAAAGATTGAAATTATAATATGTACCATGTACGTACCTTTCGAACGGTAATAACTCTTGACAATTAAGTAGTATATATGTGTGGACATGATTATACTCCTCTGGTGTTAACCAATATTCATCGGATTTACCTCATGTACGTCCAATCGGTGTAAACAGCTCAGGAATTGTGTCAAACTGCGGATTATATTGATACAGATAATTTGTGTGATCATCCGCTGCACGTCGCTCTTTCGTCTGAATATACGACTCGAAATAAAATGTGCTGAAATATGTGATTTCTTCCAGCAAGTAATGTTTGACAATAGATCCTTCGACCGTTGCTTTGTTTTTTACTTTTTTGTTTAAATGAAAGAACAACCTCTCGAAAGGATACATCCATCTGAGCCGCTGCATGAAAACGTGACAATCGTGACTTTTCAATCCGATCAGCCTCGAACCGACAATATCCACACACCGAGCAATGTTCGATGCATATCCATCGGGAAACTTAACGTCATCTTTTAACCACTTTAATCATGTTGTTTTTTCCGGACCACACAATCTGAATACCGGGATAGATGACCTTCCATCTCGTATATTATCCTTGGTTTTACCCGTCACATTCAAAACAGTATTTATGATGTGATCAAAAAAGTTCTTTTCGATATGCATAACATCTAAATTATGACGTAATATCAATGATTTCCAGTATGGTAGTTCCCAAAACATACTACGCTTATACCAGTTATGCCATTCACCTTGACCTTTTGGTTTACGATGCCCACGATCTCCACCGCATTCTACTGATTCTTGTAAATCCTCCATTGTGTTCAATCTTTCGTAAAGGATTTGTGTTCCGGTTTGCATGCACGGTGCCTTTTCTTTTTGTACCACGTTCTTCCGAAAATATTTTTTATCATTCCGGAAAGCATGACCACGATGAAGAAATCTTCTATGACAATCAAACCAACATGGTTTCTTACCATGTACTAGTCGAAATGAATCTGTATCCTCCATAGAATAAGGACATGCTAATCTTTCGTGCGTTCTCCATCCTGATAATATTCCATACGCAGGAAAATCGCTAATTGTCCACAACAAGACCGCTTTCAATGTGAAATTTTGCTTAGTACTGACGTCATAAGCAAGGATTCCTCCGTTCCACAACTGTTGATTTGTCGCCACCGTCAGCTACAAAAATGCATCGAAACTTTTCTTCGGATATTCTGGTCCTGGAATCAGCAACGTCAGAAACATTACCTCTCTTTTCAAACACATCTCGGGAGGTAAATTATACGGAGACAAAATCACCGGCCACAGGGAATATTGACTTCAAGATTATCCATAGGGACTAAAACCATCCATGCACAGGCAAAGATAAACATTTCTCGTTTCATACGCGAACTGGGGAAATATTTCATTGAAATCTTTCCAAGCCTGACCATCCGATTGATGTTGCATTACACCTTTACGTGTCATCTTATTGTTGCAGCGGTTTTTTTCGATTCATATAACCTTCTCAACCTGTTTGCTACAGGCAAATAAAACATTTTCTTGTATGGTACATATTTCCGTGAAGATGATTTTTTAGGCCGAAATCTCCTTGCACCGCAAAACTTGCATTCCAACAAGTCTTTATCATTTCCCCAAAACAACATGCAACTTTTTCTACAACCATCAATTTTCTCATGTGGCATTCCCAAGTCTTTTAACACATTCTTTGTTTCGTAGTATGTCTCGGGAGCTTGATTATTTTCCGGTAAATATTCTCGCATTGTTTTGTAAAATGACTCCATGCAATTTTCAGCCACATTGTAGTCTGTTTTAATACTCATCAATCTTGAAGATGAAGATAAACGAGACTAATCTTCACGAAAACCTTCATATATAGGTTGTTCCGCCGAATCCAATAGGTTGAAGAATCGACGTGCATCGATGTTCGGCATCTCTTCATGCGTTTGTTCATTAACAACTCCAGGAAAAGCATCTGACACCATTTCCACATATGGATTGGTCGTTGATGCTTCATAAATAACTTCTTCATTTCGTTCTACTTGTGCATCTTGCACACTATCTCTAACACCACAATCTTCGCCGTGAAAAAACCAAATTTCGTAATTTTCAACGAAACCCACCATATACAGATGTTTGCAAACAATTTCTTAATTTCGATACTTCATGTTTTTGCATCTTTTGTATGGACATAACATTGTCCCACGTTCTTGACACAAAGGCTGCATCGATGCAAAACTCATGAATTGCTCTAACCCGTGTAAGAATTCTTGCGTAATCTCTTTGGTTACAGGATATTTTCTTCTATACATACACTCCTTTGATCTACATATATTTCGATTTGAAGACGACGACATTTTTTCAAAATGTTTTTGTTATTGATGGTTTGATGCATTCTTTGGTAAGATCTAAATAGTTAATGTTCCAACGGACATCCTTTGGAAATTGAAGTGGATAGCCGTTGAAGGTTCACGTGAATTTATTTCAATCGGTGCCCTCGAAATTCACAAAATCAACGGTTATCCGTTGCCATTTCTAACGGGCATCCGTTAGAAGTTGCAACGGACGACCGTTGGAATGCTTTCTAACGGAACTTCCAACGACATTGCCAACGGATGGTTTCCGTTGCCATCCGTTAAAATTTGCAACGGATTTCCAACGGCCTTTCTAACGGATGATATTCGTTACAAATCCGTTGCAAATTGCAACGGATTCGTAATGGATTTCTGCTTGTTGCAATTTCCCCACATCCGTTGCAAGCCGTTTGAACGACTTCTCATAATCTTCTTTCCAAACAAAAGGTACATCGTTTCCCGTAAGTCTCGTCATTGGCTTCGCTAGACTAGCAAAGTTTATAACAAAGCGTCAATAGTACCCTGCTAACCTTAAAAGCTCCTTATCTCTGATGCATTTTCGATTCTTTCCAACTTACAATCGTTAAGACCTTCTCAGGATCAATAGAAACTCCTTTCTCGGATACAACATGTCTTAAAAATCCTACACGTCTCTTCCAGAAACTACACTTTTTCAACTTCGCAAACAATCATTGTTCTCTGAGACGCTTTAACACTAAGCGCAGATTTTCCTCATGTTCCTTTGGACTCTTGGAGTAGACTAAAATGTCATCGATAAATACAATAACAAAACGATCAAAGTACTCCCGAAACACATTGTTCATTAGCTTCATGAACGCAGCAGAGACAATAATCAAATCAAATGGCATGACCGCAAATTCATAATGTCCATACCGAGTTCGAAGTGTGGTCTTCCTAATGTCACCTTCTGCAATTGGAATCTGATGATATCCCGATGCTAAATCCATCTTTGAGAACCAAGTCGCACCTCTTAATTGATCTAATAACTCATCGATCCTCGGTAGTGGGTAACGATTTTTTATAAGGAATTTATTTAGAGCCATATAATCGATGCACATTTTGAAACTCTCATCTTTCTTCTTTATAAATAGGACTCCTGTCCCCCATGGTGATGTACTCGATCGTACAAAACCTTTCTCAAGTAGCTCATCTAATTGCTTCCTCAACTCTGCCATTTCCGTTGGTGCCATTTGATATGGAGACTTTGATATTAGAGCAGTACCCAGTTCTAGCTCAACCTTAAATGGATCCCCTCGCGTTGGTGGTGGTGGCAATGGTGCTGTTGGTGGAGCATGTGGCCGTAATGGTAGTGGTGTCGGTGCCTGCAGCGGTATTTATGGCCTCGTCGAGCTCTCCTCTTGGTCATGTTATCGATTTTCGTGTAATAGCTCTCTCAACATTTCTCTAATGACATCTCTATCTATTCCACTTCATGATATTCGTCCAGATGATTGAGACTGCATACGGCTAGTGGAACGAGAGCCTCTGCTCATCCCGTGAATAAGAGCTCTAGTAATCATCTTTCTCAGTACTGTCTGCCGCACGCAATGAACTACTATTAGTTTCCATAGCTCTAAACCCCACTAGACATTTCAGAACATGTGTGTTACGGCCTCGTGACTTAATTAAAATATTTCGCAAAACATTTTGAAATCCAGTGAAAACGATAAATACGAAAATGACAACCAGGCTCTGATACCAATTTGTAACACCCCCATCCCGGAACTACCTCGGGACTAGGAGTGTCCACTATCACCTACAAGAGGTGACTACACGTGTCATCGCTCAAACGCATTTATAAAATAAAATAATATTTACTCCAAAGTAAAAGTGGTCCGGACCAAATCGCAAACAAATACGTAAAGATCATAGTCATGGTAATTGAATAAAGTAAATTCGAAATGCAAAATAAAACTCATCAAGACCTCGTGCATGTCTCTCAGATCAGTCCTTTGTGAGCGTTCATGTTGCTGCTTAACCTCGTTGTTCTTTTTCCTTGTCATATTTTGTCCATCCACGGCAACCCATAAATAGGGTGAGTACGAAATATGTACTCAGTGAGATCAATACGTGTACGCACTATGTGCCATATATTCTTCAACTCTAAACAGAACAACATAAATAACGATATATCCAAAGTCTAAACTAAAGATATACAGACAATTCTACCCAACCCGACTGAGTATCCAAAGTCTAAGACTAGTACCACGCTGGATTGTAACATATAGAGTCCACACAACTCTAGCTCGGCATACGCTCGTAAAGTTCAAAGGACCCCCAACACACTGAAGATCTCGCAAGGTTACAATGTACAACAGCCATCAGTACAATACAACGCTCCATTGCTCGAAAAGTTACCACAACCCTAACACGGTACGATGCTGGCAGATCCACTGATATGACTAACTCGACGCTCCGTCGCTCGAAAGGTTATCATAACCCCAATACGGTATGACGCTGATAGATCCACTGATCTGACTAACTCGATGCTCTGTCGCTCGAAAGGTTACCACAATCCCAACACGGTATGACGCTAACAGATTCACTGATCTGACTAACTCGATGCTCCGTCGCTCGAAAGGTTACCACAATCCTAATACGGTATGACACTGGTAGATCCACGGATCTGATTAACTCGACGTTTCGTCGCTCGAAAAGTTACCACAACCTAAGCATGGTACGACGTCGGCCTAAATCCAAGTGTCACAATACTAATTTCATCGACCCGATACTCCTCACGTGATAATTCTCACCGACACGCTCGTACACGCTTTCTTCCGAAGGTTTGAGAGTGAAATCACTCGATCGAGTATAAAAAACAAGATATTCACTCGGCTTTATCATCGAGCCAAAATATTGACGTTCTCTGACCCCAAAACTTGGTCGCACATCAATTCTCTAGATGATATCTAATCACTTATACAACTCATATACTTGTCATCAATTTTCATACGGTAAATCTAGGGTTTTTTTCTAATTCACTTGTACCATCTCACTTTTCCCATTATGATCCCATAAAACCTATTGTGATCATGTCTCATTTTAAAAGTACAACCTCTTCCATAAATCAACCATAAATCCGAAATTAGAATGGAAAAAATCATCACCTTAATTTCTCCAATGATTTGACGATTCTGGATAATATTGCCAGCAACAACCCAATCAATTTTTCTCTATTATAGATCCATTAATTAATCAATTTTTATAATATAAATCTTCGAATAAAAGAACAATCACAAAAATATTTTTAAAAATTTACCATAATCTCGATTAGAATCCATCCAAAAAAAATGCGATGAAAAATTAAAGATCCTTCTCTAATTTCTTCATTCTCTTTTTTTTTCTTTTTTTTTTTCTTTTCTCTCAATGACTGCTCTTTTTTTAAATTCCCATAACCTAATATAATATATATATATATATATACACATCCCATATATCGATGTATCACCGACCTTTCTTTATATCGGGTCTCACAACCACATCATTTGACATCACAACATCTTTGTGTTGAAGAAGATGCAAACAATTTTAAATTTTTATTATAAATTTTCAAGAATTTTATGTGATAATATAAGTTATTTATATTCATAAATTTTATAGTATTATATTTAATATTTGATTTTTATCAAATTTACTTTTATTTAATTCTTATAAATAAAAAATAAATTCGGTATTTTTAAATCAAACTAACACAATGCACTATATCAATATACATGACTGTAAAAAATATTAAAAGTTTCAATATTAAACTATCATATTTATAGATCAAAAACCACTATATCAATATACATGAATTGTTAAGGAATTTCCAATTTGTATTTTAAAACATTTAATTGAAAAATTAATCATTTGATCATTTTGATTAAATATAATTTTATATTGTATATTTTAAAAATATAACACGTGTGATTTATATCTTGTTTAAAAGGTTAACATTTTTTCTTTTGTGAACTTTAATACTTTTTATTTTAGGCAAATAAAGATTATCTGTGAAAATTGTAAAATGTCGATTACAACATATCCCTTTCTATTTCCTAGGATGTTAATTTTTTTTCTTTCTTTTTTACTTTGAAAATATTAATTTATTTTTTATTTATAATAAATAAAAATATGTGTGAAAAATACGTTATTGATCATATTATGTTTAACACCACACATGCGAAATGTGTAATCCATAAAAAAAACATTCTCAACCAAACGTTACCGTATGAAAACCAACAATTAATTTTTAATTTCATATGAATCATTCAAAAATGAAAATATTATCTTTTAAAAACTTGTAAGATATTATAATAATATTTTTTATAATTTTAAAATTAATATTATTAATTTTTTGTATATTAATAGGTTGAAATTGTTAGAACCAATCAATCGGACCTAGTATAATTTTTCTCAGAAAAACAGAATTTATGAAACAAAGCGACTAACAATGAGTAAATGAAACAGTTAACGTGGTTACCGAACATGAATTGATCGAGGCCTGCGATGAGCAGTGTCCTTAGACAGAAATTTGTCCTCACTTCTGCCTAAAGGATGCAACGATCTCAAGAAATTCGTGACTTCTTGATGAATCTACTTTGTAAGTATTTATCTCAGAAAACGGATCCTCGTTTAGAGCAATATGATCTCCTATTTACAGACTTTCAATCATCACCAATTTTCTGGAGCCATGAAGAGCCAAAAAACAGTTTTTTACTGAACAATTGCAATGGTTGAAAGTTGAACAGGAGCCAAATTTCGTTCAAATGGAGAGGTGTGATGGTTGGCTTCAGAACCAGTGTAAACCGAATTTAAAATTGATTTCGAAAAAACTAAACCGAAAAATTTAAATTAAATTCGGAATTATCCATTGAGCCCAAGGCCAAGGCCCTATCTTGATATTAATATTAATGCCCAAGCCCAATGACAAACCCATGAAGAAGCCCACTTTTATGTCTTGTAATCCATTTAAACATGACCATTGAATAACTCATTATATACATGGGTTCATTCGTCCCGTTTGTCCCGTGATGATCCCCAAAGTTGCTCCTTAGCTCCGTGCATGTTCCTTTAGCTCCAAAATAGTCCAAATACGCGTAAAAACCTGTAAGAACATGAAAAGCACGAAAGCAAGTAAAACGGATACGGAATCATACGTAAAACATCACATATGTATCAAAAACGTCTCCTAAATCGTGCAAGAAATACGTATGAAAACGAGATGATCAAAGAGAAGATAACAAACTTCCACCAAAGCTGAAAATAATGTAGAGCAATCCAACGAGTAATGTCGATAGAAATTTCAGAAAGAGTAAAAGGTTTTCATAACAAAGATTGTTAGGAAGGATAAAGTTCCGATGAAATTTAATTACCTCGGAAGTGATTTTTAGGATAATATCATGAGAAACCTACCATAAAAATAGCGCCGCACTAATGAGGATATCTGACACAAGGATGATCCGGAAGAGGATCACACGATCAAAGAGGAACGCACAAGCAAGGAGGAAACCCAAGGAAGCCAAAGGGTGACCCAAAGAAGCCAGGAGGAGGCGACCCAAGGAAGCCAGGAGGTGACCCGAGGAAGCAAGGAGGCGAGTCGAGGAACCGAGGCCGGAGGCACATCATTCGGGATCAAAAATGAGTTCTAGCATATTCAACCCGAACCGTTAGACCCATACGCATATCATTCCCACGGCCTAATCATGCGAGGGCGACATCCATTTTTCCTAGTAACAACAGTCGAATGACGTCACTACAACAATCGAATAACGTCACTCCCTAGGACGCTCCACCTAGTTCAAACGGTCACAGACAAGCACCTTGACAAGCCTCCACGTTTTTCCTCCCATTGCTCCATGTTGTCAGACACTTTATCTACATTCGACTAGTGGATCCAATAATACGGAATATTTAATGTATTTTCCTTCTTTCAAGGCCTGGAGAGTATGCCTATAAAAGGAACTCCAACCCTCATTTGTAACACAATTTGAATTCAGAAGTAAATTTAAGTTTGAGAGCAACTCTCCTCTTATTTGAAATGATTCCTGGGAAACGTACTGCTTTCAATCTGTTCTTGGAAACAATTGAAGTCATTCGGACTGTATCAAAAGGCTTCCGCACCTCTTGTGGTGTTATTCACTCCACCTTAAACCCGACAACTTTCCATCCTTCCACCTTCGTTGGACGAGTATTGGAAAGAGCCCTAGGCCATCCAAGAAGATCTCCACCTCCATTCCCACATCTACTCATCGTCAACGGACAAGTTTCTTGAAAAGCGCCCTTAGGCCAGTCAAGAAAATCTCTTTGACCCGACGAATCTCGTTCGAACAAACGAGGTTTTCGGTTTCTCCATACGTGTCCCGAGCCCCTAACCTCGAAGCGTGTATCAGTTCAGTATCATAGTCGAGTCCCTGTATACGCAACCCGAGCTTCTAGGCTCGTGCGTGTATCAAACACTCCCATACCTATATGGATCTTAAGTGTACGAAACGACTGCATTCGTTTCAGATTCACCCGACTTGCCTTGCTCACAAGAATCATGGCTGGTTTATTTCACTAACCAAATTGCTAGAATCAAATATCACATTGCTTGTTGGTTCCTTCCTTTGCAAAATAGCAATGCAGGTTCACTTAGTTTCCAAGACAAAACAGGTAAGAGAAACAATGCATGCTAGAAAAAATCGAGGAACAACAAAAGGAGAGGACAAATTCAACATTTTGGAGCTTCTTCTAAGCTATGCATTTTTCCAATACAAATTTTCTAACCATCAACGAAATTCTACAAAACCTAATCCTAACATTTAGTTTCCCTCGTTTTGCCTTTGTTTTTTCATCGTCATTCGTCGTCGTTTCCTTTTCATTCTTTCGTCATCTGCTTCGTTCCTCCTTTATTTCTCCTTTGTTCCAGATTGGTAGAATAGAAATCAAAGTCTGTTGTGATTGATGTAGTGCATATATGACCATAATCTTAGATCATGCAAATGTCTAATGAAGATAATTCATCCTTTCACCCCGAATCAGAGATTATGAAGATTTAGATTATTATATTTTCTTAATTTCAATATATTTAGGTAATCATTTGTGGAAATTATATTTGTATTCGAATTTTATTTTATATTTGTAACCAAGAAAATTATCTAATGATGAATTATTTTTTACTTATATTTTAAGGGTGGTGACGAGTACAAATATCGACGTCAAATCCAATATTGGCGACAAGTTTAAGATTTACAACTTGAAATCTATGTATTCATCTATCTTTTGAAATTTATAATTAATTTAATCTAGAAATTAATGTCTTGAAATATCTTTTGAAATTTATGTTTGGACTTTATATATTGAACTTAATCTTCAAATTTATGTTTGAACATTATATCGATCAATATACAATTTTTTTAAATATTTAGCACAATTTTATTGTATAAAAAATCAAAATTTTATAAACAAGTTAATATAATCCATAAATTAATAAATAATCCAAAAATATTTTTATATAATTTTTATTTTGGAGTGTTTTAAAATTATTATGTTTTCTTAATTTTATTTCTAAAAACTATTATTTTAGAGTTTAAAACTGATTTTTTTATAATTAGATGAAATTTAAATAATTTAGGGGTATATCTATAGCTCTGATATCCACGTCTTAGAATTCGCATCTTAGTGGTATATTGCATCTCTAATATCATATTACCATATGATACAGGTGAAGAAAAATAGTGATAAAATCACTTTTTGACCAGAATTAAAGTTAGGCACTGAAAGTTGCGAATTTGTTGAATTTTGGTTCAAAATAGTGGGTCCTACACTATTGTGGTGGGTCCCATAATTGATTTTTATCTGTAATTTTCTTCTATATAAGGAGGGTTTTTGGAGAGTTCAAAACCATCCCAAAATCACAAAACAAGAAGAAGAGGAGGAAAAAGAGAGAGAGAGAACGTAGTCTTTCCTAGTTTTTTAAGGTTCTTCTCTTAGTTCTTTGAGAGATTTTTTCTCCTCATTGTAAGAGAGAAATATCTATGTTTTCTCCTAACAATTTGAGAGAAGTATTGTAATTTCTTGAGATTCAGTAAAATCCTTCTACTCTTTGCCGAACTACGTAAAATCTCGGTGTCCCACTTTTCTTTTTTTTCGTTTCTACTTGGTTTCCTAATAGTTATTTATCCATGTATGACCCTAATAGTGGTATCAAAGCTCTGGTTCAATACCAGTTGTTCATACGACGATTGAGTTATAATGAGATAAGTACTGATAAAATGTCAACACGGTATGAGATAGAGAAGTTTAACGGGAATAATTTATCGACATGGAAAACAAATATAAGGGTTGTTCTAATGAAAGAGGGTTGTTTGGTGGCTATTGGGAAAGACCGAAGGATATGACTGATAAACACTAGAACAAAATAATTGAAAGTATTATCGCCAGTTTGCGCATCGGTCTCGTCGATGACATCCTAAATAGTGTAGAAGAGTTAGAGACTCCAAAGGAGATCTGGGAGTATCTCTCAAAGTTATATGAGATAGAGTCATTCCACAACACGATCTTCTTGAAAAGAATATTGTACACTCTTTGGATGTCGGAATCTACTTCCTTGACAAAGCATATAAGTACGCTCAATACACTATTTTTGAAACTCTCCAAAATGAGTTACAAAATAGATGTAAAACAGCGTGATGAGATATTACTCCAAAGTTTACCAGATTCGTATGATTCACTCATCATGAACATGACTAGGAATCTTCTCACAGACTATATTGTCTTTGTCGATGTTGCAACTATTGTTCTGGAAGAAGAACGGAGGCGTAAAAATAAGTAGGACATGTTGGTAGGTTGGCAACAAGCAGAGGCCTTAGCAATGATCAAAGGGAGATCAACGCAACATAGTTCAAGTGGAAGTCAATATGCTAACAAATCAAGTAAGAAGGTTATTAAATGTTTTCCACTGTGGAAAGAAATGTCATTCGAAAAGGCAGTGTTGGCATTATAACAAAATTGGAGAGAAAGCAGCAAAGCCTCAACGAAACGTTGTAAATGCCTATAGTGTTGTAGTGTTGTACAACGAGGTAACCACGATTACTGAAGATAGACAAAAATTCTCAGATAAATGGCTTCGAGATTCAGGAGCGTCATGGCATATGATCTCTCGTAGAGAATGGTTCCATGATTATGAACCTATCTCATGAGGATATGTGTTTGTGGGAAATGATCATGTTTTGAATATAGCTGGCATTGGTACCATGAAGGTGAAAACTGAAAATGGTATAGTCCGGACCATTCAAGGGGTATGGTACGTGGAATACTTGACAAAGAATCTATTGTATGTTGGACAATTAGATGACATAGGGTGCAAGATCTATGTGGAAAATGAGATTATGACAATTGTCACGAATGCGTTGGTCGTGCTAAAAGCTGAAAAGATAGCGTCAAATCTGTACATGTTTAAAAGAAATACACTACGAGAAAGAGAAACAAATGTTGTAGAATCAAGTTCAACAATGGAATCAACGATGTTGTGGCACTAAAAAATGGGTCACATATCGGAACAAAACTTGAAGATTCTTGCAGATCAAGGTCTTCTCCCAGGACTAAAAAAGGTCGCATTACCCTTTTGTGAGCATTGTGTTACAAGTAAGCAACACAGATCCAAATTCAGCAGCTCAACTGCTAGAAGCACGACTATTTTGGATATGATTCATTATGATGTTTTACAAGCACCGGAGATGTCCCTAAGAGGTGTAAGATACTTTGTATCCTTGATTGATGACTAATTCAAGAGATGTTGGTGTACCCTATCAAGAAAAAATCAAATGTATTTGAAGTTTTCAAAATCTTCAAAGCGCGGGTCGAGCTTGAATCCGGAAAAAAGATCTAAGGCTTGATGTCAGACAATGGAGAAGAATATACTGGCGATGATTTTAATCGGTTCTGTCAACAAGAAGGAATCAAAAGATAGTTCACGGTGGTATACATACCTCAACAAAATGGTATAGCAGAGCGGATTAATAGAACCCTATTGGAAAGAACAAAGGCTATATTGAGAACTACTAGCTTGGCAAACACGTTTTGGGTCGAAACAGTCGTGACCACCTGTTATATGATCAATTGGTCACCATCAACCGCAATTCATCTTAAGTCACCGATAGAGATGTACCCGTTTTGGGCTAAAGCAGCTGTAACCGTCTATTATGTGATCAATCGATCACTATCAAACTCAATTAATCTTAAGACACCTATGGAGATGTGGATGGAAAAGCCAAATGATTATTCCAACCTTCATCTATTTGGAAGTACTGCATATGCGATGTATAACTCCTAAAAACAACTAAACTGGATCCAAAATCCAGAAAATGTGTCTTTTTAGGGTATTCTAATAAAGTTAAAGGGAATCGCTTGTGGGATCCCATTGCTCACAAGATTATTATCAGCAGAGATGTCGTATATGCAGAAGAAAATTTGAAAAATGATAGCAGTTCTCTGAAATGACCAGACACGATGGGAGTTGATGTTGAAAATCGAACAGAACAACAAGTTCCATGTTCTTCTAAAGATATTAAAGAATCCCGGCCAACTGATATTTCGGAAACACAGCTCCGACGTTCAGATCGAGAGAGGAGAAAACCAATATGTCAGAATGACTTTATTGTGGAGGGAATGTTGCTTTATTGTCTTCTATCTGAAGATTGAGAACCACTCATGTTTCGTGAGGTAGTTGAAGAAAAAGATGCATCTCAGTGGATGACAACAGTAGTTGAAAAGATAGAAACACTCCTAAAAATAAGACGTGGGATCTTATTCCTTTACCACAAAGAATAAAGGCTATTGGAAATAAATGGATCTTCAAAATAAAACAAGATTGCAATGCTCAAGTGGAAAGGTATCGTGCAAGGTTGGTGGTAAAATGATTTTCTCAGAAAAAAGGATCGATTTCAGTGAAATCTTCTCATCTGTTGTTTGACTCATAACAGTTAGAGTTGTCTTGGCAATGTGTGCTACATTGGATATTCACCTCGAGCAGTTTGACATTAAAATTGTGTGTCTTCATTGAGAACTTGAAGAAGAAATATATATGCTCCAACCAAAAGGAATTTCAAACGAAGGAAAAGAGAACTTGGTTTGCAGGCTATACAAATAACTATATGGTCTCAAATAGGCGCTGAG
>CM071868.1:4630037-4672582 GCA_036759665.1 Gynandropsis gynandra
GAGCAGCTCCATCTCTTGGAAATACTCCTCCACGGATCGGCTTCCTTGGGTGAGTTTCCGTAGTGAACGATGCACCTCTCGGTGATGATGGTTTGGCACAAACCTTTTGCGCATAATCGTCTTCATTTCTAGCCAAGTGGCTACTGGTTCTTCGCCATTTCTCCGCCTAGAAATCGTGAGTTGATCCCGCCAACTCAAGTGCTGGAACGCATGAGCGTTTCTTTGTCGTGTTGGTTGTTCGGTCCGAAACTCTTGCCGAAACTTCTCCATTTTATTGTTGATGTTTTGCTCCAAACGAGCCGCGAGAGCCTCAATGAGTCTCTCATTGACCGGGTTGCTCTCGGCACCTATTTCACCCATGACGTCCTAGGGTTTCTTGCGTGTATCTACTTGCGAGTTCCTGCACACTAACACACGGAGCAGCCACAAGCGGAAAGCAAGAAAATGAAATCCCTTGACAAGGACAGGGACGGGTTAAGACGCACAAGACACGTACGGGATAGGTTTCTAATTGTACGAACTAGATACGCACAAGACAGTCACTTAAACGTACGAAATTGATGTGCACAAAATAGTTACACACGAAATAGACTTCTAAACGTACGAACTAGATACGCACAAGACGTCACTCAAACGTACAAAATTGATGTGCACAAAATACTTACACACGAAATAGACTTCTAAACGTACGAATATAGATATATATATATTTCTTTTTTTTATTTTTTTGTAACGTTCAACCAAACTATGACCGAAAGATCAAAACGAAATTGAACTAACCTTTTTGCTAGATTGATCTCTGATACCACTTGACGCGATTCTGATTGGAACGACGATTGATATAACACACCAACGAAGGTTGTTGGATATTACGCACCAACAAGCCAAGAATTCACAAGAATTCAAGATAAAAGATCAAATAGATTGATCCAAAAGTTGATTGAAAATTGGATGTTCTACAAAGGAAGGGATGCCCGACCATTTATAGAATCTTAGGCCATGCAACATTAAATGCGACATAAATGGATAGTCTTCATGCAAGGCTACACATTAATACCTAGAAAACATAAAACACGAAGATAAACTTTGATGGACGTGCATGTTGGGGTGCGAACTCTTCTTGGAACCCCGGGTTATTAATTAGGTCACGGGAATAAGTGACACGCGGCCTCGTTAAAAACCCGTCATCGGAAAACTCCGTGGGACAAAATCGATGAAAGGAAAAGAGTACACGCGGTCACTTACCTAATTAATAACCGTTGCGGGTCGGGCTTCGGCTTGAATAACGTTCCTTAGGCTCGTAACTTCACGTGAACTTGAATATTATTCATACGTGTGGACGGCCGCGAGAATCCCGATAATGGCGTCCTTAAGCTTTGCAGCCTTGGCTCGGGTCACGGGACCATTTGGTAGGATCAAGGCTTCTTCTTTCATAGCTCCTACTCGGGTCACGGGACCAACGTACTTCGATCTGGTCGTGTCTCGGGTCGCGTTGTTGACGTCTCGGGTCGCGTTGTCGGCGTCTCGGGTCGCGCAGGCGGCTTCTTCTTCCGCGCTGGAGGTCGCGTCCTCTTCTACATTGTTGGTCGTGTCCTTGACATCTCTCGGGATCATATCAGTATAAAAGATTTGATTCTTTCATAATGAGCCTTGGATACAACAGATTGAATGCAGATCCTTGTGTGTACAACAAAAGATTTGATGATGATGATTTTATTGTTTTATGTTGATGACATGTTGGTAGCATGCCTCAATAATGACGTATTAAGGAATTGAAGGCTCAATTGGCTAGGGAGTTTGAAATGAAAGACTTAGGCCAAACAAACAAGATTTTGGGATGCAAATTCACCGAGATAGAAATAATAGGAAGATTTGGCTTTCAGTTGTGAGCCAATTTCTGCCCATTTTCCTATTAATTTCACGTTATCCTCTGAGATGAGTCCTAACATGGAAGAAGAGAGGATGTAGATGTTTCGAGTACCGTATGCATCAGCAGTGGGTAGTTTGATGTTTGCCATGGTATGTTCTAGGCCGGATATTGCACAAGCAGTAGGAACGGTTAGTCGATATATGACAAAACCTTGAGTTGAGCATTGGATTATTGTAAAGAGGATCTTGAGATACATCAAGGGCACCACAAATGTTGTATTGTGTTATGGAAGATCAGACTTGATTCTTACTAGGTATGTCAATCCGGACTATGTCGGTGACCTCGATAAAAGCAAATCCACCACATGATACGTGTTTACTCTTGCTGACGGTGTTGTAAGCTAGGTTTCAAAACTACAGTCTATCATCGCGACATCTACGACATAGGCTGAGTATGTTAAGGCTACACAAGCTAGCAAAGAGACAATTTGGTTGCAGATGTTGATGGAGGAACTTGGTCCTAAACAAGATAATATTGTCTTGTTCTATGATAGTCAGAGCGCTTTGCATCTTGTAAAGAATCCATGATTTCATCTAAGGACGAAACATATAAGGGTATAATATCATTTTGTACGGGAAAAGGTGGAGGAAGGCAACTGGGATATTCAGAAAATTCACACAGAAGAAAATATGACGGATATGTTGACGAAGCTAGTAAACGGTGATAAATTTATTTGGTGTCGATATTTTATGGGTCTAGTGGAAACATGAGCAATGTGACGAAGGCGAAGTGAAAATGAAGAATGAATGCAACAAAAAGTGATTTTAAGTTGAAGAATGAAGAAAAATGGTGATAACCGAAAGTTACTGACTTTGTTGAATTTTGGTTCAAAGTAATGGGTCTTATACTATTATGGTGGAACCTACATTTGATTGTGTTAGAATTTTCTCATATATAAAAATAGGTTTTGGAGAGTTCAAAACCATTCCAAAATCACAAAACAAGAAGAAGAAAAAAAAACATAGAAAAAATAGTTTTTTCTAGTTTTATAAGATTTTTCTCTTTTTTATTTGATATAGTCTTTGCTTTCATTATAAAAGAAAAATATCCATATTTTTTTCTTACGATTTAAAAAAATTATTATAATTTCTTGAAAATCAATAAAAATCTTTTATTATTTGCTTGTTGAACCATGTAAAATGCCAATAACTTTTTTTTCATCCTACTTTATTGTCTAACCGTTAACAATTATTGCCGTTATTGATTCATATCCAATTTTAAACATAATAACACAAAAAAATACAATGTAAGAAAGATTGCTCACATAAAATAAAAAATGGATATAGAAAAGAAAAGACAATCACACATTCTAGGCTTCGTGTAAAATTGTGTACCGGATGATAATTTTATGATATATATATATATATATATTAACTAATAATAAACTCCAAATTTCCCTGGAACGTTCTTTTGCTATATAACCCAAATTTCTTCCTCGCTTTCTGCTTCGAGAATGGCTTCCATGGCTACATTTGCTCCTTTATCCACACTCCTCAATAGTTTCTCAGCAACCAAACATAACCCATGTAGAAATTCTTCTCCTTTTCTTGTCCCTTCCTTTAAATTTTCCTCTGGGCTATCAAATTCCAAAATTTTGCGAAGTGGGTTTTCCCAGAAGCCGCCGATTAACAATGGGTTTCAATTCAAATCTCGATACTCTGGTGTTTACGCAAGAGCTACTTCAGAGAAGACAGTTCACGATTTCACCGTAAAGGTACGATTACTCTTTCGTCTTTGCGTGATTTATGAATTAGGTTTTCCTTTCGAATTTCAAATTGTTTGCTCAGTTCTGCACAAAGCTCGAATGTATAATTCTTCGGAATCGTTCTTACACAACAGAATGTTGAAAGCTAATAAAGTTGAAGCTCATCTTTAATACCAAATGACAGTATTTCGAGTTTTCAATTCCTTCGATATTGGCATTTCAAATCGTTCATTGGGTTGTTTTAAGATTAACGACTACTCGAAGGAGCAATGTTCAAATGTTGAATTAGTCAATTCAGCAGCTTCTATTTGATATTATTGTTGTGTCATATATGTTTGGCCTATCTAAAACCCAAAAGCCAATTTAGGATCACTGATACCATATATTCGAGTCAGGATATAACGTAACATTACATGTTGCATTGTGGAAGAAAGTTGAAACTTTCGAGGGTAATTGTGAGACAGGATATAGATGGTAAAGATACTTCATTGAGCAAATTTAAGGGGAAAGTTCTGTTGATCGTCAATGTTGCTTCAAGATGGTAAAGCTTTTGTTCTTTCTTTGTACTGCAAAACTTGAATCTCTTATTACACTTCTTCTGGCTTCTGATCCATAATTTCTTTTCATCGACACAGTGGTTTGACATCATCAAATTACTCCGAGCTTTCACATATGTACGATAAATATAAAACCCAAGGTCAGTTCCGTTCTCCCTATACATTAACTGTAATTTTCGGGTTTGATTCAAGCTGAAACTGGGACTCTAGGAAAAAGGTCATTTGCATTGAATTCTCAAGGACAATAAACTTCTGAACACGAGTTTGGTCGAAGACGATATTGTTGTTTCCTTTTCTACTGAAACCCTTGAGCCAATACGTCGCACCATGACTATTATTGCCTCAATGTCAGGATTCGAGATTCTAGCTTTTCCTTGCAATCAGTTTGGAGGCCAAGAGCCTGGTTCAAATACAGAGATCAAGCAGTTCGCTTGCTCTCGATTTAAAGCCGAGTTTCCCATATTCGATAAGGTATATGATAAATTTTCCTCTTTTCTTGCTATATGAATCGCAAATCAGTGAGATCTAATAGCAAGTTGAAATGAATTCATTCTTACAGGTCGATGTCAATGGACCCGGTACTGCTCCCGTCTATCAGTTCTTAAAATCTAGCGCAGGAGGATTTCTCGGTGATCTCATCAAATGGAACTTTGAGAAGTTCTTGGTTGATAAGAATGGCAAGGTTGTCGAGAGGTACCCTCCCACGACATCACCTTTCCAAATAGAGGTATGTTTCTTCGCTGTCTCATCCTTGCCTCTTACCATTCTATTTCAAACTCTTTTTTCGCCAAAACCAATCCTGGGTTCAGTGGTTCTTATGATCTCAGACTTTGCTTACAGGACCGGCCACTAATTGCATACTTTTATAGTTTTGATCTGAAAAAAGAAAAAAAATACCAAGTAGATCCTATACCAAACCGGCTTAGTCTTAATCAGACATTCAAAGACAAGACTGAATCAATGTTGTAACGTTATGTCGTCTCTAACAAGCAAACCTTCATTGGTTGTTGCAGAAGGACATTCAGAAGTTGCTAGCAGCATAAAGTTACTGTTTTTATGAGCATAGAGATTGGCGTTAACACACTTCAAGAAAACTAAGAAAGAAACAAGAGGATAGATAAATTTTCCGGTCATAATTCCACCGGAACATGTAATATTTGAAGACCTGTTTTGTACGAAGATTACACATGTATGTTACCAAAGATTCAGATATCATAGATGTATCACAATATGATAAATAGTTTTTGAAATCTTTAGACCCACAAGCAAAAAGAGCTCAAATGATATGGATTATATCACCATCATCATCTTCATCATTATCTTTGTTATTATCATGACAGTCATGATGATGTTGATGATGATGCTGATTATTATTGTTGTTAATGTTATCACCTTGCCAACTCCAAACAATGTCCTTGAGAGCAGGTCTGACGTCATCTTCGCAGAACCTTTGATACTCCAAAGAGTCGCCGGAGGTTTTGCAGAACTCAACGACGGAGAATTCACGTGCTACTTCAAAAACCTCCGCCGTCATCGACAACCTCCCTTTACGACCCTCTGTTTTCCTCTGCAGCTTCATCTTGCAGTTCCTCACGTGCTTCACCCGCACGTTCATCTCTCGTGCGGCCGCCTCCAGCCTCTCCTTCAGCCGCTTCGCCGGCAACCTCGACGTGAACATCCACTTCGGCCTCCGCTTCTTCTCGAAGAGGCTCGAGAGATCGAACCCTGAAGACATCGAGGATATGAAATCGAAGGCATTGAACGATCTCGGCGAGACCTCGTCTGCATCGTGTTGATTATTTTTCTTCTTCTTCTTCGCCGGAAGTTGATCCGGCGGTGATGGAATCGGAGACGGGATCGGGGATGGGATCGGTGTGTCGATTGTGAAGGCCATCGGAGGCTTGAAATTCTTCCGGAACCATGAATTTCTCGTGATTTCGGATATCGATATCCGTTTTTTCGGATCAACAACGAGCAATTTGGAAATTAGTTTCTTAGATTCTGGAGAAAACCATGGAGGAAATTCGAATTCCGCTTTCAAAATCTTCCTGTGCATAGATAGCGCGAGAAGCTTAGTATATCAATCAAAATCACGGTTTAGAAAATCAGAGAGTACTAACAAATTGACCCGGTTTAAAAAACCAGTTACTAACAAATTGACCCGGTTTACAAAACAATAGATTACTAACAAATTGACCCGGTTTAGAAATATGGTTATCTGCCATATATTAATAATACAATAAGCAGTTCGTGTTTTTCTAATTCGTGAATTCGAGGTTATCGTTCTTCTTTATATTTAATACTTGGGAAAATTAACATTTTTAAAGGAAAAAAGATAAAATAAAGGACAAAAAGAAAGGATAAACCGGTTGTTGGGTAAGTGGGAAACCCGGTTCAAAGACTTACGTGTACATGGCCATCACGTTCTCGTCAATAAATGGCAAGAATCCAGCGAGCAAAGCGTACAAAACGACGCCGCACGACCAGATATCAGCCCTGGCTCCGTCGTAGCCTCTCTTCCTCAGAACCTCCGGTGCCACGTAAGCCGGCGTCCCGCACCGTGTCCGCAGCAATACTCCGCCATGTTTATCCTCCTCCGGCAACAACATCGCCGACAACCCGAAATCCGACACCTGTTAAAATGTTAAATATCATCTTTGTTTATATTTCAATTCAATACAATAGCGGAACATTATTGTATTTTGATTTAACTTCATTCCTCTGATAATCAAACTAACTATTTTAAATTCAATTCAATAGTTATAAAATAAAATGACTAGAGATGAACTCTGGATTGTGTACTTAGGGTAATGGGTAATTTATATTACAATGGATAGTTTTTACAGATTACGGTTAGAATTGGTTTTCTAAAATTGATTATATTAATGCAGCAAAAAAAATGTAAATTCAACTCTACAATCATGTTGAACCGCCCATCATCACAAGAAAACGCAAACGCAAACATAATAAAAGATTTCGGATAATAAAAGGTAACTTTTTTCTTCGCTCTCAAATTTGATCATATGATGTGCTCATTATAATAGAAGTTAAAACCGAAATATTCAAAAATAAAATTGAATCTATTTAATTTTAAATTATTTTAAATTATGTATATTATTAATTTATAATCCATATTCTAGGTATGTAGAATACAACCTAACAAATAATAAAAGTTTGAAGTGGCGGATAATAATAATAATAAACCTTAAGATCTCCGGTGTTGCCGTCGACCAAGAGATTCTCCGGCTTGATGTCTCGATGAAACACTCCACGGCTATGGCAGAAATCAACGGCTGAGATCAACTGTTGAAAATATCTACGGGCGAGATCTTCGGGTAACTTCCCATCATTATGGAGCCTCTCGAAGAGCTCTCCGCCATTGATGAACTCCATGACAACGAAGATCTTCTTCTTCGTAGCCAACACTTCTCGTAGCTCCACGATATTGGGATGTCGAACTAATCGCATGACGGAGATCTCCCTTGTGATCTGTTCCGTCATGCCGTCACGTTTTGCCACTTGGTCTTTCCGGATAACCTTGATCGCCACGTCATCACCGGTGGAGATCTCTCTGCCATGATATACCTTCGCGAAAGTTCCGGTTCCGAGCAATCTCCCCACCTCGTACTTGCCGAACAACATGTGTTTGTCTTCCTCCATATGTGTAATGGAAATTATAAATCTTTATATATTTAAATTAATCTCATTACAACAAGATGGAGCAAGCAAGTGAAAACATGAAATGTTGTCCCTATATATACCATTTTGTCTTGTCTATTTAACAATATGATTAAATACTCGCTAATAAGTAATAATTATATGTATAATCCAGTTTGATTTAGTTTAATTCAGACATGGTATGTTCGAAATTGTTAAATAGAATAAATAAATAGAATTTAAATTCCTTTCAGGTCAGTCTTGAAAGTTTTGTATTGGATTTTAAAATTAATTCAATGAACATATGATTATACAATTTAAACCGAACTAAATATTATTTATTTGATTTTCTTCATAGAATATATATATATATAATCTATAATATGAAATAGGATCGGATAGGATATAATAGAAGGATAATCTTATATTTTAGTAGTCTAAAAAATGCCAATTCAACAAGTTCTCATAAAGCATGTTTGTGCAAGTCTTTGCGTGTATATTGGCTTGAATTTGATCGTGTAGAATTATGGCTAAAATAAACACAGTTTATACATTATAAAATAAAGTATCATTAAAAAAATACAATCATTAAATATTAGCAATATATTGGTAATCTGTTTCAGATTCGGTCAATAATTTTGATAACTAATCGGTTATTGTTACAAATTTGTAATTCAACATAAAAGGGACCAGTAATGTATTTGGTATATTCCAATAATTGTTTATTTATTATCCTACATTTAAGAATAATGTTGGGGAAGAAATTATCGAAATGAGACAACAAGAGTTTTAAAAGATCTATTATTGAAAATGTATAGATCCATCCATTTTCAAATAATTTTGAGATAAAATTGATAAGTTTGTTCAACTAGTGATGACACTATCTCACACCAAATTCAATCTTCATTCATCTAGAGAAAATCACACTAGGTCAACCCTAAAATTAAATAATTGGAATAATGTATTTAATAATAGTAAGGTTAAATACAAATACGTAAATAAAAATGTATAAAATAAAAAAGTTGATTATGTATCAATATTAATGGTAGACATGTCCAATGTGGATAAACATAATAAAAAGACTAGTAAAAAATCATAATAAATTAAATTAATTATATTATTTGGTTTTACAAATTCGTTTTGCAAGTGCTATCATTTCTACTTGGTCCATTTATTAATTTGTTTCCACTACCATAGTCAATAAATGAACCTTTGGTCGTATAAAAGGACATATATACTTCTTTACTTATCCAAGACAAGACCTGATTGATCACAAAGCTTCCATCACTCGAAAACTCGACTGAGAAATCAAACATCAGCTTGAAAAAATGTTAGAGATGAACAACAGAGTGCTAAATATATGCTTGAACTCAACGAATTTCAAAAATTAGTTCAAGAGTTTAGAATTGTTCAAACACTATATGAGACCAAAGTCTATACCTTTAATCCATGTGAGACAATACATCATAACACATAGGGGTAAAGAACCCCTATAAGAGGCGATTCATATATAGCATACCCACACAAACGTTATACAACATCGGATTAAAACACACGATAGATTCAAATGATTGATGAGTAATTTCAAACCACAGATCCAATGTAGCAAGATTCATCTCGTTTGAACAAAACTTACATTTTGAAAAAACCAATAGGATGATCCACCCCTTCTTAAACCTATATCCATCATCCACCTTCAAAATCTGATGTAATGACCAAACAGTGTTGATGGAAAGATTGGGGTGAGATGGGTTTTTAATGGAAGTGCATTCATATCGTTGTTGCATTTGATTTGTCCTATCCTATGGTTCATCATAATGCAAAAAGGAAGAGAAAATGAACAATCCACAAACATCTAAGATTCTTGATCATGTTACCTTCATATACCTTTTCACCATAGAACCATGTAAGACTATGCATAAAAAGTAATGTGTAGGTATATATAATATAAGAGATACGAAAGCCGTCATGTACCTGCACAACCGTCTCCAATTAGTTCAAATTCTTGATATAGAAGTCCCGAGCCACGAACATTTTCTAGAATTAAAAATCGACAACATCTCATTCCTTTACCCTAAAATCTTCACTCCAAGTTCTATCCACAAGACAATATTTTCCACCTTATAAAAAAATCCATGATGTGGTGCATCTCTAGGGAGTTGAACTTGAAACCAATCTATCTCATTATAGCAAGCCAACTCTTTTCCTTCTTTCCCATCTAATCAAGTAGATAATTCAAAATTAAGGAACTGTTATCATTCATTACATAGGTTATATATATATATATATATGTCAAGAACCAAGCCACATATATATAGACATGGATACCCTTCAATTTACAAAAGCTAAGAACTTGATGATACCCAAGATGGGAAACAAATAACAACACCATCAAAACTCTTCAATATTTATATAATATCGATATAACATAAGATCAAGGAATGTTAATACAAATTGTATGGCAAGAGAACAAACATGCTCATGATTAGTAATATTGAATCAGCAAGTAATAGTGAACAGTGAGTGTTTTGAATAATCCTTAGATCAACCGTTGGATATATACCACAATAAAGAATATAAAATATGTTCCAACATAACTATACTACATTCAAATGAGTACCTTCAAGAAGTTTAGTTACAACAAGCGTAAATTCCACTAGTATTTACATTATTAAACTCATATATTGCATAGAAATCATCAAATCACATATAAGGAACAGAGATGTTATAATCCCAACATACATTCCAACGGATAGAAATTAACAATATCAAATGCTTAATAAAAGGTATTGTATAATTCATATACATATATTTAACATGATCATACATGAAATCCAATATTGACAAATTAAATGCCATAAAGAACAACTTAAGTACATACATCATGGAACAACGTGTAATATATATAATCAGAAAACAAACTACCCAATAGAGGTGAGAAGATCATTAGCTCTTGCAAGATTCATATGCCTACACATGAGACAATATCACATGAAACAAAAATGAATGTGAATATATCAAAACAAAATCAATAGAAAAGCATATAATATTACATGAATATCGAGATTCTAAGGATTCAAAGAGTTAGGACCAGCCTAATAAAACTAGGTTAACGTTAATGGTCCCATGCTAATCCCTCTATCAACCTACAAAGTTAACACCACGTCTTAAGACATAGATTTAAGCTTTTTCGATACTGTTAATCCCATAAAATATAACGAAAAAGGAACGCATGCAAATACATCAACCAAATCTACAGACGGTAGGAGCAATCAAATCAAAAGAACAACTCCGAAATATACAAGATCAGAAGGAAGAGAATGAGATCGGGATAAAGATCGAGAGACCGAATCCGGTATCGGAATCTGACAGAAAGAGAAGTGAGCACGCAAGAGAAGCAAATGCATAAACATGCAAGTGCCTTTGTGTGCTCACTCTCTTCTGTCAGTTTCAGTTTTGTCCCAAAATCATCCATTACTCACCTGACATAAAGATTCAGATTTTAACACAGGGGAGCATATATACGAAGAAGAATAACAAGAAGGAATAAAGGTTTTAAAATTTCAGTTTTTGGGGTTAGATCTGGGTCGACCCATTGAAGAAAACTTTCGATCTAATACACCAAAGAAGAAAAGGTGTGATTTCCCATAAACCCTTTTGCAGAACAAATCTAGGGTTTCAATTGTAGTCAGGAGAGAAGCACGAGAGATAGAGAAGGAAAAGCCTAGAAAAGTTATCGAAAGAGAAGAAAAGGGTAAAGCAAGAAACGAGATCTGATGAAGAACCTTATCTCCCTCTCTCTCTCTCTCTCTCTCTCTCTCTCTCTCTCTCTCTCTCTTATATCTCTGTCCGTTTTGTCTCTTTGCTCTCTCTCTCTTACATGCAAAGGACACAGATGTCTGAAGAGGTATGGATGAATGAATGCATGAACGAATTCAACAGTACATGCACTTTATAGAGTTTAACCTCTTGAGCCAAAAATGGCAATAACACCACAAAGATCTTGAAATTAGAGAATAATGGTCTTTGTGGGATTTTTCTCTTTTATTTTAATATATATACATATATATTATGGGCATAATGGACATTGGAGAGGATATGACCGGAATAAGCTTCCTTTTTTTTATTTGTATTCCTTTCTTTTATTATCCTCTTTTTAATAATTTTAATTTTTTTATGAACATAATCAACAATTATTATAATAAATTTCTTGTTTTTCTTTTTGTTGTTGTTTTTGGTGGACAAATGATATGATACCACCAAGTATATATTCTATTGATAAATTATATCTAACCAGAATTTTTGAAGGAAATAAAAAGTTACTCCACATATGAAATATATATTCTTCTACCAATAATTATTTACTTGTAAAAAAATAAGCTTTAATTTGTTCATTAATTGATATGTATGGATATATAGTTCTTTATATGAATTTATGGTTCAAACTTTGGTAATTGGTTGGTATACTACAAATATGACTATAATTTCATTATTAGACATAATGTAAAAATTATAATACCATTGAAAGCATATAATAAATTTGGACTATATTTTGATACTGTTTTTGCACTTATCTCACAAGTTTTGCATCTTTTCTAAAATTCCTGACTATTATCAAACACAGTATAATAACGAGTGATATTTAACTTCATTTTTTGTTATACTTCAATTTAAATATAATTTTGAATCACAGAAATTTTAACAAATTCATTATTGATCCTACAATTCCCTTTATTTAATTATTAACTAATAATATTTATGTATATTTGGATACAGTATAAATATTACAAATTAAACTCATATATTATAAATTGTGTCATTTAAATTATCTCCAAATCTAAAATGATACAATATTTTACTCCTTCGCTCTCCCTTAGTCTACCCTTTATCTTTTCAGGCACATTAATTTATGTTTGATTGACTATTTTGTTTCGAAGTTATCATTTTAATAATTGCGACTTGAACACATCAATCAAAATATCCAAATTAAAACATTCGACTCACAAAACCCCAATAACATTGATTTTCAAAACTTTTTTTTTCAGCGATACATAATGCAGGGATATAAAATATTCAAAACTAAAATATGAACTTTGATATTGGGTTCCATTGGTAGAGTTTCAATAGTCCGTGAGGTAAATGTGGTGTTTACATTCTTCGACGGTTCCATATGGAATGAAAAGCGATGGGAAATCATTTGTTCTTTAACATTTTTTATTTTGAAATTTAACATGAGAAAATCTTATGTTATGGTTTCGTGTGACGATGTTTTTACTAAATGATAAATATTAAAATTTTAATATAATTTACAAAATGTTACTATCATTTATTTTTCATATATGTTCACGAGAAATTTTTAATATTTCTTTGTTTCTTCTACAATAGCAAATGCACATTCATGTTGTTGATTCCGATTAATGGATTTCGCGACTCGAATATCATTGAAATCATAGACACCCTCTCAGTCTTAATGCATGGAACAAATTAAAGAAATTTCTTGGTGGTGCCCTTGATGAGACCGTTGTGGAGGTCGAGCGATGGAGGTCTCAAAAAACATCAATCACAACACAAACGCATTCGATGGCTAATGTAAACACAACAATTCCAATAGTCAGTCCTTTAATGTCCTTTAATGTATTTTAATTTTTTCCATAAAATTATTTATTTATTTAAATGATCAAACAATATATATATATATACTAAAAATTTATTATTAAATAAAAATATCATTTTAAAATTTTGTTTGAATACTTTTCAGTACAAAAGCCAAACCATTTTCAATTGATATATTTGTTAAAAATAACCAAATTTTAATTGAAATAAGTATTTTTCGACGGATATCAATTGTTCATAATTTTTAACTGAAAATAATCATCTATTGCAATGTAAACAGATAAAATCCATTGATAACCTATCAATGGAGACTGATATTTCCACTGAAAATTTCCAACGAAGATCCACAACGTTATCCGTTGAATCGATCAACGAACATGTATTAGTGTAATCGCAATATCAATGGACATCTATTTATCCGTTTGGTAGGAAAATTAAACGGATAACAGATATTTGATGATATTATATAAACATAATCAACGGATCCTCATTGATATCCTGATGAAATATTTTTAAAATAATCCATTAAATTATAATTAATGTACACAAGTTTAATACAAATTTTAAATGAAAAATTTACAATTATATATCATATACATATCATCTAAACTGGAACTGTCTTCTTCTATGTCACATCGGTCGCCTTCGAAAAGGGTCGTGTCTAAAAATCACATGTTGGTTCTTATTGTCTCGGTGTTGTGTCGTCCGCAAGTGGTAGTGGCTGATGCGGTTGGTCGATTATGAATTCAATAATATTCTACATGTGATACATATTCGCAGTATAATTTCAAAATATGGTTTTGAATTGCTCAATATGTCGTTTTTGAGAGTATGTCTTCTGAATCGTAGAGGATAATGTTGTGGCATCCTCTATAATAACATTTTGTAAAGAACACAAAATGTACTATCGCCCTTTATACGACCGAAAAAAGTGTATATATAAAATAATTAACATTGGTACAATAAAATTTTACTTCGAAATAAATCTTATCCTTCTCTTGAGGAGTAAGGTCATCAAAACATGAACGACATATTGTGATTGCTTTGTTATCTTCTTTTTCACAGTATTAACCATCCATTTTATCCAAGGGTTGACAACTTGTGTTCGTTAGTCTATTTCTCGGTGACAGACTTATTATTGGTATGCATCTCGATCACGAACTCAAGAAGCATCACTTTTTTCTCATTCCGTGCATATGCAATGATCAACGGTGATATAGAATTGAAATATAGATATATAATATTATAAATTTAATAATTATTATCAATTCTTGAAATCGGTTCTCGAATAAATATAAACACTACAAGAAATTCACAGATTAGGGACTGAAGAATCAGTCCCTAATCCGTCCGAAAAGGCATTTAGGGACTGATTAGGGACTGGCATGCGCCGTCCGCAAATGAGCGTCGGTAATCAGTTCCAGTCCGCAAACCGTCCGCAATTTCGGACGTAAAAGGTAGTCCGAAAACCGTCGCAAAATTCCTCGGGAAAATTCCCGACGGGAGCCACCGTCGGGAATTTTTTTTTAAAAAAAATATTTCCGGACGGCAGCTTGCCGTCCGGAAATGTTTTTAAAAAAAAAAAAATTAAAACGTAAAATTAAAAAAAACTAAAATTAAAAAAATTAAAAAAAAACTGAAATTAAAAAAAACATTTATACAATAAAATATAAATTATCCGTTTACAAATTAGTTGGCGGTAATTGTGAATCATTATCGTCGTTAGCATCGTTGTCTCCGGCCGTATCCCAATTGATAGAAGGCATGTGTGCCTTCATCATTCTAAGCCACTGCTCACGTTCTCTTCTATTTTGCTCTACTTCTCTTTGCAGAGTGCTTACATGTGAGTTTTGTTGTTCTAGTTGTGCTTTCATCTCCGAGATTGTATTTTGCAATTCTTGGGTCGCGACCTTTTCCTTGCCTTTGGAGGAACTCGCATGTTTTGATGACATTCCTCCAAGACCAAATAGGCGCCCTTTGTACGGCGTTACGTGCTACAAAAAATATTAACAATTAATTTAGATTATTAATAAAAAATTATTGTAAAAATGTATTAAATTTACCTCGAAATACATCTCTTTGTATTCTTCTTTAGAAAGAGTCAGTTGTGTCCCATCTTCTCTTGGCGGGATTTGGAACACTCGTTGCGATGTCATGTTATCAACATCGTCGTGAATTTTTTTTACCCTGGCATCTACCCAGGAACCGTCAGATTTTTTCTTGTGAGTACGTTCTAAAAATTCCACGTGCGACGGTTCACATCCTTTCTCTTTCCTTTAAAACAAATTTGATGTTTTACGTATTAACATATGTGACTCCTAATAAAACTTAAAAAACTTTTAAATCTTACCATTTCTTCGAAAACCTCCGCGAAAGAGCGGGAACCAGCAGTATGTGCACTAGGACCATATCCCGATCTATCAGACCGACGAGATCGACTAGCGCGTTCACTTCGTTGCTTAAACTGAGGAGAGTCCCAATGGGCAAGCAACTGTCCCTAGACATCATCAGGGATCCAAGTGGGTTTAACATTGTTGTTTTCCCAGTCTTTTCTCGTTTCGTATATAAGATTTTTCAATCGCTCTCCCGCATACTTTTGAAATTCGGACTTTACATATCCGGTTATTGCAGGATCCCAATAAAATTTTTGCCGAAAATTTTAAAATAATTATATATTTAAATATTATTTTAAGTTTAAAATTTATAATGAAAATGAATCTTTAAAAAATATACCACAAAAGCTTTCCACCATCGTTCCTTTACTTCGGGATCGGTTCGCATCCAATTGTAACTTAGACGATCATAATCAGCTTTCATTATCTTTGTGATATTCCGATTAAGCTGATTACGACCAAACCTAAAAATTAAAATATATTAGACATACTAAAATTGTAATTTAAAAGTAATTATTATATTAAAAATTTTTATTGTTACTTAAAATTAACATCATATATATAATTTCATATATGTGTTTTTATGAAATATTGAATGAAATATTAATTTCGATATCATATATGTGTTTTTATGAAATATTTCATATATATATCGAAATATTAATTTCGATATATATATAATTTAATTTTAAACAATAATAAATATTGAATGAAATATTGATTTCGATACAAATTTCCAATGGATAACATTGATGCACATGGCTACCAAATCAACATTAAAATTTTAGAAATTAAAGGCATCAATTTATATACAAAAGAACAAGTCCATATTCGACTCCATTAGTTTGGAGATTTTAAAATTCTTATTTCTATAATACTTTGGAGATTTTAAGAATAAGTCCGCAATTTTCGGACTACTGAGTCAGCAGTCCACAATTTTCCGACCGATATTACTTGAGTCCCGATTCCGTCCCGAATTCCGGACGACTTAGGGACTGAACGACAGTCCCCAAATTTAGGGATGGATTTGGGACTGTTTTCTTAATCCGTCTTTAATTAGTCCCTAATCTGTCCCTAAATTTAGGGACGGATACGTCAGTCCGCAAATTCAGTCCCGAAATCCAAATTTTCTTGTAGTGAAATGTTCCCGATTTCATATTCAAGCTAAAAAATATCTCGTTAAAATCGTTTCAAACCTTACCATATGATGAACGTTGCATTACTTCTTTGTTTGTCGTGTGTTCTGTATGTCATCTCATAGATTCAATGGGTTTTTTGAACTCGTACAATCTTCTTAATCTATTTGCTATATACATGTTAAACATCTTTTTTGTACAACACAAATTTTCCGTAAAGATTGCTTTTCAGACAAAATCTGTTTGCACCGCAAAATTTACATTGTTAAAGGTCATTTTTATTCCTTGAAATATCATACAACTATATCTACAAATATCAATTTTCTAATTCATCATGTCTACATCCCTTAAAACATTATTATTTCATAATATGTTTATGGAGATTGATTAACCATGCATAGTTTGACAAATTTAATCCAAACAACTTGTCGCCACATTGTATTGATACCCATCAATAGGTTATTTTGTAGTATTCAACAGTTCAAAAAATCGTTGTGCATCATTGTTCAACTTTTTTTCCAGCATTTGCTCAACAACTCTAGGAAAATAAAATCATATGATACCTCTTTGACATAGGGATTGTCATTTTTTTTGTTCTACAAGATCATTCTCATTCCTTTCGATTGATTTTGTGATTCTTGTAGAGCCATAATTCTCTACGAAATCAAAATTACAAAGATGTTTGCAAACAATTTATTTATTATGGTACTTAATATTTTTGCATCTTTTTTAGTGAGATAACATTGTCCCGTATTTTATAAACAAATATTGTATCTACGTAAAACTCATAATTTGTTCCAAACCGAGTAAAATATTTTGATATGTAAAATAAAAAAAATATTGAATACGCAACCTCCAAATATTTTATTGATATATAACGAATTTTTTTGTTAAATTTAAAAGTTTATACTTTTATTTCAAAATAAAATTGGATATATTTATTCTTTTTAATAATTTTAATAAATAAAATTTTATTAAATAACAAAAAAATTCAAAGTTTTTCATATATATTTTTTCTAGGGATGTCAAATTTGGATTTCGGTCTGGGTTCTTCAAATTTTGATCAGGTTCGGGTTTCTTAGGTTTTGGAAAACTGGATCTGGATTAAACTCGTAATACTTTTCGATTTGGGTTTCACGGATTTTGGTTCGGATTTGGATTATTCGGAATATATAGTATTGGACCCTAAGTAACTCAAATTATATTTGATAAATTTGAGTTATTCGAGTTCTTTGGTAGATTGAATTTCGGTTTTTTGGGTTTTTGGGTTGTTTGAAAGTTTTTTCGGGTAGTTCGGAGTCTAGGGAATGTTCGGGTTTTAACATAAAAAAAAATTCAAAGATGACATACAAAAAGTAACAAAAATACAAGCTAATAATTAAACTCTTAACATATGTCTTTAAATTAAAATCATTCTACTCCAATAATGCAAAAAATGATCTCTGAAAACACCAAAATAAACTCCAAGCAACCTGAAAGTTTAACGAGTTTGAATTATACATGTAATTTCCATATATTATTAAAAGTTTAGAAAATACGTACTTAAGTTGTCACATAATAAAATGAAATCACATCTCATGCTCATCTTCTTCCTCCACACATTCACACGCATCAACAACATCTTCCCTCTCATGACTTTCTTTACAGCTTCCATTATGAAAAACAATTTCCTTTTTATACCTTACACTATAAAATGTATAAATCTTATTGATAAATTTCAAGAGTAATTCTTTCATTTAATCTGTTCATCATTGTCATACATCTTCTCAAAACAATGAGGTGCAAAACTCATTTTACTCTGCAGATTAAGTACAGTGACAACTAGAAAAATCTTGTTAATTTGTTTCAAACCTTTCCAATACTTATCAAATGTATCATTTTTCATGCAAGATGTAATACTACTCAACATAGGATCATCACTACTCGTCAACAACCTCAAAGTTATTTCAATCTCGCATATTTCATTAAAACATTCGCTAGATGTTTGTAAAAGCATAAATTTTTAAGATGGGGCGTAATCCATCCGTAAAGCCCAAGGACGGACGCGACCCATACTTATACTTTGCGGATGGGCCGCGGCCCGTACTTAAATTTGCAACGTCTTCCCAACGACTTTTCCTTACGCAAATTAAGCGCCTTTTCCGTCGATTTGCAGACGACCTTGCAGTCCATATTTATGGACGATGTACGGACTAACTTTTCTGTCCGTATTTACGGACGGATTGCGAACATTTTTTTAGTTTGGTAACGTGCGTTTACGAACCACTGTCTTCCGTCCCTAAATAGTTAATTTCTAGTAATCATACATGCAAAAGCATACACGTACAAAACATATATATATATATATATATATATGCACACATTAATTATGCATTTCATGGTTTGTTTTATTGATTTAGATACTTTTTAAGTTAACATTTTGTTTGAAGTTTGTCAATGTTATTGTTTTTATATTATTACAATGAAAATATGATATTTATTAATGTGAAAAATGAGATGCTAGGTTAAAAAGATTTTGAAGGAAAAACTAAATCAAATAAAGATAAATCAAATCAAATCAAAATTGATCAAATTAACATATAAATATTTGAGATTTTATAAGTTAATGGAGTTTTGACATGGTTGAATTGTAGAAGTTCATATATTAAAATAATTAGGATTATAAATAATAAAAATAATCAGAAAACCAAATTCATAAAAATAATAGGACTAAACAATTGTTTAGGTGAATGATAATAAATGTTATCCATATCTTCAATATATACTAAAACACATCACCAAGTGAATAATAAAAAAGCCATGTGTAATGTTTTTGATCTTTGGATATTTTTTATATTTGCTGGCTCTTTTCGGATATGAGATTAAATTTTATTGTTGTTAAAGGAATGTTGTTTTCTGACCACTGGATCTGTATACTAATAATCTAGACCGTCCATTTTTCAATTTTGCTTTTATTTTTTCTCTTCTCCTTCCAAACTCTAGCTTATTCTCTTCTCTCTTTTTTCACGCCTCTTCTCTGACTACACCGATGGTAAGGCGAAGCGGATGGAAAGGTAAGGGGAGGCGAGACGAGATGAGATGAGTAAGGAAAGGGATGCGAAGCGAGCCGGGTGCTAAGAAGAGGCGAGGCGTGGGGTGCTGGGAAGACGAGAGATGTGGGGAAGCGAGACAAGGTGTTGGTCGAGTCAGGGTGCTGAGAGTGACGAGGCGCAAGGTGCTGGAGAGGAAAGACGTGGGTACTAGGGAAAAAAATGCGATTGGATATTGAGGAAAGAGAAGAAGAAGAAAAAGAAAGGAGACTTGAAATATTGAAAAAAAAAATAGAAAGATGTAGAATAGGAAAATTAGGATTTTATTTTATTTATTAATTAATATTATTTTTTTTGTTATTATTTAGTTATTGTAGATGCAGTATACAATAACATTTATAAATTATTTAATTCAGAAAATACAACGAAAAATATGTCCCATCAAATATTAAAAATGAAAATTCAATATTTTTTTAAATAATTATATAATAAAAAGGTTTTTTAAAAAATTATTTTAGAATTCAATATTATTTAAATAATTATATATAAAAATAAGTTTTTAAAATTTGATTTATAAAGTAAAATTAATAAATTTTATTTAAACAAAAAAATAGAGAAAATAATAGAAAGAGAGAGAAGGGGTGGGTGCTGCCGTGGCAATACCGGGAGCCAAGGAAGAGCGAATAATTCTGACCGTTAATTTCGTAGATTTGATATGTACCGTTGGATCTGTCACTTCTGAAAGAGGGAGATCCTGGCCGTTGGATATGTAGAGAATGTGGGCCACCTCACATCCTTTGTCTTTTCCTATTTTGGTCTCATCGGGCTTTGTACCCATTCAACTCTGACAATTTTATTTGTTTTCTTTAAATAATTATTTTCTTTTATTATGAACAATTTCGTATATTCAATTTTCGGCAGCATTAGAATAATCTAATTTTAATATAAATACATTTTAAAAATATATATAATATAAAATATTATATTTAGAAAATAATTTACGATCATAATCATATTAATTCATGCTTGTAAATGCGACACATATAATTTGATAAGTATTTAGGTTGATTTAAAAATTAATAATAATATTATTAAAATTCTAGAATAAATTATATATAAAATTGAAAATAATTTAAATATATAATTTTTACCATTTTAAAATAATTTTTTATTTCTTTTTTCATTTTTCTTTTTTAAGATGGAACTCAAATCTAAAATAAAAACATACATTTTATGTTATCATACGGAGTTGATTTTACTCCTTTTTAAGTACCATAATATTATATACGAAAAACAGTGTATGGAAATCCATTAGATTTTTAAAATATGTATAAATATATTATAGGGAAGAAAAATATAAAAACCTATTTACTATTTGAAGTTATTCTACGTTTTTTATATATATTTTAACAGCATTTAAACAAATTTTAAATCTATATTTATTAAATTTTTCAATATTTTTTCGTGTTTATAATTTCAACAGATATATTATAAAAAATTATTCAATAATATTTTAAAAGATATTAAACAATAAGGATTATATGTGTTGAAGTTGTTAGCCATTTCAACAATTGTTTAGTGATTTTCTTTTGTTAAAAGCCGTTAGTTGATTTCAGTTTTTGGATAGATAGTTCTTTGAAATTTTACATTAAAATTATACGGCTTTTGAAAATACAAAGTAGCTGTTAATATACTAAACAATTATCTAGAAAATTTCATCAAAATAAATTTCTAGAAACTTGGATTATTATTTTATTAATCGAATATTTTAATTACTAATTGATTGCAAAAAGGGAAATAGCTTTGGCTTTAAACCTAGAAATTGGTGCAAAGACTCGTGTCTAGATTTATCATTTCCCAAGGGTGGGGGACCAATCTTCTTCTCCTATACTTTTAATTTATGGGCTAGATATCTTCTATTTTTATGTATAAAAAAATATTTATATGTTCAAGGAAACATGAAATTTGAAATGAAAAATATGGTTACTTTCAAATTTCATATTTATAAAACTATAAATCATAAAATAATTTCATGTCTCACATTAGTTTGTCCCTTTAACAGTTTGTTGCATATATAAAGAAATCAATGAATTAATGCTAAACTATTTCGTTAAGGAGATGGAAGGTAGCAAGCAAACATTAAAGATAATTTTTTTAAAATATATATACATATATATATATATTAATTTATGTCGTACTTGTGTTAGTACTGTTTTGTGTATATATGTATGTCTAAATTTATTTTTCACCAATGGAGTGAAAGATGAAAAACATGCATTGGAACTAATAAATGCAGACCATTTATATCTACATTTATGGGGAATCGAGACTAGATCACGCCGAATATATATATAATTTTCATCCAAATATATAAAAAATACTAAAATGAATATAAATACCAGTAAAAATGCAAAAATATACATTAGAACTATATCAACTGGGGAATTCAAAGGTAGCGGTTTGGGAAAGAGGGAAATGGGATCATGGACCACACGACGTATTCATCAATGCCAAATATATATATATATATATATATATATTATTCCAACTATCCTATACCCTTTAGTCTCATTTTATATATTTTTTTAGACATACCAATAATATAGATAATTTTTCCTAATGTGTTTCTTTGCCAATAAATATGGTATAGTTTTTATTTTTATTATTGTTATGGAATATATATATCCATCATTTTAACTGACATTTTGTATCAACTTAAAAAAATCCATGTAATTATTGTTAGTCAACCCCTTTTTCTTTGCCCACTGTCGCCGCCCTCCCTTCCTATCGTCCTCATGGTCACCTCCTCCGCATTTTCTTCTGAGAAGCCATTTGAGATCACAAACATTCTATCCCACATCCTCAAGGCACGATGTTTTTGAAACTCACTGTGAGAGTTTCAGCGTTTTGAGCCACATTTATGGCTCCGCCCTACCGGCCGCGGCTCCATCCGATGAATGGAAGCGCATTGACGGCCTTGTTAAGATCTGGATCTATGGGACAATCTTAAAATCTCTTCTATAGGGGTGTAAATCGGGCCGACCGGCCCGAGCCCGTTTTGGCCTGGTGCATTCGGGTACGAGCTCGGCCCGGCCCGAATTCAAACGGGCCGAAAATATGTGGCCCGCAGCCCGACTCGGCGGGCTTCGAGCAGGCTTCGGGTAGCCCACGGGAAGACGCATGGAGGGAGGAAGAGGGAGCCGGCCGTAAGCTGGGGATGGAGGGAGGCAAAGTCGAACCGAACGTAAGCTGGGAGGGAGGGAGGCAAAGTCTCGAACGAAAAAAAGAAGGAAGGCTAAGTGAATTCGGGCGGGGAGGGGACCGACGGTCGGGAGAGACAACGGGAAGACGCGGGGAGGGAGGAGGAGGGAGCCGACCGTAAGCTGGGGAGGGAGAAGTCGAACGTAAGCTGGGGGAGGCAAAGTCTCGAACGAAAGAAAGAAGGAAGGGAGGGGGTAAGGGAAAAACCCTAAGTGAATTCGGGCGGGGAGGGGACCGACGGTCGGGGGAAACAACGGGAAGACGCGGGGAGGGAGGAGGAGGGAACCGACCGTAAGCTGGGGAGGGAGAAGTCGAACGTAAGCTGGGGGAGGCAAAGTCTCGAACGAAAGAAAGAAGGAAGGGAAGGGAGGGGTAGGGGAAACCCTAAGTGATTCAGCCCGAAGGGCGTTGGATTTAACGGCTCGAGCCCGCTTATTTTCGGGCGGGCTTCGGGTGAGTCCGCAGGCTCGGGCCGTTTTTGACACTCCTACTCTTCTACAAGATATCCTCAAAACTAAGTACACGGCTCATGAGACATGGGTACAACTTGAACGTCTCTTTCGAGATAACAAGGAAGCACGGACAATCCACCTCGACAATGAACTCCGTACTATAACCATTAGTGATCTATCAATTCATGCATATTGCCAAAAGATCCGGAAGATATCGGATCTCCTTGCCAACCTTGAGGCGCCGGTGAATGAACGAGCCCTCGTGATGCATTCACTGAACGGGTTGAACGAAAAGTTCGACAATATCATTAACGTCATTCAACACCAGAAACCATTCCCCACGTTTGATGATGCTCGATCGATGTTGCTGCTTGAGGAACAACGTCTCGCGTGGAACCGTCGGTCAGATCCTACTCATAACGATCACGATTCTACTCCCACGACTTTGTACGTAAGGTCTGACTCACAACCTCATGGCCCCCAGTGTCGTCGTATCAGACTCAACAACAATACCAATCTCAGGCCCATGGCCCCCAGCGCCGCCGTATCAAATCCAACACAGAAGTCGATCTCGCGGTCTCAGAAACAGAGGATATCGAGGCCGAAACCATAATTCACATGGATGGTATTCAAACTCGACACAACCGCAATATCAGTTCCCGCCGCCAACGCCTTGGACTCACCCATATGCCTAACCTTTCTCTGGGTATGGTTGGAATTCCTACCCACGATGGTACCCTACGCCTCCGGCTCTGCCTCAGCCGTATACAAACTCTGGTAACCCCGCCATGTCTCCGTCGGGGTTCTCCTCTTATGCACCTTCCCCACTGCAACCATCCAAGCAGCAGCATATAACTCTCATGGCGCAAAACATAACCGTCACTTATGTTGTTCAGTGCCTCGAAAGTTTCTCTCGAGTTGTACCTGCAGCAGTCGCAGCCCCGCCAGACCTTATTCAGGCATTTAACGCTATGAACGTCACCAACTCAGCTGATGCCTCGTGGTACATGGACACCGGGGCCACCGCACACCTCACGTCGTAACCAGGTATACTCGAAACTACCTTTAATTCGAGCATTAAACTGCGTGTCTATGTTGGTGATGGATCATCTATTCTCGTTTCCACTATTGGCCAAACTAACTTACTCACACCCAACCGTACCTATGACCTCACCAACGTTATTGTCTCACCATCTATAATCAAGAATCTCATTTCGGTTAGACAATTTACTCGTGATAATAGTTATTCTATCGAGTTTGACGCTTCTGTTTTTTCTATGAAGGACAAGCTAACTCAAACGACTCTGCTTCGCTGTGATATCTCGGGTCCTCTATATTCCTTATCGCCCATGGTTTCATGTGCTTGGCCCTCCTCTCCTGCGTTTTTTTTCTCACCTTGGGTTCCACTTAGCACCGTCGTCTTGGCCATCCCGGGGATTCCATTTTTCGTTTTCTACGTTCTTTAGGCTCATTTGCTTATAATAATAACAACGCAAACTCTCTTCGTCATGCGTGTCAACTTGGGAAACACATTCGCTTACCAATTAATAAATCAAATTCCCTTGCTCAATCCTCATTTGATGTTATTCATTCCGATATTTGGACATCTCCCATTCCAAGTATTAGCGGCATCAAATACTACGTCATATTCCTAGATTAATTCTCACATTTTGTTTAGATCTATCCTCTACGTCGAAAGAGCGACGTGTTTGCAAAATTTCTTCATTTTCACTCCTATGTTCAAAACCAATTCGGGAAACATTAAAATTTTTCAATGTGATCACGTGGAAGAATTCGATAATACGTCACTCAAACGATTCTTTGATTCAAATGGTATTTTGGTTCGCTTCTCATGTCTTTAAACCTCATAACAAAACGACAAGGCCGAGCGCATGATCCTTACCATCATTAACCTCATCTGCACCCTACTCTTCCAAGCCTCCATGCCGCCTCATTTTTGTGTGGAAGCATTACATGTTGTTCACCTCCTCAATCTTCTCTCGTCGGTCTCCATCCAAAATGATATACCATTCACCAAACTTTACCACAAACCGACCTCATATGATCACCTTCGTGTATTCGGATGGCTATGCTACAAAACACTCATGCCACCTCGCCCCACAAACTTTCCCCCCGTTCTACCCCGTGCGTTTTTCTTGGATATCCGAATCATCACAAAGGTTTGCGATACCTCGATATCAAAACTCGCCGGATCATTATATCACGACATGTCATCTTTGACGAGAACTCTTTCCTTTTCGCCATATCTACCTCTCATCGGCCCATAGCTATCATTTCCTTGACTGCGACGATACCCCTTCGCCCATCCTTCACTCTCTTCTCCAATCACCAAAACCAACCATAACCCCACCTCAAACCACCGCAGCACAACCAAAGACCCGAACCCACTCCATGACTACCTGTAGCCAAAGCGGTCTGTCTAAATCTGCCCACGTCCTCACTCTTCACACCACTTCCATCTCACCCATACCAACCACACACCTTAAAGCCTTAGAGGATCTTCATTGGCGAGATGCTATGCAAAGCGAATTTGATGCTCTTATTAAAAGTGGTACTTGGGACTTGGTCCCTCGTCTCCATGGTGTTAACGTTGTGCGTTCCATATGGCTTTTTCACCATAAGTTTCATGAAGATGACTCATTGGCTCGGTACAAGGTGAGACTTGTTGCGAATGATCACAACAAGTTGGTGGTGTTGATTGTGATGAGACTTTCAGCCCCGTGGTGAAACCCGCTACCATTCGCATCGTACTAAGAATTATCGTGTCTCGAGATTGGCCGATATATCAATTGGATGTGAAGAATGCATTTCTCCACGGGAATCTCAAGGAGACGATGTATATGTTCCATCCCCCCAGACTTAAAGATCCAATACACCCGGATTATGTTTGCCGACTTAAACGTTCGTTGTACGGACTCAAACAAACACCGCAGGTATGGAATCAATGGTTCACGGCATTCACGTTCAAGCTTGGGTTTAGTCAAAACCGCTGTGACTCATCCTTATTTGTCCTCCGTCGAGATAATCATCTGGCCATGCTGCTCCTGTACGTCGATGATATCATCTTGACCGCATCATCCACTAAACTCCTCCAACGTATCATTTCATCTCTTACGGAAGAATTTGCAATGTCGGATCTTGACACCCTTCATCATTTCCTCGGTGTTACAGCTCGAAGAAGTTCAGCGAGCTTATTTCTTATCAGACCTCTTATGCCAAAAATATTCTCCATCGGGCCGACATTGGAGTCATGTAACCCGTGCACAACCCCAGTCGACACCAAATCGAAGCTGTCTGCAACCGAGGGATCTCTGGTGACGGATCCGAGCTCTTACCGCAGCATAGTAGGAGCATTACAATATTCACTTTCACAAAACCCGACATTCAATATGCGGTCCAACAATTGTGCCTTTTCTTACATGATCCTCGCGAAATTCACCTAAACGCTATGAAGAGAGTATTACGGTACGTCAAAGGTACATTACACTACGGTCTCCAACTTCGACCTTCTACCACCACGGGTCTCACGGAATTTTCCGATGTCGATTGGGTATGCTGCACAGATATGCGCCGTTCTACATCGGGTTATTGTGTATACCATGATGACAGCTTGGTTTCTTGATTGTCTAAGCACAACCCACCGTTTCACGATCGAGCGTAGAGATTGAATACAGGCTGGTTGCTAATGATGTTGTCGAGACATGTTGGCGTTGCAATCTTCTTCTCGAACTCCATTGCCCACTGTCCCAAGCAACTTTGGTATATCGTGACAACGTCTCCGCGGTGTACATGTCCTCTAATTCGGTGCATCATCAGCATACTAAGCATATAGGGATCGACATTCACTTTGTTCGCGAGAAGGTTACCCTTGGCTCCTTACGTGTGCTACACGTTCCGTCAGGTCAACAATTTGCGGACATTTTTACGAAGGGATTACCAACTTCACTATTCTCGGAGTTCCGTTCCATCCTCAGCGTTCGTCCATCTCCCGCTTCGACTGCGGGGGAGTGTTAATATAGAATATTTTCTTATATACTTAATCTTCCATATCTTTAGGATTCTTGTTATTCTTCTTACCATAGATATCATGTTGTATATATATTTTTGGTATCACTCAATAATGGATAAGAGATATTATTTTCATAAACTTATAATTATATTCTTCATTATGATTTTCTGGCCTATTAACACATATATTATATTGTCTTTTTGTACTAATTATTATTCTATTGGTATTAACTATTTAAACCATTGTTTTCTAAACAATTGATGTTTTAGTTATGATATACTCTCGAACCATGAGATCAAAGCAATATACTAAACACACTAAGAAACACCGCTCTTAGATATATGCATACTTGTTATATTTAATTATATATAATATAATATATATGTGACTAATCAACCTATAAACATTTATAAAATATGCAAGTGATTGGAATATTCCTTAACTATGGGAAGCAATGTTGGGAATCTCTCGACAAAGCTCCAAGGCATCTCACAGACCTCCCATGTATTGTTTTAGGTTTATCAGTCTTACTTTATTTTTCTCAAGCTTTGAAATATCTTTTTTTTATATTTCTATATTTATATTGAAAATGAGTATCGTTTTTATAGTTTCAGTTTTTTTTTGCAATGAATCCCCATTTTCTATTTAAATCAAAATTTACACGATTTTCAAATAGAAAAAGATGAATTGATTGGGGTGTTTTTTCTTTCCACCCATCGAGGTGTGTTCTAAAATATCATTTATTGAAGAATTTTCAACTCTAAAAATACTTTTATGGGTTTTTTTGTCGGTAAAATAGATTTTGGTATATATTAACAACAAAAAATTACGAAAGTGATAACAACCTCAAAGATTACAATAATCAATCGTATCAATGTTTAGAAAGAAAATATTAGAGATTAGCATTTAAGATGACATCAGCAAACAAAATTAGGGTTAAGAGGATATTTTTTTTTATGTATATCAATCAGCTGATCGATTTGGGATCCATATGATTTATGGGTTACGAGATTTTTTAACCCAATAGATCGGAATCGATCAACATATATCGATTTATCGTCACTATCCCTACCTATGATCAGATTTATTAATGTAAAAGTGGTTCGTAAGGACAACCATTTTTGTTCGAGACGTCTTAAATGTCAAAACTAAAAGCCCATTTATTATGTGACTTACAACACTAAAATTAATTTAAATTATAGGATGGGTTTATAACGATCCATTACAAGAGAGGGTGTTAATAATAATCTGAAAGTATCCAAAGTCGTGACAAATAAAAAAGCTCTCCAACTCTTTTCAACACTACAAAGGCATCTTCATTCAACTAAACCACTAAAATGCTGCGTGTCATCATAAACATTAACACTTTCCGACCAAACTCCCGACGTTTAATGTAATTCCACCGCCTGAATCTGCAGTTCGACCGCCATTGCTACGCTTCCCTGCTTAAATTACACAAACAAAAACTCTTTCTTTCACTCCTTAAAAGTTTATCGCTTCCTCTTTTTACTGGACTTTCCCTGCGACTTGGCTGAACTCGGAGATTTACCCTTTGACGCGGATGTCTCCGGCGCTTTTGGGGTATCTTCGGTGTCTGACTCGCCATTGCTCTCCTCAGCCTTGGATGCAGATGCTGATTTAGGTTTGCCACTCCCATTGTTGTTGGATTTCCCTGCGCCTTTTCCCGTTTTGGCCTTGACGGATGAGGAAGATTTAGCGGATTCTGGCTTTGATTTCGAAGAACTCTTGGATCGTTCTTCTTTTTTCTTGGATGCTGCTTTTGTTCCTCCCGTCTCTGTATCATCCTTAGTTTTGCCTGATTTCGGTGTAGTACCCGTCTCTTCTTTCTTGGACTTGTTGCTAACTGACTTTGCCGGTTTACCGCCGCTGGTTTTGGATTTCTCCTCGTCTTTGCTCATTTCATCAGAGCTATCATCTTCAGCTTTGCTAATTTCCTTGTTAGTATTCTTCGTCCTCTCGTCCTCCGATATCTTCCCAGATTTGGTAGCAACTTTGGATTTGCTGGAGGCAGCACCCCTGAGTACATCACAATATATTCATTCACTTTCTTCACATGTAATAGATCTAACTACTCAGGTTTTACTTACTTTTTTGCTGATGTCTCTGCCTTTGTTTGCTTCGCTGACTGCTCATTGCCTGTCTTAGCTTTCTTCTTTTGGGGTCTGCAAGTGACACAGTAGCTTGGTCGTCACATTATACCAGAAGTAACTCATAACGATTACACCGTCGTAATTAGTATACACATCGAAAACAGTACTCACATTGTTGAGGTTTCATCATGACCTGTCCGATCGCCTTTTTCATCCTGTCAAGGGAAAATGCTAACATTAAGTAAATGGCGAAAGAAATCACGACAGAAAGTCAGATAAATGGTAATATTTGTACCGCATCAGTTGATTCTGATTCATCTTCAATGAATTCCCATTTCTCTCTCTTAAGATTCAAGATTTCTTGATCCCCATCATCATATAAAACCTGAAAATGAACGAAGCAACAGATACATATGTAGAAGTTACATGCCAACCATCTTCAAATTCAAATGCACTCACTTTGAAGCTAGGACAAGACACAACTGAGTAACCTGCGGTGTTGACAAGAAAGAAAGACCAAAGAACATAAATTGTTCAAACTGAGATCGATACATTAAATCTTACCAGATGTTTCTTCTTAGCAGCATCGTATGAGTCAACAACACCTTGATAATACCTACAAGAAAGATCCAATAATCATTTAAAAGCTTACATGGAACCCTAATCCTACTTTAAGCAAGGCAGAAAAAAAAAAGAAAATGAAGTAACGAGAGCGTCCAAATCAAATGGAATTTGGAACTAAGGAAAACAAAGCAAAAAACAAAATACTTACTTGCGATCTTTAGGCCACCAGACCTTAACCTTCGCCCCAACCAGATTTTCACCAAACTCTTTGTCCTCAGATGCCTGTCACAGCAATTGCAAAAAACAGGAATTAAACATCTAGGCAGAGCACAAGCTAGCATGAGGACCTCCCAATCAGAGAAGTATAGACCAGAAGGCGAGAGAAAAAAAGGCATGACCGAAAAGCTCTCCAAAGCAGGGAAGGGATAGAGTTTCAAGGAAAAAGATGCTAATATGTGATTTATTTTCACATTCTTTTATAATCAGACAACAATAATAATCTGTAAAATTATGATCTACTTTTTCTTTGCCAAGATTCCGCTTTCTCTTGGCATTTGTCTTAGAAGTCTCTTCCATTGGTTGCTCATCCTTGCTTGACTTTGGGGTAGGCTGTATACAATGGAAGAATATTAGTAATAGCCACAAAAGAGAGATGTCATCTATGCAGGCACGATGACATTCATGTTATGAATCAACACAGGTGAAAAAACATTACTTTTTCATCGTCTGACGAAGTGTGTGATTGCTCCATCTCATCAGTGGATTTCCCAAGTCCCTGCTTTTTTTTCTCCTCCTTTGGCTTAGAGGATGCTTGCACATCATCACTTTCAACTGCCTTTTTTCCTGAATGCTTTGCTGTTTTTGTTCCAGAGGTGCTTTTCTTTGTAGACGCTTTGGTCTTACTTGACGAAGCCACCTTCTTTCCAGACCTTTTTGTCGGTTTAGCTTCCAAACTGCTTGGCTCTTCAGGAGCTACTTTAGCAGAACTATCAGCAGATGATTTTGACTCCTTGTTCGAGCTTTCCTTTTTCTTCTGGTTACCCTTCATAGAACGATTATCATCAGGAAGGCTCTCACTCTGGGATGGAGAGGTGATCTTTGGAGTTTCATCTGCCAATGACTTTGATGGCAAAGCTTGTGCATCTGATGCCTTTACATTGGCATATGAGTCGCTAGGAGAACTTGGTGTACACCTGCCACCATCCTTGATATCAGGGGGTGCTCTGGATTCAGTTTCCTCTTCGACATCCGAAGCTTTTGACAATTCCTCCTGTTTCAAAGAACTGGATTGTTTTTCTTTTCCCTTACTTTGTTGGTCTTGTTCGTTTCCCACATCAGTCTCCTTCTCATCCCCTGCATTTTCCATCTCAATTTCTCCAAGCTTATCAGGTTGTTCGGGCTCATCCTTCACATTTGTATCATCTTGCTTCTTTGTGGAGTCAATATCAGCTGAAGAATCATTCTCTGTGATCTGTGCAACACCATTGCTAACTTCTGGCTTAAGAGATTCTTCCTTAGGTGCATCAGCTTGCTCAGGTTTAACAACTTGTGCTACCGTTGATTTATCCTGTTCAACAGAAAACAATAGTCCCATAAACAATCCACTTCACGGGAAAAGAAAAGGAAGAAAATAAAAACGTCTATTTTGTTCCTATAAATTTAACTTATTCAGGATAAAGAAACATGCCTCCTCTGCAACTTCCTTAGCTAAATTATCTTGAATGTCCTGTAGTACATAAAATTCGGTCCATCATATAAAAACTAGTTAAACTGAAGCCACATCCATGATTCAGACACCCAAAAAAAATTCAAGAAACACCTTCATATTCATATGCGACAGGGTGCAAGCATGTCATCTCCAAATAAAAGGAAAAAGGAATAAGTGACAAAACTTACATCCTTTTCATTAGCAACAGATTCATTCTGCTTCAAAGCACCTGATGTCCCTTCGCATATTGAAGCAACGACACCACAATACTCGTTTAAGGAGAGACCCAATGATTTCATTGCATCAGTCAGGTAAGGTTTAAGCTTGTTAGCAGAGCTCTTGAGAACTTGCTCTGCTAACTTCTGCGATATTTGGGGAACCTGCTGGAAATTAATGAAAGGTTAGACAAAGGCACAAAAGACAGAAAATGAAAACAGTAAGAGTCCGTCATGCATCACCTCGTTATCCTTTCTGACATAATCAAGAATTGGTGAAAGTAACTCTGGAGATATCTCCTCACTTTCTTCTAAAACAAGGGTCATAATTGTCTCCATAGATGAGAATACATTGTCTGGATGATGATCCCTGGAAAAGATGAAGTCTTTTGAAAATGAATATGTACTCATTGGATGTTCAGGGAGACAATCCACGCTTCGGTAGACCAATTATGGAACTACAAGATGAGCACATAAACCTATACAACATGCCTTAATATTCAAAAGCAGCATGGATTTTGAATGTGATAATGAAGTAAAGAAAACCAGGTTTCAAACAGACAGCAATCACATTGAAACTCTGGTCCAGACAAAAATAATGCTCACCAGATAGCTTTTCGAAGGAAAAAGTACCAAGTTGTAACAGCAATAATCCAGAAAAAAGAACACATTAGAAGAGTTCATAAGAGCAAAATCAGCACCATTGATAAAGATTGACAACACAACTTACATTCTGAATATTCAGTACACAAGTATCCAAGGAATTGCACCATAAAACACGTCTAAAGTATTGAATTTGACTCCTAGAAAATCATGATATATTGGTTTGTACCTTATAGCCTTGAGGAAATGCTGGAACATCTCAATAATAAGTGCATCACACTCAAGATCCAGCATCACGACACAAGATCGGACCTTTGCTACAGTATCGAGGATTGAAGCCCTTTTGGAATATGAACGACTAGATATGTCAGTCAGATTTTCAAATGATGATACAATCAACTGGAACACTTCCTGCATATAAACCAAAGAAAATACTCAGTGTACTTTTAGCACCCTCCCTTTCAAAAACAAATTCCTTGCAGTATAAATTGACATACTCTCATCTGCTCATCACCATATGGAGCATCTGGAGCAGTTATTCTTGTAATCTCACTGATGCAAGCAGCAACTGCAACACTCACATCGGTATCCGGGTGCTTGAAGAGTTTGTCGGAAACTAAAGCTTTCATCAAGGGGGAGAGCACATTTTGCATTGAGTCAGGAGGCGACTGTTCGACTTCTGACAGGCAGCGTTCAACTTTCTACACAACTCACGATCAGTCGGAAACAATTATTAAATTTTCAAGATTTCACACAAGCTCTAACATCAATCAACCAACGGAAACTCATGATCACATATTTATATAGCATTAGGAATAATCAGTCAGAAACGATAGAAAAGAAATGAAGGGATTTCACTACTAGCTATAACATTGATCACAATGGAAATTACATCCACTTACATGAAAAGCAGCTCATACATCTTTAACAAATATTAGGAAAACCTTGTTGGAGAACAAAAATAAAGGAAATTTCCAGTATAAGAGTAACCCTCAGAACCAGAGCTTCAGTTGGACCAGTACTTATGAATACTACATAATACACACACAAGAGAAGCATTACAAGTAGAGTAATAAACTAAAGATAAGTTTTCATGCAAGAAACCAGCAAGCACAATGTTTCCTTTTATACCTACCGATCATTTCAGTAACTTCCTTCCAAAGGCAACCCTACATCCTATGAAGTGACTGGGGTATTTGTGAAGCTATGCCTTCAATTGCTAGATAAAACGAACACTAGAAATTAACAAAACTACATTTTCACAGAGAGAATTATGTCCTACCATGTCAATCTTTTATATGAGAACACAAAATGACTTAAAGCTCGAGATACTGCTATCTGCCCCATTCATAAACGCAAAGATGAGAAATTTTCACAGAAATCTACTTCCTCGATCGCAAGTCTCGAACAATTCACGACTCACAGAAGAGACAAGATCTCATGTGTATGGAAATACGTCAGGACATAACAAAAAGACCCTGCCATAACAAGAAACATAACCCATTTCCAGAAATCGACCACAAACACATGCATACACTTAGCATTGCCTAAATTTGAATGAAAAACGAAAAATATCACAAAAAACTATAAAGAAAACAGAGTAAATTGGGATAGTGCTCACGTCGAGAAGAGGAAGAAGCTCCTCAACAGAAGAAGGTGGGTCAATAAGCTTTTTCCCACCTTCCGTAAGCTGTTTCTCGAGCTCCTTATCAGAAGCGGACATGATTTCTTCTCCTTCTTCTCCTTCTCCTCTCTCTCTATATATCTCTCTCTTTCGCTCTGTGTATGTATTTCGACAGATCTCGGCAAACCCTAACTTCAGAAACCCCAACTTCTCAAAATGAAAACCCTAGAAACTGCATAGAATCCAAGAATCGGAGCAAACATTCGCGGGATTAAGCGAAGAACAACACGCTAGGGTTTCTTTTTCCCCCCCTTTTAATTTCTTTTTTCTCTCATCTATAGTTTCCTTATGGCGAAAATGAAAATATGAAATTTTCTCGGCCGAGGAAATCTTAAGCGCCGTTAAAAAGATTTTTTCAAAGGGGCAAAAAATGTAAAAAATAAACGATTTATTTAAGACAAAAAGTTATTATCAAATATTAAGTTTTTTAAAAAAATTGATATTCTTATTTGATATAATTTTATATAATTTTTATTAAGAACTATATTTTGAGCTTATTATTTGTTGAATTAATTGTAATACATACAGAGTAAATATGTTTGAATCGTCTCTGAATAATATAATTTTTTTTGGATCGGATTTTTTATGATGTTTTAGAAGACTTATACACGGATTTGGGACCGCGAAATGGATTAAATGGGGATTAGTAAATTTTAATTTAAAAAAAATGTTCAAAACAAATCCATTTTTACATTTATAAAAATGTAAAACTAAAATCAATTTAGAATAAATTTTTTTTATATCTTCAATGTCCAAACTTTAAAAAAATAATAAAAATTTGATATTAATAACTAAGAAAAAAAATAAAACAGAAAAGAAAAAGAAATTGTTACTAATATTTAGGTTTTAGATCATATTTAGGTTTTAGGAGTTCGTCGACCGTTCAATTAAAGTCTAATGAATATTTAAACACTGATTTTTTATAGATTTCTTTTATCCATTTGAATGTTTGTTGATGACACTTTTACATTAACTAGTAATCGGATATTGAGATGCATGTAACTTTTAAAAATAAAAATGTATTAATTCACTGTATAAGATTATTTATTTAATTTAAAAATAATGATAATCATTATTGAACAGAATTAAGTGATTGATTATTGTATCGTATCAACAGTTAATATTGAGACAATGAACAATTTACGGAATAGATATGGATAACAACATGGTATATTACATTGAAGTAAACGAAATTTAACGATATAAATTAAGAATAAATTGAATAAAGATAATGTTTATTTTAAATAATTTTAAAATATTTTTATAATTATTATATCTTACAAAAGCTATTTATAAAAGCGTAGATATAATAAAACAAATCTAAGCAAATAAAAACCAACAAATAAAGTGGTTAATGTTATTGGATTTCAATATTCCATAAAACAATCGTGTGACATCTATATCTGCGACCAACAAATATATTGTTTAGAAAAAATTTAATTTGGATGGAGTTGTTATAAACTTCCTCGATGCATAATTTCCAATTATCTTCAATTTGTCATCAATGTATTTTTTGCACTAAGAAAAAAAGTGTCGGAACATATGATTTATCATGTAAGAAAAAACAAATTAGTTTTAAGCAACATAATAATAAAAGGAAACACATAGAATCTCCAAACAAACTTCACCTAAATTGCTATCGTCGTAAATTGCTATCGTCGGAGTTTTATTCCCGTCTCCAACTAAATTTTTCCCTTATTTCTGTGCCTTTTACTTGCTTTTTTAAGCTTTACCCTCGTTTAATTTTTATTCAATTTTGATCAAAATTGTATCTTCATCACCTCCTTTTCTACTTGGCATTTCCCATCCTATCAACATGTTTAAATTCTTGTATGATTCGTGATGGAATCATAACATGGTCCTCATCATCAAGCCAGTCAATGAAGAACCAATGACTATGAACAATCCACAATAGTTGTTTGTACAATCAGATGGTCAAGGGTTGAAGAGAGGTTCAAGAGTAGAAGAAAAGACATTTAGAGAAGTTGTAGATTTACATTCGTCCATTAAGACATTTGAGGGAACATAAGCAACTTACTTGATGTTAGACTCTTTTAGTCTTGATCATGTCTTTGACTTTAAGCCCATTGATGAGGAACCAATGACAACCCACAACAACGTCAAAATGGAAGCTAATTCAATGCAAAAACATGATATGACGTCGTGCTACTTTTGATCTTCGGTCTGAAAGTTTACTACACATTGAATGTTGATGAGATTTGAGATTATTGCACTAAACCAGCGATGCAATTTGCTTACACACCATGGATATGCTCGAGATAATGATTGCGAGCTTCGTGTATATCCTCATATTCTACTTCTACCTCGACAACCATCTCCTTGGTGTTTGCACATCAAATCCTCAACTCTTCTTCCTCAAAGCCAACGTATCTGAAGTCTTCGCAACCACTGCCATTCACCTCGCTCTTATTGTCCAAATCTGACATGGGTTTGTTCTGAAAGAGCGAGAATCTCAAAGAAATACAAGAAAAAAACGATTAGCTCGTTTTGTCATGTGGAGAAAAAAACAAAGCTTTTGACGACACCGAACACCTCCAAATTACCTCTCTTTATAATTTCTCACCCTCTAGTTGGAAAAGCATTTCAACTCATTGCATTTAATGTTTATGCTACTTCTTTTTTCTCTCTTTCTCTCTCTCTCTCACACACACACCACACATTCATACATGCCTATATGCTTCCAGCTTGTCTTTTCGATTAGCACGAAGGAAAAAAGACCCTAACCCTAAAAATCCATAATTAAGCTTAGAAAAACTCTAAACCTTTTCTCTTTATGTTAACTGGGTGACGAGACATCAAACTCGAAGCGGAATCAAAGGAGGATCACACAAACGAGGAGCGACTGCAAGGAAACGAGCAGACCAAATCTTCTCACAGTCTATTAACATGTGGACGAGCAAGAAGCTTGGATAACAAGGAAACACAGATTGTGATGGAGGCTTGGGAGACTCTTAGCCAAAAAGCATGACATCGATCTTTTTTATTGAAGCGGGCCTCAATCCGCCCACCTAAAAACCGACGGGCTCGAGCAGTACGGATAAGGAAAGACAAAAAGATAAAGACCTTTCCTTATCCTTTCCAAACGGCCAGAAAAATCTTCTAAAACGGATAGGAAATCTTCCAAGACGATATATCCCACCGGATCAGCATCTTTCCCGTTCCGAAGATTCCCAACGGTCATAAAATCTTTCCAACGGCTAGTAGATCAATCCGTTATCTAGAATTTACGCATTTTCCTTATTTTAAGATGGAGTCTCTCCTATATAAAGGATTTCATTTCATTTGTAATGCAAACAAAAATTTAAAGTAATAAACCTTTTTTCGTATTCTTGAGCAGTGCCAAGGATATGGTGACTCTTGTTCTGGGAACAATTGAAGCAACTACTGATTGCATTAAGAGGCTTCTGTACTGATTACATCCAAATACAACTAATTGCGGTAAAAAGTTATCTACATTGTCAAATAGGGGTACATCTCATTTAACACGTTATGTGAAGATTTGCAAGTCCAAATCAAAGATCACTAAATCATTAGACATGTTGATTGATTAAGAGAGAAAATTGAGGTCAAAGAAAGAAGACCAACTAATTTAGAGAGAAAATGTTGCTAAGAAGATAATTGCTCATGAGTTTCCTTCCTCATTAGTTGAATACAAGATGTGTAGAGAGATGATGCTCTATGCAAACCCATAATTAAAAATGATATATATATATATAGATAATCCGATGGTTGATTGTTCAAAATTTTATGGTAATGAGAAAGAGTTGTTAAAGATGGAATTTGGCTACAAAGATAACCACTTGTCGAAGGGTTGTGGTTTAAAGGATACGATCTTTCCCAACACCTTTGATAATGTTATATCAAATGATAATATGATGGTTATTATAAAATATCATGCAAACATAAAGAAATTGTTTATGTGTATAGGATATATTTTCATATAATATGTATAACACATACAATTAATATTATTGTGAAAATTTGATTAATAGAGATCGAAGATGCTTTGAAAAAAATTAGAGAAATTGTGACATATTTAAGAGGATTAAAGACAAGATGGATGATGTATGAGGAACTTTTTTAGAATAACATGACAGTGGGATTGGGGTTTCTTTATCAATGGATATGAACATTCATTGGAATTCAACTCATATTATTCTTGGTAATACTTTTAAGTATCAAAGTAATTTTTTCAAGTCTTGCGGTGATTGATAAACATCATAAATGGTGTCCAACAAATGAAGAATGGAATAATTGAAAAAATATATGAGACTTCTAAAGCCGTTTGAGGTCATTACTAATATGATTTCGGATTAAACATATGTAACTTCCAACATGTACTTCATGAAGATTTGGAAGATTAAAATGTTTTAAAAGCGTATAGGGAATGCAAAGATGAAATTTTAAATAACATGCCTAAGAATATGCAAGTAAAATTTGATAAGTATTAGGATTTTTATAGTTGCATTCTCTTTATAGAAGTCGTTCTTTATATAATGTTTTTTTTAATTTTAGTATTTCTGATTTTGATGTTAAAGTACCTTCTTAGGATGTCAAATTAGGATCGATTTTCGATAGATATTTAAAGGATATTAAGATAAATGTGCATTAGAACACAAATATGGATGTCTTAAACTTTTGGAATTTCGAGGCTTTCGGTAAAGAATTATTATTAATGGTGACCGATATTGTAAGGCCACTTGTTTCCTTCCATATGTCTAAGCGTTAATTTGTTTCCGATCATGATTATTTGACTATTTATATATATATATATATATAAACGTGTCATGTTGAAGTCATATAAAACAAAACTCAATCAAGTGTGGATTCTTCTTCTTCGTTTGTCATGGTAACGCTTTCATCCAAACCACAAAAGTCATTATATACTTTTGTTAAACAAATTAAATTAAAAAATATATAGTCACAAATTATTAAATTAAACCTTAATCACCAGACCCGAGCTATACAACCTGACAGATCGGGTCGCAAGCCTAGATTCGTAGGCTCGTTCAATTTCAAGTTGGATCGGTTCACACTCATTTCTTACGGGCTCGGGCTAGGCTGATCCGTTTGACATGACTAATGTTAAAGACCAAATAGCATAGAATCATGTCCAACAATAAACCACAAAGGGATGTAGTTGCCTAGAAAAGTGAAACGAGATGAGGAGTTAATGGGCCTTGAAACAACTGAGATTCAATCACAAGTTCCCATTTCAGTTCTGATCCCTAATGATCTATGGTTTTCATTGAATTTACGACAATCCCTAAAATAATTAGTGAACTTGATACCATATTCAACGCAGCAACAAAACCTACATTTTTTTGTAGAAGATCTACAATTAGACAATTTTCTCATGATGAACATAAACTGGATAAACAATCTATTGTGATGCATAATGTCTATATAGTTGTATATGCAATTACTTTAACTTGAATGTGGCATATTTAATAGTAATTACCAGTTGTGTTTCCATTGGCTTGTTGTACCTGATACTGAACATCTTCTTTTAATTGTAGTTTTTTTAATGTTCCTTATATATACATAAAATAGTAAGTTTTGTACACCTTAAAACCGTGAGCAATCAACGACTTTGAAGACAGAACCCTCACCACGGTTACAAAAATCAGAACCCCACTAACCCACATTCACAAAATACAAGACAACAAGAAAATGTCCTCACCCACAACAAGGTCATGACTACACCAAAATGGAGTGCCAAATATATAAACTAATGTTGGACTGACCCGAAATCAACTCCTGCAAGGAAAAGATGTGATCTCGCACTAGTCTATCAACCTGAACTCGAGCCTCCAAGACCGAAGACGAACCAATGTGAAATAATCTAGTGTTCCACCGGAGAACTGGGCTAGGGGTCCGAATCAAGTTCCAAGTCCTGCAAGACTTGAACACAGGTTTAAAGCTGGTTGGTGATGCTTTCCATAAGAAGACGTCCTCGCCACTGTCCGCCAAGGGCTTCTTCAAAACTTTGCTGCTTCTAGCCCCCGGAAGACGCCAACTACCTTCGGAAACCGCCTCCATAACCCTCGATCCGAAGCATCCTCGGGCCATCCTCACCAATGAAATCAATCAATGAGCCAAGACCTGTCCAATTATCCCACCAGAAGGAGAACTTCTCACCATTGCCTAAAACACACACTATAAGAAATTCACAGATTAGCGACTGACGAATCAGTCCCTAATCCGTTCGGAAATGAGATCCGGGACCGATTAGGGACTAGTACGCCCCGTCTGCAAATGAGCGTCGCCAACCAATTTCTGTTCGCAATCCGTCCGCAAATACAAATGGTATATGTAGTCCGCAAACCGTCCGAAATTTCGGACGATATTGTTAGTCCGGAAATCGTCGTAAAACCCGACGATCGTAAAAAAATTTCCAGACGGCACATAGGTCGTCCGGAAAATTTAGGGACGGGACGCGGCCAGTCCCTAAGATTTCCGGACGGGACATAGGTCGTCCGGAATTTTTTTTAAAAAAAATAAAAAACTAAAATTTAAAAAACTAAAATTGAAATTAAATAAATAGTATTCATACAATATTAAAATAGTTCATACAATATTAAAATTATCCATTTACAACTAGTAGGTGATAATTGGGAATTATCATCGTCGTCATCATCATTGTTTTCGACCGTATCCCAATTGATAGTGGACATGTGTGCCTTCATCATTCTAAGCCATTGCTCACGTTCCCTTCTTGATCGTTGAACTTCTCTTTGCAGAGCGTTGAACTGTGAGTTTTGTTGTTCTAATTGTACGTTCGATCTCGACGATGATGCCATTATAATCACAAACAATAACAAGATATAAAGAGAAATATATGAGTTTTATGTGTGAGAAACGGGTAGAAGATGAGAGATTAAATAGAAAATTTTAAGACCGATTCTGGACGAATTGCGGACTGAGATGAATATTTCCCGACGAACCGTCCCGAATACGTCCAAAATTTGCGGACGGTTTGTGAATCTGTCCGGAAATTCCGGACGGACGATTGTGTCGTCCCCAAACCGTCCGCAATTTCCGGACGGATTGCTCAGTCATCCGCAAATTGCGAACGGGTAGTGAATCGGTCCGCAAATTGCGGACGGCCTTAAAATTAGTCCTGAATCCGTCCCGAATTACGGACGACTTAGGGACTACTTAGCGGTCTGCAAATTTGCGGACGGATTAGGGACGGATTTATTATTCAGTCCTTAAATAGTCCCTAATCTGTCCCTAAATTTAGGGACGGCTGACTCAGTCCACAAATTCAATCCCGAAATCCTTCTTTTCTTGTAGTGAAAGATAACTAGAGAGCTAGCTTGCTGGAGTAAGGATAGGAGACGGCGGGTACTCCATGACATCTGTGGCGAGACCAAGGCCCCCCAAAACCCCCTCCTCTTGAAATTATTTTTTTAATTATAGTTTGGTGTTCATGCTTTGAATGTATTCTTTTTTTCTGTTCGAGTTTTGATGTGTTGAACTTGAGTTCTCTATATTACAGGGCTTAAGTTTCCATGCTATGTGCCTCATTTTTTTTTACATTTTTTCAGGAACCAATCTCTACATGAATCACAATGGTTCGAATAGTTTAGGACGTCCACGTAAAAAGTATAAAGCTTGATATTCTTGCATCAGTTTGTAGGGTTGATTTAGGTGTGGAAACGTGTTTTATCAACCCGATTATAGATCTAGTCATGTTTAACGATTAGTTTTTCGAGGTTTCAACGATGAACAAATTAAGAAACATTTTCGTAATACCTTTTCGTTGAACGTGTGATAGTCAGATGCAAGACTTGATAATGCAAGCCCTCTACGCGTATCCATGCCGAGATCAGATCTGCTTTGATACGGAATTTGGGAAGAACGAAAAATT
>CM071868.1:4681867-4741975 GCA_036759665.1 Gynandropsis gynandra
GCATTGGGAGTCCGCGTCATTCAAGGCCAAGAGCGAGAAGGCTAAACAAAATCGCTACGGTGAGAAGGTTCCCGGAGATGGTCCTCATCGCCATACTTCGGGATCAAAATCATTCGCGAAAAGAAAAAAAGAATTTTTTATATTGTAGACGCAACGGATGGGAAGAGAATCGACTCTTCTTGAAGTGGTATTAGAAACCCACGCAAAGAAGAAGTCGGTTGTCGGGGAAGAGGCTGAAGAACCGGAACTCGTCGATCCTCGAGCGGCCCGAACCGTGAGAGCTGTGACGGAGAAGATCACACAGCAATCTCAGGCTTGCGGTTCAAGCCCCGACGACCTCAGTCCTTTACAAAAGGGCCCAAATTTATTTAGAGGTAAGAATTTAGTATTTTTTTTCTAAATAATTAATAATATAATTTGTTAAATTCTAACGTTACGTTTATTTGTTTTGTAGTCGGTGAAACCGTATAAGGGACGCCTGTACGATCTCGGAGCGCTTCAAAAGGACATACTCGAAGACGTAACGTCGGTACCTCCATCGGTCTAAGAGAGTTTTTCTCAACAACGACGGATCGAAGAACTCGAATCAAAACTTCGAGAACAACGAGCTGAAATGGCGCAACAATCATCTAAAATACAACATTTGGAGAGCGTCATTGAGTTGTTGTCGGGCCAGGTGAGGGGATCAACACCGCAGCAAGAACCGGGGCTCGATTCGGATGCAACTCCGTCTCGAGGGGATGGTGGTGGTGATGGTGGGGATGATAACGACGCAACCGACCTAAACGATTTGTAATAGGAAATAGTTTTAATTTTGGTGGTTTGTAATATAATTCTAATATTTTTATTAAAAACCTTTTAGTTTTAATTTTTTTTTATTTTTTTTTTCAAAAGTTCCATTTTTGTTTGTTTTATGTTATTTGTCATCGTATGTTTGATATTGTGAATTTAATATTTATAAATATTTTTTATAAATACTAAACTTTGTTTATTTATATACGTCTTTATAAAATTAAGTATTTTATAATTATATTAAATAAAAATAGAATATATATATCCGTCTAGCCCGCCTAGACACCGCCTAGGCTCCGCCTAGGCACTCTGGGCGCTAGGCGTTGGGTGTCCGCCCGCCTAGCGCCTAACGCTTTCTTGAACCTTGTAAAATACTAAACAAGAAATTGGATGTCCGTTGCAAAGTATTCCTAATTTTGCAACGGACAGCCGTTGCTGTCCAACGGCCGTCAGTTGAAATTTTGCAACGGTGATCCGTCACACCATTATCCAACGGTCGTCCGTTACTTTTTTTCCAACGGCGGTTTCCGTTGCCATTCCGTTGCAATTTTGTAATGGATACGATTCGTTGGAACTCTGTCACGAATTGCAACGGGTCATCATTTGCAACGAACTTTTCGCAACGGACGAAAATCCGTTGGTGTCCGTTGGAAACGGCTGTTTCCAACGGATTTTGGGCGCTTTCCAACGGATATGTCCGTTGGAAATCGCCAGGCCTGATACCGAGTCGCTACACTTAGCGCAAAGGCTACATCAGGCCTCGTACATGTCATGGAATACATGATGGCTCCCACTGCGCTAGCGTATGGGATCCTACTCATGCGTTCTCTCTCTTCTAGAGTCTGAGGACAATCCTCTTTGGAGAGAGTAATTCCAGTGCCTATCGATAGATAGTCTCTCTTGGAATTTTCCATGTTATACCTCTTCATGATGGTATCAATGTACTGGGTCTGTGATAGTCCAAGCAGCCTCCTTGATCTATCTCTATAGATCTTAATTCCCAGAATATAGGTTGTTTCTTCCAGATCTTTCATGGAGAACTGTTCGGATAACCAAACCTTAGTCTCCCGGAAGGTTGTTTTGTCATTTCCTATAAGTAGTATGTCATCTACATGTAACACAAGGAAAATGACGATGCTCCCACTGAACTTCTTGTACACGCAGGGTTCCTCATTGCATCTAACAAAGTTGAACTTTTCAATTGCTTTGTTAAAGCGAATATTCCAACTTCGAGAAGCTTTTTTTAATCCATAAATGGATCTTTGTAGCTTGCATACCATGTTACTATCAAATGACAATGTGAAACCCTCAGGTTGAGTCATGTAGATTTCTTCCTAGAGCTCTCCGTTAAGGAAAGCTGTTTTTACATCCATTTTCCATACTTCGTAATCATAGTGCGCAACTATAGCAAGTAGAATCCGAATAGACTTAAGCATTGCCACAGGGGAGAACTTTCCATATCTCATATGGTGTCTTCGAGACTGCTTTGGTGGGAACTTTGTTTAGCAGATAGGCAACTGCTTCTAAAGCATAGCCCCATAAGTTCATTGGAAGATCAGTGAACCCCATCATGTATCTTACCATATCTAATAAGGTTCGATTTCTCCGTTCGGATACACCGTTCTGTTGCGGTTTTCCAGGAGAAGTCCACTGAGATAAAATCCCATTTTGCCTTAGATAATCAATAAAATCATGACTCAGATATTCTCCATCTCGGTCAGACCTTATTATCTTGATTGTCTTTTCAGTTTGATTCTCAACTTCACTGCGAAATCTCTTGAACATTTCAAAAGATTCAGACTTGTGTTTCATAAGATACACATATCCATATCTAAACATATCGTCAGTGAAAGTTATGAAATAAGAATATCCTCCTCTGGCTTGAACTTTCATAGGTCCACATACGTCTGTATGTATGAGTCCTAGAAGTTCAGTAGCTCTATCTCCGATTCCAGTAAACGAAGATTTGGTCATTTTTCCAATGAGACAAGACTCATAAGTTGCATATGATTCATAATCATATGGACCAAGAAGACCTTTTCCAGGAGAAGTCTACTGAGTCAAAATCCCATTTTGCCTTAGATAATCCCACTGAGACAAAGTCCGATTTTCTTGATTATCTTTCTTTCTCTTCAAACCAGAAATATGCATGTTAATCATATTAACTTTTGCATAGGGTAAAACATAGATTCCTTGATGTAAATAACCATTTGCACATAATTCATCATTATAAAAAATAAAGCAAAATTTATTATCGAAGATTGTTTTATAACCACATCTATCTAACATAGAAATGGAAATTATGTTCGAAACAAATTTCGGAACATAGTACAATCTTCTAAAACCAAGGTCTTGCCCGAAGGCATACAACTCTTGCACCATTCGCAACTTGTAAGTTGATTTCACCTTTCTTCAACCTTTTATTGATCCTCAACCCCTACAACACATTGCAGATGTTAAAACTACTACCGGTATCCAATACCAAAGTAGAAGAATCAATAGTAGTTAAAGAAATCATGAATACATTTTTCATGTAGGTCTTACCCTCTTTCTTTTTTGAGAGATGCAAGGTATTCCTTACAATTCCTCTTCCAATGCCCCTTCTTCTTACAGAAGAAGCACTCAACATCAGTTTGGTCATATCTACCCCTTTTTCCCTTGGGTTTGGTCACACCACCCTTGGGTCCATGGGGCTTCATCTTGGGCTTTTTGTTGCCCTTGCCCTTCTTGGAAGAAGAGTCGATCATCATTACGACACTAGATCCCTTAGACATATCGGACATTGACTGGTTTTTATAGTCAATCAATTGGCTCAACATCTCATGCAGATCCATGTCCATCTTGTTCATGTTAAATTTAACAATGAACGGTGAGAATGTCTCAGGAAACGACTGCAAAATCAAATATTGAGACAACTCTTTGCCTAGTGTGCACCCTAGCTTCACAAGCTATTCGATAAGACCGATCATCTTTCCAACATGGGGTCCAACCGGAGAGTTCACAGTCAATCTAGATTTGAACAGAGCCTTCGACAATTGATATCTTTCCGTTATGCTCTGTGCACCGGACATCTTCTTAAGATGCGCAATGATAGCAACAAGATCCATATCCTCATGCTGGCGCTGGAGTTCTAAACTCATTGAGGCTAAGATGATACGCTTTGTAGTGTCAAGGTCATCCTTTTGCTTTATCCAAGCTAGCAAGCCATCCTCATCGTCATCAGCAGGAGATTCCTTGATAGGATTCTCGATCGCATCGAGTAGCTTCTCCTGCTTGAGGACTATCTTGAGGTTGCGATACCAATCATCAAAAATTTTCCCCAACAAGCTTGTGGACATCGAGAATGACACGTAGAGAAATTGAAGACATTTTTCTGGAAATATGGAAGGAAAAATTGCAGAATTTATTAGAAAACTTATTTAATCAAATAGATATGGACTTTCATCTAAATGATTATTTTACTGATTAATACTACAGTAGTATTCAGAAATCGTATTTCTTTTAGTAATATTTCCTGAACTAATCATGCATAAGCCCTTTGGTAGTCAGGTCGTTTCTTAAGCATATTAAACATGTTGATTTTAATATGGCTCTATATCACATAGTCACCTGGTAGTCAGGTCGTTCCTATTGATATAGTTGAGTTCATCCTTCAGCTCATGGTCGGATATCAATTAAGTTTATGTCCCCCGAGTAGTCCAGGCGTTTACAAAAACTAAATGATCCCTCCCACTAGACATCTGATGTCATAAATGTATGAATCGAATTCTTGAACTACATGCCTCATGGTAGTCAAGTCGTACTATGTAAACGAGAACCTATTCAAAACATCTACGATGAAAGAAAAGCCTAACGATAAACAATTTATCGTTTAAGAACTCAATTATTAATTAAAATTCCTAATTTTAATATGGCTCTATATCACATAGTCACCTGGTAGTCAGGTCGTTCCTATCGATATACTCGAGTTGATCCTTCAGGTCATGGTCGGATATCAATTAAGTTTATGTCCCCCGGGTAGTCAAGGCGTTTACAAAAACTAATTGATTCCTCCCACTAGACATCTGATGTCATAGACGTATGAATCGAATTCTTGAACTACATGCCTCCTGGTAGTCAGGTCGTACCATGTAAACGAGAATCTATTCAAAACGTCTACGATGAAGGAAAAACCTAACGATAAACAATTTATCGTCTAAGAACTCCCGCCGACGAAGGCGCCTCGGACCGGCCGTGAGTGAACAGCGTGGGGCGACTACGAAAACACTGTTTGAGCGAAGAGGCGATTTGGGTTTCTAAAAACCCTGACCGGCCATTCGCCCTTTGCCGGTCTCCCCTCGCCGTCCGTCGCACTCCTACGTCGACTCGCGCCCGGCCGAAACCGCCTGCCTCCACCGCTGAAAACCCGTCGCTCTGCCTGAGCTCAATGCGAATCACCGCACAGGCTCTCTGCAAATCGCTGGCTCGTGCCTTCGCGAGTTCTCCCTCGCCCGTAGGCTTAGCGTTGGCCATTTTCGGTGCTGCGCCGGTCACCCTAGGACGCGCCAGTCGACCCTTCGTCTCGACCGTCGACTCTTGTGCGGTCGGCTAGGGTTACGGCCGCCCAGGGTCCTCTTGCACGGTTCGCGTGCGTTGTGTTCTGTTCTTGTGCATGCGCGACTTTTACATTTTTCGATCCGTTTTCACAAAAATCCAGAAAAATTAATCCTAAACATGCATCCAGACGCTCTGATACCACTGTAGGGTTGATTTAGGTGCGGAAACGTGTTTTATCAACCCGTTTGTAGATTTAGTCATGTTTAACGATTAGTTTTTCGGGGTTTCAACGATGAACAAATTAAGAAACGTTTTCGTAATACCTTTTCGTTAAACGTGTGATAGTCAGATGCAAGACTTGATAATGCAAGCCCTTTACGCGTATCCACGCCGAGATCGGATCTGCTTTGATGCGGAATTCGGGGAGAACGAAAAACTATTTTTCCTTCTTCATTTTCTTTTCTTTCTGACGGCTACTAGGGTTTTGACTTTGTGATTCTAAAATCTGATAACGAAAACTCATTTTTCGTTTATTTATAATTATTAACTCTTAATAATTACGACTTAAATCTAAACTATCAAAATATTACATAAATAGCATAATACTTTCACAGTTTTCGTATAGTCGAGACATGCACCGTCGTGAATGGCTTCAAAGTACTTGCATTGAAGGGCGGACCTAAAGTTTTGATATCGGGGCATATGCCCCCAATAATTTCTTTTGGTAAAATGTTAAAATTAATATTTAATAATATTATTATGATTTTAATAATATATATATTATTGTTTCGGTCCAATTTTTTATCTATTTTTTCTCCTATATTTAATATATTTCTCATTTTTATTTTATTCTTTCTTCTTCTTTTTGTTATATTTGAATTAAAATTGACTGTATCATATTTTTTAATTTTCTTTTTAACATAAATTTTCAATTTGATAAAATTAGAAAACAAAGTAATATGTTTTTTAAATTATTAAATTCTTGTAAACAAAGAATTTCATATTGGAATTTTTTATATGATTTATGTTATATTGAATGTGGATAAAGCATTTATAAAAAAAATATACGATTCATGAAATTAGTAATGGAATATTATTGAATAAAAAAACGATCTTTCAAGATCTATAAATATATTTGGGGTTTATCTATAGAATTAAAAATTTTTGGAATTGACGATAGTTTACATCGATCTATTGAATATTTCGAAAAAACTTGTGATGTATTTTTCCAATGGAAAATTAGCGACAAAAAAAATCTTTATATATCACAAATATGAAATGAGTTTTTGTCTATATATTTATTAGGGACCGCAATACATATATTTATATAAAATACATATGTTATTATTTTAATTTAGTCTCTCAATAAATTAGATATTACGAATTAGTTTCTACATTTTATTTCATAACAATTACACTCTTTAACCATAAATTACTAAATGAGATAACTTTAATTTTGACTCACAATATATTGATATCGTACATTTAAATTATACATACATGATTCCAAAAATCTTTACATTATCAACATATTTTAATATATTTATATTTTAATTATACTAGGTGATACCCGCGTTACACGTGGATTTGTGATAGTTAAAATATATGTAGTTTACATTTTGTATATAAATTATTAGTTTGAATATTGTCATTAGATCTGATATGTATATCGGATAATACAAGTTATGAAATAAAAGTTCAATTGGATCAATAGATTTATAAGTTGTGATGTAAACTAGCAATGCAAGTTGTTTATAATTTATTTGGAATTGTAGAATATAAATTATATGAAAAAGCAATTGCTCGATTTGAGACGTAGTGTTCCATGATTATTTTTTAATTCATACCTGAATAAATATTGATGATTTATTATAACCAATAACATGATTTAAGAACAATTATTAAGATACAAACAATATTTAGAAATTTTGAAAAATTATCTATGTTTGAATTTTTTGATTGGCTTTAACTGTGGATTTGTGTAGATGTGTGTGGAGCAGGACGAGCGAAGCGTTAACAAACCTATTTGATACATTTAGAAAGAATAAGTACAAATACCATTGCAAAAAAATATACAATAATACATGTTATCTAGTTTTTTAAAACCGTTAATCATAATGAGAGTAATGACTGGTACGATCATGATTGTTTCTTTGACGATCATTTGAACAACAATTGAACAAAAATCATAGCAAGTTTGTCCAACATAATTATTTTTACGAAATGTTTTCTATATATGATATGTTGAAGTGAGATGAGTAAATTGTTTTATAGTAGAAATAACAAAACATGTTAATGAAGTAGTAATATAGTACATACCTATTAAATAACAATCAAATTTCTATTTTTTACCGGACGTTGGGAGTCGCAAATCTGCTCTTTGCATAGCAATGAGGAGTCCGACAACATCTACAAATTGCAACATTCCAATAGATAATTTTAGTAGTAAAGAAAATAGTATATTTGATTTCCAACCAATCCAATTAATTGGATTGTGACCAATTAATTGATCAAACAATACTATTATATTGATATATATCAATAAAATGTTGAAAATTTAGTTATAGAATTTGGAAATCTAAAAAAACCTTCGATTTTGTCGATTTTTGTTTAATTTTAGTGAAATATCTAAACATATTTAAATCAAACAAAATTGTGAGAGTTTCCAATGTTAAGTGGACTATACAAATTTCTTAGCGTTCTCACATAACTTTGTTTATATTTTTAACCTAACAACGAAAGTTTTCAGATAATTACTTTGAAAATACTTTTCTTTGAGAATACATCTTCAATGCAAGGACACCAAATAGATGCATTGGCTCGGACCATTCTGGAAGAATCTCATATGGGGCAGTTGGCCAAATGAATGCTCGTTTGCGGGATTGAGAAACTCCATTTGCAACAGACTCTAAAAGTTAAGAACATACTTAGAGAACCAAAAAAGACCCTATTTCAGAACAGATGCATGGTCGCCAAAGTCTTCTTCATCAATCTTTAGTATCATCGAGTAGTAACTGCATACTATACTCGAGGATATCACCAGAAATCTGCAATTTTGTGGTCAGCATGTTATATACAAGACAACTAAAAGGGCTTGAAGGAAAAACGTAAGAGGTTTGTCTGTAAAACAACGGACAAAAATCCGATAATAAAAATAGTATTTCCAATCATCCATTTCACAATAATTCCAATATAATCGTAATAGAAAACGAAACTAAAGCTTGGAAATTAAAATTAATATGTCGACAAGTATCTAAACAGAACTCAAAGTAGTACAATTGTCACCGGAATTACTTTTTAAACACCACTGGCGTAAACCAAAACTCCACACAATAAAAGATTCTATTAAACTGAATCTTTGGATATGTTGGTATACTATGAGCGACTACAACAAAGAAAGGAAACACTCATAAAATACTTACCAGATTGTTCGAGGGGGCGTTACGCTTTCTTCCACTCCCAACACGAATTTTACTCGAGCTAGACTCATGATGACCTTGGAACAAAATTTTGGTGAATATTTCATGATGTAAAAATTGCAATATAGGCTATGAATGGTGTGCATACCCCATACGCAAAAGTTGTGGGAGCACCTTCTGGAGATAATATGGTGGACTTGACCAAGCCTTTAACCTCAAATTCATAATGCTGCTTATATTGTAGTTATAGCGCTCAAGTATGTCACTTGGGAGCTCTTTCACCACATTCATATTATTTTTAAGAGCATCTATGAAGAAGTCTTCGTCAAATATATCTCCAAACTTGCTGCAACCAAGAAAAGGGAAAGAAGCACATGAATTTGTACGACAATCATGCTTTAAAGATAACCTTCAAACATTAGAAAAAAAACAAAACCAACAATAACCTGGAATCAGCAATGAAAAATTGGGATGACAAGAGTTGCATTCAAAAGTCCAGCCACAACAACCACCTCATATACTTGAGTATAAAAAGACATAAAAAATCATTCAATCAATCTAAGAACATCATCCATGTAGAAGAATTATTAAAGATACTATGAAACCTATTAGACATATCCTTAGAGAACATACAACATGCAGATAAATGGGAAGTGGATATTCGAGTCTCACAAAACAGACATACCGATATACGTGGAAGAAGTTCCGCATCACCAGCCAGCTCAGTTGCCAAAGGAAGATGGTTAGCCTTTTGCTTGGCACTTCTGTTGGAAGATCCTCTTGCAACACCAGAGGCATGAGCAAACAACTCTTCGTACTTATAGTATTGCTTTTTCTTCCCTGAACAGAATGGGCACCGCAAAATCCCATTCACCTTAACTTTGTACGTCAATTCCTTAGACAAGTATATGGTTTCTCAGAATACTCATCAATCTCATACTGGTCGATCTCTGATTATTCATCAGAACTGACATCCATCACATCTTCACCAATTAGTATCAATTCTGCCAACACAAAATGTCAAGCTTTCCTAGAGTCAAAACCCAACAAATCACCACCACGAACTCAATCTGGAGACAAGTACTTTAATCCACAAAGAGAACCTACATATTCTGGTAACAATCGAATTCTTTGACAGATTGACGCGATGAATAACCTAAAGAGAATCAAAGATACAAAATGTAAGTCAGAGGAAGATCAAAGAATATCAGCAAAATAATTATGAGAATTGACACTACTAAATATAGTCCAGCAAAATAAAGTTTCAACAATTTCCAATGATAAGAAGATATCAAGGGAATCGAATGGTGTTTCCACTGTAAATTCTACATAGGCATTACAACTAAAGGACATTGTTGGTGACTTCTTCATGTTTCAAGATCACACCTGCTACTCTAAGTCAAGAAGAATGCACACACATAGAAGTGAAAATAGTTACCTAGATTCCACTCCTTGGGTCTCTGAACCTCGCAGGAACGACATACGCCACCCTATCTGAAATGCCTTGATGAGATTAGGGAACTTAGTACCATGCTTGGAGAACCATCTGAACCATTCCATGAACAGTGGATACTGCTGCTTGAGAGGAAGCGTTTAGAGCGTCTGACCCAGACCCTCCTCTAGTGGCAAGTAAAAAGGATTGGTGAGTAATGGTGGGGATGAGAGGATGATGGAGCCCCAGTCCTAAAGGCTCCATTGTTTCAGAAAGAGGATGTATTTCACACCCAAGAATTCAATTTAAGGGCAAAAGAGCAAGAATGTTTGAACCTATTGAAGAGATGCAACAATGTGGAGGAGATCAAGCAGGTTCATGCCAGGTTTGTCAAGCTAGGTCTGTTCTGGTTTTCTCCTTTCTCCACGAGCAGCCTTTTGGTTGTCTGTGCTCTATCTTCCTCGGACTTCTCTTCTTGAGGCTTCAACCTCTCCTAGTTTGCGACGAACTCCTCCTCTATCAACAAATAGCCCTTGATTCGCTCCAGCTTCAACAACCAGAGCTTGCACTCGGCTGTCAGAGTAACCGTCAGCAATCTCGCCGCCGCCTCTGGTCCCTTCTGCTTCCACTGCTTCCTCCCCAAACTTCGTCTCCTTCTTGTCGCCCTTTTCAATGTTGCTCACATTTGGTCACGTTCTACCATAAATCTACTATTGCTGATGTACATGCAATGTGAAGCCTAATTTGATGAATGTAAAAAAAACAACCAAATGAGGACTTACTCAAGAGATGCGAGGTGAATCCATACTAACATAAGAAGCATAAGAAGATATCCAAGGAATTGAATGGTGTTTCCGCTCTAAATTCTATATTGGCATTACAACTAAAGCACATTGTGACTTCTTCAAGTCTCAAGATCACACCTGCTACTCTAAGTCAAAAAGAATGCACACACATAGAAGTGAAGATAGTTACCTAGATTCCATTCATTGGGTTTCTGAACCTCGTAGGAACGACCTACGCCACCATATCTGAAATGCCTTGCTGAGATTAGGGCACTCAGTACCAAGCCGCATATGCTTCTCATTCTCTTCGTTTAAATTATCACCCGAAGAAGATAAAATTGACAGAAAATAATCGAAAATGGGTAGTCAAAAAAGAAAATATTGCTGAAAGAGCCAAAGAAGTATACCTTGAGTGTAGCAAAAAATCTTGCTGGTACCTTTGGTTGCAACTGAATTGAAACAGAAATTGACCTTCGCGTTGTACTTGATTGTGGTTTCTTTAGCCCGATTTTGCTGCTTCATCACATCATCTTTGAAGCAATTTAACTGTGTCCAACACTAATGGTTTCTCAGATCATCGAAATTGTTCTCTCGAGGTATTTTTCCATCGATGCAAAAACAAAACAACCATTAGACATGACGATAAGGATTAACATTACCTGCAACCTGTGTCCAAGGCTAAGCAAAACACGAAAATTTTTTTAGCTGACATCTTCGTGTTTGATGGGTCTTGGTCTCTTCCCATTGGGAGCAGCAATACATGAGAACATACATCTAATAAGAAACCTAGAATATACATCTAAACATACAACATATTCCATTACTCGCAACAATTCAAGGAATTGTGGCATGGTGCTCAAATATTTGTAAGCAGCACATCATTCTTTTAGATCAAATAAATTGCAGAACCACAAACTCTTATATATCAACAATGTCCAAGCTCAAATAATGCTGCATTCTCTCTTTGGATTTAAACCCAAGATTTTCCAGCTTCAACAATTCTACAATCTCTTTAGGAAAACATCCCATATACATAATAAATATATATATTTGAAACTCAAGCATCAAATACCCGAAACCACTATAAAATACTCATCGCTATATCACCTCTTCAACTAACCGAAACCAAATAGAAATCGAACAGAAATCGAAAAGAAACTTACCATTGAAATGGTCGATTTGCGAGCGAGGATGATGCGCTGGAGATTTCCCTCAGTCATGATTGTTCGTCCATATTCCTTGGTTGGAATCACTAGTTCGGCTGTGATTAAGGTAGTTTTAAAAGTAGACATTTATATGAATACAAAAATGTTTTAAAAATAATTTCGAATTCACCATCGCCGATTTGAGGATTTCTCTAAAGGGACCATTGGAAAGTCCTTTCGTCGCTTCATCATCTCCTATCACAAATTCGAGCTCATCGATCAAGTTATGCGGTTGTAGAATCCCTTTTCCCTGTTCCACATACCTTCACCCCAAATCCAAACAAACAATCAGTAAGAAGAGTGGAAAAAGCAATCAATTGTGGTCATAATGATCATGAAAAGAGAAGCAAAGCCTGGAAAGAAGCGCAATGAGCTCATTACGATGAGCTGAGAGAGTGTCTTGGATGCGTTCTCTCATCCTCTGTCTGAAACTCTTGATCCTCTGTTGACTACCTTAATCGCGCGAAAACCACCACCTCCATCATCTCCATCGCCGCCTATGTTTCTCATTCTCTTCGTTTATCCCTGTTCCGGCCAAGACCCATGAGTGTGATACATCATCTAGGTAGGTTAATCCCAAAATAAAGCAAAATTTCTAAAATGAAAATTTGGCAACGAAATCAAAAGTCTGAAAGCAAAATCGGCTCCCTCTCCAGTAGCAGACGGGGAGGGGGGATGAAAATGGTTCCTGGTGTAAAGGTGGGGACGTAGGAACGACTGTTTAGAAATGAAGGAGGCAAACAGTCAAAGCCGGTTGAAAATGGTGTGTGAAAGGGGGATTTTTCCTCCCGTGCTGACGTGACAGCACCAGAAGGGAGGAAAAATCCTCCTTTTTATATATATGATTTTGTTTAGTTATATAAGTGGAAATATTAAGGATACTTTTGTAGGGCTTCAGAACTTCACGTATACCCTCATAAACCTAATAAAAAGATTTTGGAGAAAAGATATATGTGCTCTTATATTTTATCAGTGAAAACACATACGATTTGACATTTTTGTTTGTGAAACGAACCTATATCAAAATTAAGATGAAAGAGTGAGAGACGATTTCGAAGTTGAAAACAATTTCCAGCGATTTTCGAACGATTTCGAGGGTCTCATGAGTCGTTTGGATCGTACGAGCAATTTGGGAATAACAATATTATAAAGATAAAATTGAAGTTATTTTTTAGGGAATGGTAGCATTGAAATCTAATAAAAGTTTAAAAGTATTTTTGAAGTTGTCCCGTTATATATGGTCATTGTTCAAAATATTTTATATTCGCAAATGATGTGATCTCAACTTGTTTTGATCTGATCAAAGAGTAGATAAAGGTGAAATTACATGATCGTATACTAATGAAAATACGAAGGTCACTTTACTCACTAGGGAGTATTAGAAGATAAACACTCACAATATGCGAAAATAACTTTCCATAGTAAAAGTATGGCAGCAGGGCCGACTGAGCCCATGTTGCACAAGAGCCCTAGAACAGGGCCTCATTCAGCTGAGGGCCTAATACTAAAAAAGAATATAGTTTTTGCTCTTTTTTGTTGGAAGAAATCCTAAAACTAATTCCAATCCGACAAATTGCTTTTTTTTTGCTTTCTTTTGTGCCTCTTCCACGATTATTTCTCTCTTTTTTGCTCTCTTTGTTTCCGATTTCGTCCTCTCTCTTTCTTTGTGATTTTTGTTTGTTTGTTCACGGAATCATGGTCTCTTCCTCTCGTCTCTTCACTGGTATGTTCCCGATCGTCATCTCTTTTTTATTTTGTTGCGTAGTTTGATAGTTAGCTTCACTAGTATGTTCCCGATGGTTAGCTTAGCTTGTGATATCTCTGTAGAAATAGAAAAAGACGAGATAGTTTTGAGTATGTCTGTGTTATGATGAATTGAATGATTTCTGGTAATATTTTGGAAAAAGATGGAAGGGAAAATGGGAAGTCTGGATCTTGAAAAAGCACGAATTACAGCCATGTCTCGCTGTTCTGTTCACGTCGACAACATCTCCCCAACAATGGCATTGTGGACATATACGACGGAATGGTTAAAAAATTACCTAATTGTTCGGATGCTTACAAGCAGATTTTCATAATGTTTTAAACTTTTACAAAAGAAAAATATTATTGGCATATAAAAATCATATCTTTAACTAAAATAATATATTACGTTATAAAAAAGACGAGATAGTTTTGAGTCTGAGGTTTTTGTGTTCTGGAATCCGAGGTTTCCGTGTTGTTGGATAGTTTATAGGGTGTTATATTAGTTGAATCCGAGCTCCGTCGGTCGTAGATCTTTAGCAGGATGTTATATTAATTATTTTTTGTTTTATATATACAGATTGAAGATAACCATTCCATATTTTCCATTTGAACCAAAGTCATCTTCATATCTCAGGTTATATTTTTTGCAATTTTAATTGTAGATAACCATGTTTAAAAAGTATGAATCGGGTTATGAAAAACAAAAAAAAAAAGGAAAGAATAGAACAATTGATTCAATCTAAAAAAGGAGCTCTAGATAAATTTATCACTAGGAAATCACAAAACAATGATATAAAATCTAATGATTTATACAAAGAAATTGTTGTTGATAAAGCTATAAGAGATAACAATGAATGATATTGAAATTAAAGAGAATTTAGGTTTTAATGAAACTAACAATGAACAATATAACACTGATGTTGGGTCTAGTGGTGGTGACAACAATTTTTTTGATATTTATGATCCAAAAAATTGGGATAAACTTGATTCAAAATCAATTGACATGTTAGCAATTAATGGTCCTAAAAGAGATTTATCTATTCAGAAAGGTCCGAAAGATAAATATTCAAGAAGATTTTCAAACATTTTACACAATAATTTTATCAAACGGGAAAACTTGTGATAGAGAATGGTTAGTATATTCAAATGAGCTTGATAAATTTTTTGTTTTTGTTGTAAGATTTTTAAAAAAAGTCCTAGAAGAGGTTTCCTAATAAATGAAGGTCTTTGTGATTGGACTCATCTTAGTGCTAGGTTAAGAGAACATGAAACAAGTATAGAACATATGTCGAATATGAAAACTTGGATTGAATTACGACTTAGATTTCAACAAAATGAAACAATTGACAAAAAAACTCAAGAAATATTAAAAAAAAAAGAATTTTGGAAAAAAATTTTGTTTAGGATTATTGCAGTTGTAAAATATCTTGCAAAACACAACTTAGCATTTCATGGAAAACATGAAAATTTATCAAAATAATAATGGGAACTTTTTAGGACTTATAGAGATGTTAGCAGAGTTTGATCCAGTGATACAAGAACATGTTAACCGTATTCATAGCGGTAGTAGTAGTCATCAACATTATCTTAGTCATAATATTCAAAATTAAATCTAAAATCATCACAAAAGTAAAAGAAGTAAAATATTTTTCTGTGATATTGGACTGTACTCCAGATGCAAGTCATCAAGAACAAATGTCCTTAATCCTAAGGTGCGCCGATTCTATTTCAGATTCTTTTAAATTAGAAGAAATTTTTATAGAATTCTTGAAAGTTGATGATACAACTGGCCAAGGACTATTTGAAGTGTTGCAAGATGTGTTAAGATCCTTAGATATTGATATTGATAATGTGAGAGGTCAAGGATATGATAACATATCTAACATGAAAGGAAAAAAACCAAGGTGTACAAAGAAAACTTCTAGATATAAATCCTAGAGCATTTTATACCCCATGTGGTTGTCATAGTTTGAATTTAATTTTATGTGATATTGCAAACACTTCTGAAAAAAGCAAGAGATTTCTTTGGAGTAGTTCAACGTTTGTATACATTATTTGCTAATTCTACAAAGAGATGGAATATTTTGAAAGAAAATGTGAAAGGGTTAACTCTAAAAGCATTATCAATGACAAGATGGGAAAGTCGAGTTGAAAGTATCAAAGCTATAAGATTTCAAATAGTTGAATTACGAGAAGGAAATTGCACTTGAAATTGATATTGATCCTGTATTTTATCTAAAACGTGTGATCCGTAGAAAAAAAACATTATGATGAGATTGATAGTCATGAAATAACATTGTCTCTAGAAGAAGCCTTTAGAAGTGAGTATTTCATATGTATAGTTGATCAAGCTATTGCTTCTTTGGATAAAAGATTTGAACAATATAAGTTTTATGATAATACCTTCGGTTTTATGTTAAACTCAACTAAACTACTATCACTCTTAAAAAGGATGATTATTTAGATATCAATGGATATGAGTTTTTTTGTCGAGTTAAAATTACTTAGAGAATTTTTACCAAATGAAAAGATAGGAACAATTGCTTTATTAGAATTATTGAAACGATATAATTGTTTTCCGAATGCAATAGTTGCGTATAGAATCTTATTGACTATTCCAATTACTGTTGCTTATGCAGAAAAAAGTTATTCGAAGCACAAATTATTGAAGTCGTACTTGCGAACCACTATGTTACAAGAAAGATTGAATGGATTAGCTTTGATGGCAATTGAAAGCAGTCTCCTAAAAGATTTAGACGTGGAAAGCTTGATCGACTATTTCGTTTCAAAACATGCAAATAGGATAACTCTTTTCAAATGAATATTGTTAATTTTTTATTGTATGTAAAGAAAATTTTTTAACATCGAATATTTCGTTTCAAAAGGACTTATTTTAATTTTATTACATATGATCTCTTCTCTGGTTGAGTCGGTCCTCTATGGCAATGCATTGTTTTGTATGAAATCTAATATTACGAAAAAGAGTATCAAAATAATAATATTATATCATCGAATAATATTTGTTTACACATTGTCGAAGATTTTTTATCGTCCAATTGAAAACATATAGGCGGTTTTTTTATGGAAAAAATTGAAAATAGATGAAAGATTTTTTTACCTAAAAATTTGAAAATAAATGAAAAGTTTTTATATCGAAATACGAAGACGTGAGCACCACATTGATATATAACCATTTATATGTATATGTATATGTCATAAATATGTAGCTACCTATATATATGTAGGACCTAATACTATGTATATGCACAAACACACACATCATTGTTTATACATATATATATATACTTGTATATATTTTTATATTTGTGTGCATTTATGTGTATATATATGTATATATGTATGTGTACATGTGTATTTATAAATATATATATTATGTATGTCTATTACTTTGGTCCGCGGTTCAAAGATTTCGAATCTTCTGAAATATATATATCTAGCTATATATATACAATGATGGATCAAAATATTAGTGTAGATTGCAGAGATTACATCGTCAACAAAAGAACAAAGCAGAAAAGAGAAGCAAGAAGTGAGTGTCTCAAACTTGCTCATCGGCAAAAGCTGAGTTTTTTTTTACGTACATTTTTTATTGGCTCTCTGCTTCAGTTAGTTAGTTTATCGACAAACTCCAGTGAGAAAATTCCTTCTATGCACTCTGATACTTGGAGAGACCTGCTCACCAACCAAAACCTCGCCTAAAAATGTCGCAAATAATAAGTGACCCTTTTGATGCCAATCTTCGTAACACTGATCTTAACATTGGCCAAATCAACAAAATGCGTACCATTAATGTGACCACTCAAAAATGACGTGAGCTTATTCCATTCTCTTGTCAGATTTGCATCTGAAAAAGGAGCTTCTGATTTGCTTGACGCATTAAAGGCAGCATCAGCCTTTGATTGTTTCCCTGTTTCGGCTTTCTTCTTTTCGGAGCTTGATCGTCACAAAAGAAAGTCAACATTTATCTTAAGTTTCTGTATGTATATATATATATATATATATCATGACATAGAATAGATTTGGAAGCTTCTATCTATCAAGGGCAAGACAATAATCTCTTTCAAAGTCACAAACTAACCCCTCAACAAACAAACAATACTAACTAATTAGAACAGAAGGTACTAACAATGAATGATCACAAGCTTCAATTCGTGGGTTTGGCCTTTGAACGTTAGTATTCTCTTAAACCCTTTTGATGCAAGATACCATTAAAACAATCTTTTTACTTGCAGAAGCTAAAAAGGGGAAATTGTAGTTCTGAAGCACATAGAGTCATGAATCCTAATTCCAGAACGAGGTTACGTTTCAAGAAGAAACACTTACGTTCCAGAGGTTTTACCATGACCCGTCTGTTCAGCTTCTATGTCCTGCTAAGAGAAATGACTAAAATACGGTTAACACAAAACCCAAGCAGAAACATAAAAAATGATGTCGATACCTTAGATGTTTCTGATTCATCTTCAATGAACTCCCACTTCTCTGTTACAAGATTCAAGATTTCTTGACCACCATTGTCATACTTTACCTAACAATGAACAAAGCAACAAAAGTAGAAAGATGACATGCTGTGCATATTCTGAATCAAACAAAAGAAATTATTGTAAGAGACCACTAAACTAGTCTTACCAGATATCCCTTCCTAGTAGCATCATATGAGTGGACAACACCTTTGAAAAACCTAGAGCAAATATCCCATGTTATTTTAACATAGTGAAACAGCAAGCATCTGAAGCATATAACACAGTATCATACTTATGCAAGGAAAATACAGCAGAGAGCAAAAACCGAATGTATTTGCCCAAATCAAATGAAATCTAGATGAAGAAAAAAGCAGAACAGTAGATAGTTACCCAAGAACTCCATGCCCTAAGACTTGAATCCTCGATCCAACTAAATTTTCACCATAAACCTTAAATTCGAATGGCTGCCAAAACAAGACAAAGAAAGTTGATTCACAGATAAAATGATAAAGCAGAGCACATGCAAGCATGTGAACCTCTATTGGGAGGATAAGGCAGAAGATCTGACAGATTCAAAGACAACTTATCTCCACACATTAGAAATAATGAGAAGGTAGAAAATTGAGTATGCATACTTTCGCATTTTTCTTGCGCAGACTACGCTTTCTCTTGCCGTTTATCTTAGGAATATCTACCAATTGTTGCTCTACATCCTTGCTCGACTCCAGGGCCACATTTGCAGAAGGAACAGATGCCTGGAAAGACAACATGAGTATTGGTGACAACAAAAGGACAGAAAAATCAAAATTTTCTGGCAAGATGATATACATGTAACAAATCACCAGAAGTCAGCATACAGCCAGCTCTCTCATTTTCCCCTGAAGAAGCTTGTGAAAGCTCATTCAGGTCAATGGTTTTTCCCTGTGCCTGTATTTTCTTATCCTCCTTTGGCTTTGATGATTCTTTTGCATTATCACTTTCAGCTACCTTCATCTGCAGCTGCTTTAACTTTTTTATCTCAGAGGTTCTTTCGTTCATAGGAACAGTAGGCTCGATCTTTGTGTTTCTACTGCTTTCAGCCGTTTTGACTGAACTCAATTGTTTCACTGCTTCAGTGAGATATGGTACAACCTTGGTAGCAGAGTTTCTGAGAACAAGTTCAGCCAACTTATGAGAAGTTTTGAACACCTGCTGAGAAGCAATGTAAAACAGTTAACCAAAGCACATGTAAGCGCAGAACAGAAAAGTTGAAGAGTCCCTTCATCGCCGGTCACCTTGATATTTTTTTTCAGACAATCTATGATCGGCGAAAGTAATTCCAGAGATATATCATTACTTTCGACCAGAAAACGGGTCATAATGGTCTCCATTGACGCAAATACATTCATAGGATGATGTTCGCTGAAAAGAAAACTAAAATCATTACCTAAAAAACATGTATATGTTGGATACTGTGAAAGCAAACGTAAGCCTCAGTCATACCAGTTATGGAACCGAGTCACAGTCTGACATTCGGAAGGTAGAAGTATCCAAAGAATCACATGCAAAGTATACTTTTATTCTTGCTAGAAGAATAAGGAATCTTTGGTTTGTACCTGATAGTCTCGAGGAAATGCTGGAACATCTTAGTAACAAGCATATGACACTCAAGATCCAACATTGCACCATATGATTTGAGATTTGCCATATTCTCAAGGATTGACGTCCTCTTGGAAAACGAACGGCTAGATTTGTCGTCTAGATTTGCAAACGACGAAATAATCAACTGGAATACCTCCTGCACATGTAAAATCGAAGAGAACAATCAATTCCCCTTTCGCTTAAGAAAAAGTGAACGTAATAAAACAAGATGTGACATACTTTCAACTGGTCGTTATCAGACAGCAAATCTGGCGAAGTTATTCTCATAATCTTACTGATGCAGGCAGCAACCGCAACTTTTACATCAACATCCGCATGCTTCAAAAGCTTGTCAACAAGTAAAGCTCGCAACAATAGAGAAATCACTTTCCTTATCTTGTCGGAATATTCCTGCTTGACATTCGACAAGCAGTTTTCAATTCCCTGCACCAACCAACAAGAACATTTAAAAAAGGAATCACAGTGAAAACCAATGCTATAGAACACAACAACCAAGGAAAAGAGTTCACGAAAAAGACCGAGTTTTGTATGTCACACTTGCACTGCTCACACAAATGAAAAGAAGCAAAACGATCGGAACCCAGTAGCGGAAATTCCAAAAAGTAAAAAAAGAAACCAGTTTCAGAAGTTTCATGAAGCAAAACGTTGAAGGAGAGGATAAAGGTACGAGCTTTACGTCAAGACGAAGGAGGAGCTCCACAACCGATGAATCAATATGATTTTCTCCTACTTCCATGATATTCCAGTTTTGTATACGCCAACAGTTGAAAAAAAGCAAAAGGATCGGAACCCAGTTGCAGAAATTCCAAAAAAAAAGGAAGTACAAAAACGAGGGAAACATCATTTGAAAACGTTAAAGAAGAAAGGTATGAGCTTTACGTCGAGACGGTGGAGAAGCTCCTCAACAGAAGGTTCAAGAAGATTTTCTGCTACTTCCATGAGCTTCTTCTCGAATTTTTCTTCAAAACCCGCCATTGAATCCATTCTTTACCACCACGAGAGCTCTACAAAGGCATAAAAATGAAGAATGGCGGTCGCCAAACAGAAACAGACCGCTTAACTTTCCCTAAACAGTAAAACACTCTCTTTTTCTGTGTCATAGAAATTCTAAAATTTGGTTGTTTTCTTTGTCACTCTATAAATTGTTTTGTTTTTCTGTTATCACTCCCATATTTAATTAGAGGATAATGAATATATATTTCATATATGATTTTGGTGTCATCAGGAAACGTGTCTTGATAGATTTTAACTTGGAAAAAAGAGAATGAAAATTCAAATAGAATAAAATATTGTACCAAGTTAGTTTAAAAGCTTTTTATATGCAAAATCAAAATAATCTCTAGAAAAATATGTTTCGATAAATTTGATACATATTTTTTTAATGATATTGTTTGCCACAAAAACTATATTAGCCTGTTTTGTGTTTGCGCAAAGGAATTTGTTTTTATACAATTTACTAATTTGCCGAGAAAAAGAAAAAACTAATCAATGGTGAAGCTTTCAAGAAATCTTTAAATATACTGAATTGATTTCCTCAAAACACAATTCTAATTGATCCGACCCGTTGGTCTCTATTTGAAGTCTATTGAATATATCTGAAAAGGAACATATCATTTGATGATATAATCTGCCGAGATGCAAGAAAAAACACATTTTCTACTTAGTTCGACCAATTCAATGGATGCACTTGTTCATGTTTTTTGTCCACAAACACTAACATGTTCCATCTATGTGCCGGTCAAGGAAAATGCGGAAGGAGATATGAACATGTTCTTCCCAGCTCTGTTTTTGTTCAAAAGTCTTTGTATTATTCTTAGGCAAAAAAAAAAAAATTCTGTGGAGAGAAAGATTGCTGTTTTGTGTGTTCAAGGAACTTCTTTACTTACTTGTCTATGAGAGGGCCCTGCGGTTTTGTTGCTTCACTTGAATATTTGGAAACTCGTTTCTCCGACTATTCACCATGAAATTTTGCAGCATAGAAGCAACTGAAAGAGTTAAACAAAGCATGTCCTGCGAAAGCAAACATCAATAATGGTTTTCGTTGATGAGAATGCATAATATGTACGATGAGACCCATAAAAGGGAAGCTAACGTCGCATCCGTGTGCTTGTCCCTGCATTGGTAGGAAGATGAGGTTTGGACCCGCTAGATGAAGCTCCACTTCTCCTGATACTTAACAAATCACTTCCTTTAACAACTTATAGACATGACAAATGTTTGATAGTGTCTTTTTAACTACTTTGTGCGAGGCCGCAAGTGACACAGTTGCTTGGTCGTCACAAAAGAACCCAAGATTATGAATTTTGAATCACATCTCTTTATTCCGTTAACAAGGTTAACCAAGAAGCAACACTTACTTTCTGATTATACAATTTGCCCAATCACCATCTTTGTCCTGCAAACAGAAATTACTAAGCTATGGCAACGGAAAAAATCAAGCGGAAAGATTGGATAACAATGTATATTATCTACCTTGCTTGATTTTGATTCATATCAATGAACTTCCCCTTCTCTTTTTTTCTGAAATTCACGACTTCTGGCCTATCATCATTGCTATACACAATCTGAGGATGGTTAAGTTGACGAGAATATAAAGATAACAAAACCAATCCATCTTCAGATCAAATGAAAGAAATCTACATCACTAAAAACATTATGTTCCTAGCATTCTCTCATATGGGCAACAGCAATGACTCGAGAAATTATGATAACATACTCCTAATCTTTCCTTCCCCAAATCAAGGTTCCTCCTGAACCTTGTGTGGGGAATCTCTTCCAGTGGTTGCTCTTCATCTTTGCTCAACTTTTGGGAAATTTGCAGAGGAAACAAATGGCTGGATATACGAGAGAAGAACATTATCAGCAACACAAGAACAGAAAAGCAGACTTTGCAAGGAAAAATGATATACATGTAAAGAATCGCCATAAGCCCGCAGACAATTAACTTGATCAATGTCTCCCCAAAGAAGAGTTTGAAGAATCCTCAGTAATGGCTTTTTGACTTACCCATCTTTTCCTGTCTTCTCTTATATTTGGGGCTTTCAACAATATTTCCCTTTGGCAGAACATATTCTCTGTTTAAACCTCAACAATGGTTGTCTTCCGTTTTGCCTGGTTCTTTGCTTTTCTATGTCAGCATGTGCATTACTCTGGCACATGAGGGTCATTGATTTTAATGATTCCATCAGGTATGGTATAACCTTCGTAGCAGAGTTTCGAAGAGCGTGTTCAGCCAACTTACGCGAAATCTTTGGAATCTGCTAAGAAGCAATGGAAAGAGTTTAACAAAGCACATAGCATTCCAGAGCAGAAAATTTTGAAAATCCTTCATTGGTCTCTTTTACATAATCTATGATTAGCGAAAGCAATTCTGGATGTGTAATATCAACTTTTTCTAGAACACTGGTCATAATGGTTCCCATTGATAAGAATACATTCTCAGGATGATCATCCCTGAAAAAGACACTCAAAGCATCAGTGACCAAATGCAAGAAAATGTGAGCAAGACTCCTAACTTGTTATAGGAACTGTGTTAACATGTCATAAATTCTTCAAGGCAAGGAGAAAAAAAGATCAAGATTCAGAATACCTTCTGCAGGTGGTACAAAGAAAACACTGAAAACTTACTCTTTCAGTATTATCACTAGGGCAACAACTGTGAAATGATCAACATACTTTCATCTTGTCATCATCTCACGGCGCATCTGGTACATGTATTCTTAAAATTTCAATGATGCAAGCAGCAACTGCGACATTCACGTGACATCCGAATGCTTGAAGAGTTTCTGAGAAACTAATTATTTCATTAACCCAGAGAGTGTATCTCGCATTGACTGAACCTGGAAGACCATTCATTCTCAAGCATTCCAGAACTCGCTGTTTCAGAGTGTGTCACAACATTAACTCTTAAGTGTCAGCGTCAAGGAGCAATGAGCAATCGTGTTGGAAAACCCTGTCACAGTGCAGAAAGTTGTTCAAGGAACAATGAGTATTCATTTCTCATACTCCATACGACACGATAACCCAAATCTTCGAATCATATAAAGATTACCATCTTTCTAAATGCTACGAAAAAGTTCCTCTTAGAATTTAAACTAGTCTCGTCCAAATGCTGCAACAGGAAGTTGTAGATATCAAATCACATGACAAGGAATGCCAGAAACAACAGATATCTCAATCGCAAGAAAAAATACAAGAGCATGCAGAAAGAACCAAAAGAAGAATCCCAGTTTAGAAATCCACAAGAAACACATAGCATTGCACAGAGCTCACGAAGAACTCACGATGATATGAGGAAGAAGCTCATCGGTTGAAGAAACCTCCATGAGACGCTCCTTGAGGAATTGATAAGAAGGAACCTCCATGAACCTCTTCTTCTCCAGCTTCATCTTCTGCAAACCCTAATTTTGGAAGCTTGAACTTGTTAGTCATCACTGCGTCAATCCTTAGATTTTGCTGCGATTTCATGATATACGAAGACGAGGGAATTCTAAACGGTCACATAACAATCCCCAATTTATAATTCTCTATTTATAAATGAAATAAAAGGAATGAAAAAGAACAACATAAAAGATAAATTATTTATTTTATATTATAAAAATAAGAAAATTCATGTCTATTCTTTTTATAAAGTTAGTTTAATGTCATACATTTTAATATTATACAAAATTAAAAAAATCAAAACCATACACCGAGTTTCCAATAATTTTTAATAATGTGATGCCACATCACGTTAAGAAAATCCATAATCTTGTCTCTTTTTTCATTCTTTATTCTCTCTGTTACATTGCTCTCTCTCTCTCTGGAAAACAGAGCAGCGAATTTCTCAAAGAGGTGGTATCTTTGCATACTCACCAGTTCTTCAATGAACGATAAAATTTCCCAAAATTACAAAAAAAAAAGATTGGCTTCTTTTTTCTCATTGGACCAGAGAGACAAAACTAAGCAGGGTACAAATCTCGAATTGGCTTGGTTCTTCTTTCAGCAGCTCATATCTGGACTGGAGTCAGCTATTGTCATGTAACTTGAAGATTTGTTCTTTATTAATTTTACATATGTTTTCTTCTATGTCTGCATAATTCAGTGACTCACTTGTGTCAATCTGAAACATAACTGCCGAAGAAGATGATGAAGAGAGAGCTGCAGCGGAGGATATATTGATATTTCATCTATTGCGCATACCGCTTGTGTCAATCTGCTTTGGTGGTTTGCAATCATCGTTTCTTTGGTCGTTGACATTTGGACTCATGGCCTCAAACTTTAGACGAGTTTGAGGCCATGACATTGAAGCTTGCAGATACGGCGAGGTAGAGGAGCATTACAACCACATACCATGGAGAAGTTGTTATCAATGGAAAACACAGTCGAAAGAGAATGATTTGATTAGAGTTCAACTAATACTAAATCTAAAAGTTAATTCAAGAATTTAATTTGCCCAATATCATATGTACGAGTCATATGAGTCCAAAGTTAATCTTTTAATCATTGTGATATAACTTATTAAAACATTTCTCTTCCACCTAGATTTGGTTTAACATCGGTATATTCAAATCGGATTTGGTTTAATATCGGTATATTCAAATCGGGACGAACCAAATACCATGTCAAATATGAATTTTTGCATAACTACAAAAATCTTTTATCATTCATATATATATATATAATGATATCAATATCGAACTTTAATAAATATATATATATATATATATTTGATCTCAAATGATATCAAAGTTTAGAGGGTACATTATTCGTATGTAAAATTCAGAATTAAAATACAATATAAGATCTTCAAGATATTTGAAATGTTGGTCGTGAGTTCCTTCTGATATTAAATATCGAAAAAAATATTCATTTGAAAGAATGACTCGATTAGACAATTAATTATAAATATCAATTAATAAATTTAAAGTTGTTAATCCATTAATAATATTTGATGACACGTTGCGTAGACATCTATCTTGTGTAACAATCAAAATAGTTCTTCTTGATTCATGGGTAATGTTGGATACGACTGTCATATCAATATGGAACCTTAAAAAATTGAATTAGTTACATAAAACACAATATATAATATAAATTAAAACCAATTATAATTTCAAACTCACCAATATGATGGTTTACGATCTAGGTTTGGAACTTTCTCTATATTTGACCAACACGTAGACATGCACTCAATTATAATTCAATGACACAAGCCCCGACGAACGTTCAAAACAATCATCTGCGACAACCCAATGATGTTGCAGAAATGACGACGTCAGTTGTTATTGCGATGATGGACTATTTGAACCACATCCATATGATCGTCGAAAAATCGTCCAAAATTAATTAGAAACTTATTTCTAACCCTAAACCACTCAATTTTCAACTCTAAACTAACCCTAAACAAAAACCAAATTCCAACTCAATATCAACTCAAACTTGACCGACAAAAACCAAATTAAATCAATCTAACCCATAATACATCTAACCCAATCCAAACATTCGGTACGGCCTAAACATACCTTAACCCATCTAAACTACACGTAACCCACCTAAATCAACCTAAATTCCAACTCAATATCAACTCAAATTTGACCGACCAAAACCAAATTAAATCAAAATAATCCAAAATACGCCAATCCAACCCAAACACTCCGTTCAGCATAAAAATACTTTAACTCACCTAAACCACACATAACCCTCCTAAACCGCCTTAACCCACCTAAACTAACGCAAAACTAAAACTCATACGTAAACTGAAGTTCCTAATCTAACCGAATCTAAATCTTCAAAATACATCAACATAAAAACTTTAAAACCTAAGGATTCATAGTGAAACAACTAAATCTACATTACATTACATCTAGATCGTATCTAAACTTAAATATACACAAAAAAATGAAACTAAACCGAAGATAACTAGTGTTAAGGAATATAACTTCTAGCAATGTCGATTTTGGTAGCAAATACTAATAATTGGTGTATGGAGTTGAGAGAAAACAAAAGACGAGCGACATTTGGTGAAATAATTTTTTTCTTTCTCAGTTTCAAAAAAAGAAAAATAAAGAACCGTTAGTTTGTGGTCTATTAACAATATCAACACCATTGCGTTAACACTATTATACCAGTGTTAGCCTTTTAAATACAATAATGTTAGAAGTTAAGTGCAATCATGATAAGATGCCATGTCTCATATGTCAGCGCCATGCTGATGCTAGCGCGTGACTATTTCTAACGCGCTGGTATTACCTGCATTGATTACTGCATTTTTAATGCCACACATTTATGTGCGTAACAAGAGCATTAAATGGTGGATACACATGTTCGTAACATGGCTGCGTTACACCGACAATACTATTAGATAACAAAGTGGCATTAGAATGCTTCGTCATCTAGCAATACCGTACCTTCTGGATGAACTTTACAAACGTACTTTAATTCTCACATTTTCTTTTATGTTTGGATATGAGAGTAAAACCATTTGGTCAGCCTATGATGACTAGATGAAAACAACATACTTCCAAAATCAACATGATGTATGGACACTGTAACCTCCACTCTTATTTTTTTAGTTTTCCTGAAAAATACAAAATTTTCAACGCCATTGCCAACATAAATCCATGTTGGACTGCATTTTCAACACAAAATTAATTCATAAGTAACACAAACACTACACACGAATCATGTTAAACTTGTGTAGCATTTAGTAATACAATTCCTACACCGATGTAACGTAGGGGAAACTTAAGTTTTGTGTGGCCAATGTGGAGAATTTGTAACATAGTAGTGACACAATGTACATGTAACACTAACATTGTACAAGTATTTGGGTCAACTGTTGCAACACCAATGCAACATCGATGGAACAAAAGGCTAACACAATACTCATTTCTATGTTCTCTATGATGAGATGGGTTTAGTGTTGATGGTTTGTAAACGTTTACCAATAATTTATGTTATACGTGAGAACAAGCAACCAATCATCTTCACTAGAATCCTGAATTCTTCTTTCATCATTGCTTCACATCTTCAAAATTTTAAATGTCATGCAGGTTTGCAAGACGCACAAGATCAATATTGATTGTTAAGTTATCATTTGTTCGAGTTCTTATAGTGGATGAATGTTGTTTCAACGTATCTATATATGGATGTTATAATTTAAAAGACTATAATGATTAATTATGTAATTGGAACATTAAATACGAGGATCACATTTTTTATCTAACACAATTGCATTACAAATACATTCAAACAATGTTGCATCCTTGGTAACAGTGGTGAAATGCAGTTGTGTTCCAAGCATGCGCAACAAATATTTAATGCTCTCGTTACATGTGTCAATGCAATGATATTAAAAAGATTGAAACGAATGTGGGTAATGCCATTGCTTTAGAAATGATCACGTGATAGCTTCAACGCGGCGTTGAAATCCATGATGTACATCTCGGCCTGATTGCACTTAATTGCTAACATAATTGTCTAATATCGGGTAACAAAAATGCATTGAAAATATTCATAAACATGAACCGATGGTTTTTCTTGTTTTATTTTGCAATTTAGAAAGAAAGAGAAAACTCTCTTGACATTGTCAGAAAGTATATTCCTCAATAGCGGTTATATTCGAATTAGTTTCATTTTTATGCATATTTCAATTTAGGTACAATGTAGGTGTTATTTACGTAGATTTAGTTGTTTCACAATTAGGTTCTAAAGTATATATTTCAATTTGTTTAGAATATTTAGATTCGGTTAGTTTAGGAATTTTAGATTGGTACGAATTTCTGTTTTGCATTGATTTAGGTGAGTTAAGGGCAGTTTAGGTGGTTTAATGTATTGTTTAGGCCAAGTCGATGGGTTGGATTCGGTTTAGGTGCATTTTGGGTTCGGTGTAGGTGTTGTTTCGGTTAGATGGATTTAATTTGGATTAAGACAATTAAGTTTGAATTGATATTGAGTTGAAATTTAGGTTAGCGTGGGGTTATTTAGAGTTGGAATTTGGGATGGTTTTGGATTGTTTTATAGTTTGAGCATGGGTTGGTTTAAGGTTGAAAATCATTTTCTAATATTATTTGTCGTGTATGATGTCTCGACGATCGTGTGCATGTTATTCTAGTAGTCCATTCTCATCAAATACTCTAAATCCTGGTAGGACTATATACACACAGATCATAGGCTCACAGTCACATAGGTCACCATTGGTCCCATATTTCCCTTCGTTCCTTCAACATCATCATAGGGACAACCAATGACATCATTTTCACAGCATCATCAGGTAGTCGCAAACTATCGTTTTTGTATATCGATAGTTTTGAACGTTCACGAGTTATTGCGTTGTCCTGAGTGCACATTTTTGCGTTGGTTATATCCACAAAAATTTCCAATATCAAATGGTAAACCGACGTATTGATGAGTTTTCAGCTATCATTATTTTAGCTTATATTATATAATATGTTTTATGTAATTAATGCATTTTTTATTTTTTTAGGTTTGACATTGAGTGAGTCGCGTCTAACATTTCTTGATGCATCAATAAACTAATTCAGCCCGTACATGGTTTGGATGTCTATGCCACAAGCCGTCAAAGATTATTGGTGGATTGTGTTCGTGTAAAATAATTATTTAAATTTGTTAATTGATATTTATAATTAATTTTTTATTAACTTTTTAATTTGTTTATTTCAACAAGAATGATAATGAGGACTCCAATACCATAATATGGTGTAGGATCGATGGAAGAATTTATTGACGAAGCGTCTGAAGTCACTGATCACGAGCTACAAGGAGAACCGACTCGCCTATTCCCTTTCCAACAAGTGCCATCCAGATTTCACCACTCCGAGGATGTAATTATATAGAAAGTTTTAAACAGTATGAAGAGTTAAAGGAAATTTCAAAAGATGTATTTGACTCAAGGTGAAAGGCTGGGACCGCCAGCGATCATCCAACTCATGCTCGACGAGTTTTATATAGACATAAGAATCAAATGAAAAGAAAGTTTGATTATATTTTAAAATATTTAATATTTTTTAATAATTTTTTATAGATCATCTACCCAAATCGATGAGGACATATATTTCGTTTAAGCTCGCTGAAGTTCTAAACTGCTGGGACTTTAGGTGATGAGACGCTGATAGGTACGTACGAGATCGTGAGCTTTGTGTGATGTTTTGATGATCTCACCACACTGGTGGAGGTACAAGAAACCAAGATCATAGGATTCAAACAAAGCTTATTGATCTCAAATCGGTTGTATAGCTTTTGCGTCAGTCAATGGTTCCCTCTGCCCCTCCCATATCTGTACTCGCATTGTCATATGGATCATTGTCTTTCTCATCAGCGTATATCGACATTGCGGGAATAGAACACCTTTTTAAGGATAATTAGTTTTTTTAGTAGTAGAAATGTTATAAATCTTTCTTTTATTTTATAAATTTTTAATATATATATATATAAATATATATTTTTAAATAAATTTCCAACAGAATTTGCATTGGAATAGCGTTGTTGGATTTCACACAAATGGCGTTACAATAGCGTTATCGCCATGCACATAGTTTTGTGTTGCATTCTTGTTGACATTTCCTACACCCTATGTTACCATTGTGTAGCAATTTGTAAAGTCAATAATCATTGCCATGGCAGTACAAATTGATGCGAACCTACATTAACTCTGTCGATAAATTTGCCAATGCTATTTACAACTATGTCATTTTTTACGATTGTGATGCTCTCTCGTTAACCACATGCAAGTTTTGTGAGACGGTGTGTAATTTCCATTTTTTTTACTTAAGCGAACTTTGGATCGATGCTTGTTGTATACCAACAATATTGTAGTCAACGGAACATCCAATTTACATTACTGTTGGGATAGGGTTTTCTAATGCAAAATAAATTGTCCCCAATGCGGTATTGCATTGATTTTATGTATTTTTTGTAGGGTTCCTTTCTCGATCGCCGGTTCAAAATCATCAATTGCATCTAATCGCTCGAATAATATCTCATATCTCGTCAACATGTTATTCATGTACCCCTTTTAGCATGTATTCACTTAGATAATTATACCATATACTTATAGATTGTTTAAATCACTACAAATATCTTTACAATTTGATTAAACATGCTTCTTTAGGTTTCTAGTTTGATGCTTTTATTATTTAAATACTTTGAGATTTTTAGGTATATATTAATATCCATATATATATATATATATACATATATAGATATGTTGTAACAACATTCATCCATTATAGAACTCGAAAAAATGATAACTTATCAATGGAGACTCATGTTGTGCATCTTGCAAACCTATATGAAATTTTAAATTTTGAAGATGAGAAGAAATGAAGCAAGAAGAATTCATGATTCTAAGGAATATGATCAAAGAGGTTGCTTGTTCTCAATATAACACCAATTGTTGGTCAACGTTTGCAACGCGTCCCCGCTAACCTATTCTCATCATAGATAACATGATAATGAGCTGGTCGACTTTCATATTTTTTGAAACCTTTATAACCATTGGCTCACTTGGATATTTTCAGACCTACCACTCCTTGCATATCCAACTTAAATTGTTGGAAATGTCATAAAACTATCATACCTCTTATATATATATATTAAAAATTATAAATGCAATGGCGTCTTCCTAGTGATACCTTGGCGAAATTAGCAACGCAATCTCGTTGACTATTATGATGCTCATGAACTTTTAGTGGAGTAACGCAATGGCGTTATAGTACCTTATGCATTCGTGTTACCCGTTATATTGTAATATCAACGCGGTTGACGTTATAAGGCGCACATTATTACGACATTAGAATAGTGTGAGTAATTACAACATCATTGTGATGCAGGGCGCTATGTTAGCCTTGTGTTCCACTATGTTACATTAGCATTGCAACTACGGACGCAAATACTTGCACAATATTAGCGCATTATCCATGCATTAACACTGCATCACTAGGGAAATGATCCTAGATCAACGTTTTATTGTTAGGAGGATGGAGTTTGACGAAATCCACTAGGAACTAGATATTTGAACCTAAAATTTGTCTTCTCGAAATAAGACGTCCGTTCGACCGAGCAATAACAATTCTCGGTGTAGCTCTCCAATGCTCGATTGAGTCTCTTAGTGCTCGAGTTGAGTAGTTAATCCTTCTCGATGGTCCATTGGTCCGATGGGTTCGCTCGAGTTGAGCACTCCTCTACTCAGGCCAAACACATCGTCTGTGTCTTGTCTAGTTGATTCGCTCAGGTTGAGCGAATCCCTGCTCGAGCCGAGCACCTTTAGCTCCTCTAGCTTCCTTTTTCTCTCGGCCTTTTCTCGTTGTAAATGGACTTGTAGTCTTAGCTCAGCTCATCTTGACGTCCTCATCCATGCACAAATTTTCCTTCTACGTCCATTTGAGTGTGTGCATCCCTAAGCTTCTTCCCTCTCATCTTCGTGATCGGGTCTTGTATGATCCATGGTGGAGCCACGACCAGGGTCTCATCATCTAGTGCATTAGAAACGCCAGCGCAATGGCCACACAAAACTTACATTCTCATGCATTGCACCGACATAGGAATGATGTTAGTAAGTACAATGCAAGTTTAACATAAATCTTTCATGGCCTTTGCGTTATTTATCTGTTGGTTTGGCGTTGAAATTATTGTCCAACAGGGACCTACAATGATTTATGTTTTCTTTCAAGTGTATGTAGTTTGTGTTTGGGGTCATTTTCTTTCATACCTTTTATATCTTGGGTTGTTAGCTGATGAAGCCCTGTATGTTGTAAATCCATGGTCCCACTACAAAAAAAACATGCTAATATCAACGGACGGATCAACGGGTCCTTCTGTTGATAAAAATTGCAACAGATTTCAATGGAAAATGGAGAATTATCAATGGGTACCAATCCGTTACAATTCATTGGAATTTCTAATAGAATATTAATAGATTTTATCTGTTGAAATTTTTTGCTGAATCCATTGAAAGGTTATTAAAAATCGCCGAATTATTTTAACAGCTGAATGTTGCTGAATCCAATTGATGACCGCCTGAAATACCAATGGATGCCTGTTGGTAAATTTAAAATTTCGATGTGACGGTTTGAAAAAATCAACCATTAGATTTGAACGGGTATCCGTTTGTATTTCCAGTGGTCATCCGTTGGAATTTTCAATATTTATAAACCAAACTCGAATTCCTTACCAATAAGCCATGAATAAAAAATATACTTTCAAGCAATGTCATTTTTTTTCTAAATAGAGGTATATACAGATCGAGAGAGTGGATGTATAGAAGAAAAGATCTCGTATTGTTATGCAAAAATTCTTACACCGATTAGAGCAGTTCATGAGTTTTGTGTCGATGCAACCTTTGTTTCAAGAATGCGAGATAATGTTAAGTCCTTGCAAAAGATGCAAAAATATGAAGTAGTTAATAAATTGTTTGCAAACACATTAACAAGTAGGTTTCATAGAGAATTATGAAATTATGTTCTTTCACGATGAAGATTGTGGCGTCAGAGATAGTGTGCAAGAAGCACAAGCCATGAAAAGAAATGAGGATGTTCATTATGAAACACCGACGACCAATCCAATTGTGGAAATGGTGTCAGATTCTTGTTCTAAAGTTGTTTAGCAAATGCATGAAAAGATGCCGAACAATGAGGCATGCCGATTTTTCAACCTATTGGATGCGACAAAACAACCAATATATGAAGATTGTTGTGAAGTTTAGTCTCGTTTATCCTTATCATCAAGATTGATGAGTATAAAAAAAACTACAATATACCTGAAAAATTGCATGAATTTATTTTGCAAAACCATGCGTGAATGTTTACCGACAAATAATAAAGCTCGTGAGAAATATAATGAAACAAGGAATGTTTTAAAGGATTTTGGAATGCCACATGAGAAGATTGATTTTTTAGAAATAGTTGCATGTTCTTTTGGGGAGGAGATAAATAATTTTTGAAATGTAAATTTTGCGATGCAAGCAGATTTCGTCGGAAAAACCATCTTCACTAAAATATGTATCATACAAAAAGATGTTCTATATGCATGTAAAAAACATGTTGAAAAGGTTATACAAAAAAAACCGTTGCGGTAATGAGATGGATGCAGAACACTCGACAGTTGAAGGGATAATGCAACATCCACGGACGGTAAGGCTTGACAGAATTTCAGTTAAATATTTCTCGAGTTTTCATATAAAACAAGAAACGTTTGTCTTTGTTTGTGCACTGATGGTTTTAGTCCATATTGACAGTCCGAAAATTAATATTCTTTATGACCTATGATTTTGTCTCCATATAATTTGCCTCTCGAGATGTGTGTGAAAAGAGAAGTTATGTCTTTTACGTTGTTGATTCCAAAACTAGAACATTCGAGAAAAGTTTTGATGTATTTTTGCAGCCCTTAATTCTTGAATTAAGAGTTTTGTGGAACAATGAAATTGTTGCATATGACGTAAGATTTCTTCCTCGTGGACATAATTTCAGAAAGATAAGAAATATTTTCGAAAAAACGTGGTACAAAAAGAAGCACAATGCATGCAAACATGTACATAAATATTATACGAATGACTAAACACGATTAGATTTACAATAATCAGTGAAATGTGGAGGAAATAGTAGTTAAGATTAAATTGTGTGGCGTTATAAATATAGAAGAAAAAGAAGATTCATTACAAACCGATCATCCCAAGCCAATACAATTAATTGATTCTAAGGGCTTGACTGGTGGAAATGCAATGTTTGCGCTTGCGCTTGGCGGCGTTTCTGTCAGCGATTGGCGGCATTTTATTTCATTTTTCCTGAATAGTGGAATCGCTACGTTTGCGGGCGACTACGGCTAGAATCGAATGGTAGGAAGCTCTTGCGATTGTGTTTTGAACAAAATTAAAAAAATGGACAATTATTAAGAAAAGAATTTATTTAAATTTTTTTGTTTAATGTATACTTTTTAATTATAATTTTCAAATATTTAAAATAAATAAAACATTATTTAAATATACAATACATATACATATATGCATATATATATATATTTACGATTAATACAAATTATAATAGAAATATAGAAGAGATAAGGGAAAAATACAATGGTATTTTGGTAATTTTAATCAAAATACACCAAAACGCATGCATAACGTAACATGATTTCAGATTTTTAAAATCTGTGTTTCGATGCGTTTTCGGGCGATTGCGACTCCACTAGTCGGTTTTAATGTCGCCCGGAGTCGCCAGAAAATGCAGTCGCCGCGTTTGCGTTTGGCTTAGGGGTGGGTAATCCGGGTTTCGGGACGAGTTCTTCGGGTTCGTTCCGGGTTTAGGTTCCTCGGGTTTTAAAAAATTGAACCCAAAAAAACCCATTTGGTTTTTGAGATGGGTTCCTCGGGTTTCGAGTTGGGTACAGGTTGTTCGGGTTTTGAAACATTGAACCTAAAAAACCCGAATTGTATTTTGGTTATTTCGGGTTTTCTGGTTTCTCGGGTTCTTTGGATTATTTAAGTACAGGTAATTCGGGTTTAAAAGGGTAATTCGGGTTTAAACGGGTAATTCGGGTTTTAAACGGGTAATTTGGGTTTAAACGGGTAATTCAGGTTTAAACGGGTAATTTGGGTTCCAAATTTAACATACAAAAAATTATGTTAGAAGGGTTAGGGTTTTCTTTTCGGGTTCCTCGGGTTCCTCGGGTTCTCCCGAACCCAACCCAGACCGATCTGAACCCATTTGGATTTTATATTTTGAACACATATGGCTTTTCTACAAAACCCGTTTATCTCACGGGTTGGAGTTTTCGGGTTGGGTCGGTCCGGGTAACCCGAAATGCACACCCCTAGTTTGGCTGAGACTCCACCAGTCAGGGCCTAAAAATCATGAAATGATTCTCGCAAAGACCAACATAGATGACAAATACATTGGCGATTATAAAGACGTTGAATGAAAGATGTAGAAGATGAACATGGTGACAAATTCCAAGTACCATCGAAGGAAGAATCACCAATTGAAGAATCAACGGAAGAATATATGTGAACTATATAATTATAATATCAAACTTGTGTAACTTAATTTTTTTAAATCATGTATTCCATTTTGAACGGGCAACTGTTAGAGATTTCAACAGACACCCATCGAATCGTAGAAGTTCTATTCAATACAGAGAAAAATTTCACGATTTCTCTTTTACAACAGGTATCCATTGGAATAGATAACGATGATCTATGCTCCGCCTAGATAGCTCGTTACATTGGAAACATGAGTTCCAATTGAGATCCTTAGAAAATTCCAATGGATGCTCATTGAAAGTAGACGTGCAGCTGCTTTATGACGTCTATTACCTAGGGAACATAATTTCCAACGAGCATACATTGGAAACTTTGCCATCAAATGATGTACGTTGATTGGACGTCGTGTTTGACGGACATCCATTGAAAATTTCGGTATTTAAGCCCTTAAATAATTCTATTTTCAACACAAATTCAAAATCGAAACAATAAATTCTCTCAAACACTAATCCTAAACCCTTAAATACAATGAGACCTCAAAGATTTATCCATCTCGGTGGATTGTTGGCGGGTTCTGCAAGATCATCGAAATTTGATGATGAAGACGATATGATGGATATCGATGCTTTGATCGATACCTTTGACAAGCGTCGAAATACTCCCATCATCGATCTCGAACGTCCTAATGGAAGGTTATGGTAAAATACTATTCATTTACACATATATATATATATATTTATATTAATTTTTAAAGTCTAACAATTTTGTTCGCATGTATAGGTTTGATGTGGATCATGTTTTAAACATATAAGCAACAATATCATCAAAGGTTATTTGCAAGATCGGTTGGTGATACGACGTCAATGGTGTTGTAATTTTATCATAAGTGCTATAATATAATATTTAATTTTATATTATTATTATTGAATTTGTGAAATAAATTAATTTCTTTACATTTAATTTTGTAGCGCGCATATATATGACGAAAGAAGGACATATCACACATCTATACCACCTTGATTTGCGATATGCAAGCTCGGTTCAACTTGATGATGAATAACGCCAAGTGCAACTACTACAACAGGAACGCTAAACCGATATGGCAACGAATGAGGTTTTCAACCAACTCATCCAGCATTGAGAGTCGGAGGACTTTAAGGCCAAAAACGAAAAAGGCCAAAAAGTACAGCGAAAAAGTTACTGGGGATGGTCCGCAACGCCATACGTCGGGAGCGAAGTCTTTTCCCAAAAGAAAGAAAACGTTGGTAAGAAATTTTTCTTTATTCATTTAAATTTATTATTCTATAAAATTGTTATCTAATCATATTATTCTAATGTTACATATGTAGAGAATGATAAGAGAACTGACTCTTCTTGAGCTGGTCATTGGGATTCATATCAAATAGAAACCCGACGTTGGGGAAGAGGTTGAAGAACCCGAATTGGATGACCCTTGAGAGCGGATGGTGAAAGCTATTAAGGAGAAGATCACACAACAATCATAACTATTGGTTCATCTCTTATGAATTTAGTCCTTTACAAAGAACAAAATTTATTTACAAGTAAATAACGTTAATAATTTATTAAATAAATTTTTTAAATCATTATACTAATTTTAATTTGTTTGATGCTGCATTGTGTTATACCGTATAAGGGGCGACTAAATGGTCTGGGTTCTCTACAAAAATATATGGTAGAGGACGCCACTACGGTATCTTCCATGGTCTAAGACATGTACAATGAGAACGACACATTGAGCAGCTCGAGGATACACTTCGAGAATTGTGAGGGTAGATGCGTCATATGGAGAGCATTATCGAGTTGATGACCGATCAAACGTATCAACCACAACCACCTATGAAGGAAACACTGTTGATATAAGAATCGATCATCAACTCTGATGCAGCCTATTCGTGAGACGTTGGAGAACACATAGACGAAGACAACAGTGCAACTTTAGATGATATGTAGACAATTCGGTTTTAAATTATGTATAAAAATGTGTATATATGAAATTTTTTTATTTATTATTTTTTTAAATTCGTCAATTTATCAACGGATCTTCGTCGATAAAAGAAATACATATAAATTAGCATCCGTTTGAATCTTATAAGTTTTCCTGCTAAAAACCAATGGATATCCGTTGGTAATTCCCGCGAACAATTTCACGGATACCCATTGGTTTCCAAGCCATATTTGCAATGGATATCGTTTGGAACTTCCAACGGTCATCCGTTGAAATTTTTAATGGGCATTTGTTGTAATTTCCAACGGTTATATCCGTTGCAATCAATTGATAATTTCCAACGGATTATGTTCGTTGAAATACCGTAGAAATTGAAACGGATTTGGTTTTCAACAGTCGATTTCCAACAGGCTAAAATGCATTGCAATCCGTTGAAAACAGTCTTTTCCAACAGAAAAGAGCCATTCCAATGGAACTAACATTTGAAAAGGGCATGTTTTGTAGTTGCCTTACGATGGGGAGAATATCAAGGATACCCTCGTAGGGCTTCCTTGCTTCACGTATACCCTCGTTATCATAATTATTAAATAGAAAAAAATGGAGAAAATACAAAATTTTCCTTAATTTTTGCTCGTGAAAATACACACTGTTTGACAGGTTTTTGAAATGAAAAGTTGTTTCAAAGTTGAGAGCAAGGAGCGAGAGGGGATTTCAAAGTTGAAAGCAAGAATCGAGTTCAAAGTAAGCAAAAAGGAAATTTTGAAGTTGAGACCAAGGAAATTTTGAAGTGAGAAAGAAATGGCAATGATCAGTAGTTAAGAAACGAGTCAATCTTCAATGTCGTCTATAAGTGGATCGATTTCTAAGTTTTTACGGTGAAGATAAAATACATTAGATTAGGGTTTTGAAAGCAAAATTGTTTGTTGATTTGAAATGGGTGTGAGTCTCAATGAATCGCTTGAGTCTCAATGAGTCGCTTGAGTCTAAGTGAGTCACTTGAGTCTTAGTGAGAGACAACAGAGTGAAATACCGATAATAAAAATAATAGTAAATCCACAATAATAGTAAATCCACTATCAAAATACAAACATCAAGTTCAAGTTCAAGGGAATGAACCCCGAACAATAATTACTTAAATAAAAAATGTTGTTGTTAGACCCTATTGGTGGAATATATAGAAGCACATGTGTTGCTCCATTGGAGACCACTTCGAATGTGAAGGAACATCGCTCGTTTTGTCCATTTTCATGACAAAACTTTCTCCAAATCCCTCTGATGCTAGTGCCACCACGACTCACAGGCCTCAAATCTACCGACCACGCCTTTCCTTGATCGTTCATCAGTATTATCTTACATCGTCTACCAATAAAACCGTTCGACCTAGCAAACCCTATCGTAAGGGTCTGCACCATCACCCAAGTTACATTAGTAGAAATGATTAAAAATCGAATAAATAAACAAAGTGATATATGACACATCGGTTTGAGGTCACTTACCAATGCATTTACGGCTAGATTTAAATGTGTGGCAGGTGCCGTAAAAAATGTCTGAGCAGAAGAATATGACCCTACTTATGTGTTTGATGACGATGATGATTATGATGTATATTACAGACTACATATATCGTCTCTGAAACCGGTGACGTAAAAAACCGTGTCATCATCATGACGAAAAACTACAAAATCCCCAATACGAAAATCATGGTACTTGGAGAAACCTTGCTATCCATTAGTGAATCTGGATTCATCCAACTTGACTTTCCATGTTCTGTAAGATACATCTGATCTAAGCATTGCCATGTTGTTGTTCCTCATTTTCCCTTAAATATGCACATCGAAGAACTTCCTCGAAATATCCTATAACAAAAAACCAAAAACAAAATCATATCTTTGAATTCTCTTCATGTAACATACAAACAGAGAGATGGATGAAGGAGATTACAAGGTAATACTCCAGATTGCTCGGAAGAATGAGTTGGACGAAATGAGAGAAAATTTGACATTTTCGATAGATAATTTTCAAAGATATTTTTCAGTCGGAGACAAAGCCGGTAGATTATGAGTGTTAGAGCAAAAGATGGGTGGAAGATAATGAGAGTTAGAGAGAGAGTGTGTCTTTATTTGAAAAAAAAGGGAAAGGCTGGAATCCGAAAAGACGGGACCCTGATATCGAATCGAAGGGAAGAGAAAGATTGTGACCAATTTTGACCACACTATTATATTTTTTGAAATTTGGTGAAAATTTCGACTAGAACTCGACAAATTTATTGATTTATAAGGATGAAAGGACAAAAACCAATCAAAATAATACATTTACAACGTCAAACTAATTTATGCCAATTGAGGGTCACATGGATCACTTGGTCGTATATATGGATCAATAGATGCAAACTCGATGAATTTATGGATTTATAAGGATCATCAAACTAATTTATGCTAATTGAGGGTTGCATGGGTCGCAGTTGTCCCTTGGTCGCATATATGGATCAATAGATGCGAACTCGACGAATTTATGGATTTATAAGGATGAAAAGACAAAAACCAATAAAAATAATACATTTAAAATTTCAAACAAAGGTTAAAACAAATTTTGACCCATGTGTCCCAAGAAGTGTAGAACGAATGCACGTGTTTCAAAAGTGATAGTAGTGTTTTAAGAACGCGTCGGATGAGTTTGAGAAAATTTCAAAAAAAAAAATACATTTAACATTTGTTCAAATGTTGATATTATTGATATTATTGTCTACATCGATTCTTAATTAGACATCTACAACTCAAATATTTTGATAATGACATTTCAAAAAAGAAACGCATGGGTCGCATGGGTCGCTTGGTCGCATATATGGATTAATGATTCGAACTTGACAAATTTATGGACTTATAAGGATGAAAGGAAAAAAACCAATCAAAATAATACATTTACAACGTCAAAAATTTTTAAAACGGATTTTTGACCCATGTGTTCTAATAAGTGTAGAAGGAATGCATGTGTTTTAAAGTGATAATAGTGTTTTAAGAACCCATCAGATCATTTTGAGAAAATTTCAAAACAATATTGATAACGTCTATTTTTTATAGTATTTTTGTCCATTTTTATTGTTAGTTTCATTATTCATTTAGACTTTACCGAGCATTAAGCATCATTTAGCCATCTTCTAGCATTTTCTCATGTTTTTGCAGCAATGAAGATATCTGATACAAACACGAGCAAATGCCACAAAACCAAGGAAAACCACATTCGGTTCAGCTATGCACGATCAACATTCAAGAATCCTAAACCGGAGGAGAGAAATGGAAACTACACGGTTGGAACACAAAACAAAAATCGACTAACATTTACCCAAAATGGAAACAATGGCCGCTAGAGCAAAATGGAAGCACTAGCCGATGGCTTTCAAAGAAATGGAAACTCATGGCCTACAAAAAATGGAAACATGGCTGAAAGAAGAGTGAAAATGGCCGCTGCCCACACAAAAAGGAAATAATGGCCGCTTCATACAAGGAATGGAAACAATTGTTGCTGGAGAAAAAGGAAAGATGCACAAATTGTAAAAGAAATGGAAACAAGAGCGCTAGAGCTGAAGGAAAAGAGGTAGCCGGACAAGAAAAAAGGAAGAGAGAAAGAAGAGGAAGAAGCACAAAAAGAAAAATGAAAGATGGAAAATTTAGTGCATGGAGCTGTTGGAATTCGAACACAAAAAGAGCTGAAGGCCGAAGGCAAAGGGAGGCTGGAGAAGAACGGTTTTGGAGCTGAAGAAGATAAGGGAAGATATGTTTTTTGTTTTGTTTTATGTTTAGCGAGTAGTTCAGTAGCTATGGGTTAGAGGTTTGTTGATATGTAATGAAGTCTGATGCTTAACGCTTAGTTTTGATATTTGATCATTACGGATTGATTGGCTGTTCTTAATGCTTTTCTTCTTGTTGGCAGCTTGAATGAATGATTATAAAAGTCTGATTGCATTGGAAGAGGAATTAGATTTGGAACATATCCATGATTTGAGGTCTTAATCGATTTAGAACCTTGACCGGTCGGTTGATTGAACTCAAGAATTAGGATAGCGGTTTAATGCATTTAATGTTAGGAATTAGGATAGCGGTCTTAATGCATCTAGTAGGTGAGATTACGTAATTGGGAGATTGGTAGTACGCATACTAGATAGAGGTTTAGACATCGGGAGAGTCATTCCCTAGGAAAGAACTTGAATTCCCCGAATACGTGATGATATCTATAACCATGATCTTTTTTAGCACTTTATTGCATCATCGTGCATCTCTCGAAACCTGTAGTATTTAGTTTATTGAATTTGAAACCATTTAGATTAGTTTGTCTTAACTTTGAATTCAATCATTAATTTGTTAATCGTATTATTCATTCGTTTACTAGCTTTATAGTTGCATTGATCCCTAGTGTTCGACACTGGTACTACACGTTACGTATTCTTGCGGAAACGTTAGTCTGGGTATTTATTACTTGAGATTAACCACATTAAATATATCTAACATTTGTCCAAATATCGATATTATTGATATTATTGTCTACATTGATTCTTAGAAAAGAAACGCATGGGTGGCATGGTCGCATATATGGATCAATAGATACGAATTCGACGAATATGTGGATTTATAAGAATGAAAAGACCAAAACCAATCAAAATAATACATTTTTACGCAGTATTCCTTTTTCACATAGTTGGAACAATAGATTGGAATACATGTATATAACGAGGAGTACATGTGTTTAAATATATATTTATTTATTTATAATGACGACAAAGGTGACAAAGTCACGGAGACTACAAAAAGAAAAAAAAGGTCTCAAAAGGTCACAAAGATCGCAAAGGTGAAAAGGTCATATTTTAGAGTGACCTAACATCGTTGCCTAGGTCACCCCTGCAACTCGTGAGTGACTGCATAGAAACCGAGTCTGCTGATTACCAAGACCTTGAGTAACACAGGGACAACACGAAGCCCTGTGTCTACCATGTCACCTTCGTGAGGAAGGTCATAAACGTCACAAAGATTTTTCATAGAATTTGAGATTAGAGATGTAGACTAAAAGAGGAGAGCGATGGGATTCTCCCAATTCAAGCTTATATCAAATGGGTGGGATGGTAAGACTTAGAGAACTAGATGAACCTTTTATTAGTTGGGAGGATGGACAGATGAGAGTGTCGTAGACACACGTAGAAAAAAATGCATAGCCGGTCACATGGGTCATAAGACAAGAGTCTTACATCGAAATGAGGAGTCATAAGAAGAGTCACATGAGTCGGAAAGGTCACATGGGTCAGACGACAGGAGTTTGACACCGAAACGAGGAGTCATATGGGTCGCAAGGGTCATATGGGTAACATGGTCCCATGGGTCACATGGGTCGCATGAGTTGGATGCCATGAGTTGTTCTAATTTACTCCAATTGAGGGTCACACACGGGTCATATAGGGTCGCATGAGTCGGATGGTTCCTGTTTATGAATGATTCTAACTTATTCTAATTGAGGGTCGCACAAGGGTCATATTAGGTCGCATGAGTCGGATGGGTTTCTCTTTATGCATTGTTCTAATTTATTCCAATTGAGGGTCGCACAAGGGTCATATTGGGTCGCATGAGTTGGATGGATTCATGTTTAAACTTGATTCTAATTTATTCCAATTGAGGGTCTTACAAGGGTCATATTGGGTCACATGAGTCAGATGGGTTCACGTTTAAACTTGATTCATTCTTCTTGATGCCAATTGAGAGTCGACGAATTTATGGATTTCACGTAATTACGAACAATAGATGCAAAAATAAGACATTTTCAACGTTTAAATGTGGATTTTCTTATAATGATTGCAAAAATGTCACAAAGGTTACAAAAATGGAAAGAAAAAAAAGGTTAAGGTCCCAAAGGACAAAAGGTCACATTTGCAGAGTTTAGAGACACATCAGAGAGACACATTACATACGTCTAAAGTTACTTAGCCCCATCTCCAAGGTTACTCGTGTGTGACTTAACGCTATCTCCAAGTTCACATGTAACCGTTACCTTAAGCAGAGCGGATACAACACGATTGTTGAGTCTGCCGATTACAAAAACCTTAAGTAATGCAGATACAACATAATGTCCTCCATCCACGTTGTAAGGACTTGTGTGTGACTGCATAGAGACCGAGTCATCGATTACCAAGATGTTGAGTAACACAGAGATAGCACGATGCCCTGCGTCCACCTTGTGACCTTCGTGGCGAAGGTCACAAAGATTTTTCAGAGAATTCAGGGTTAGAGACGTAGACGAAGAGAGGAGAGAGATGGGATTAGCCTGATTCAATCTCAGCACAAATGGGTGAAATGGTGAGACTTAGAGAATTCGATGAACCTTTTAATATAAGGGTAATAGAGATGGATGGACAGAGTGTGCCGTTGACACACGTATTAAAAAAAAGTGCAGCTGGCATTCGAAAAAAGGCATAGCTGGCATTCGAAAAGACAGGAGTCTGACAGCGAAACAACGAGTTCCAAAGGTCACATGGGTCCCATGAGTCAGAAGGATTACATGGGCCGCAAAGGGTCGCAAGGGTCGTAGGGGTTGCTTGAGTTACAAAGGTCACAATAGTGATTAAACGTCAATGAGGAAAAATATATGCGAAATTGAAGAATTTATCAAATATTAATGATGAAAGTCACCAAGGTTTAGTCCAAATAATACTAATAATATAATAGTACAAACTAATAATATCAATAGTATAATATTACAAACTAACAAATTTGTTTTTTTTTTGAAGTTGGCATTGTTTAGATTTTCACATTCCAAACACTGTCAGTGATGCTAGCATTTTAACCTATTTATGTCAACAAAGAAAGGGTTTTTCTCCAAGCCTCACCAGGTCCAGGATAATGATTCTCTTTAGGCCTCTCACTTTTCCTTTTCTTAGCCAACATAGGAGGTAGAACCGTGACTTCAGAATATTGAGGAGTAATGTTCCAATCACTGCAATCTGGATTTAGATACATAGTTTCTCAGTAAGCCAAATGCCATATCTCCCGGAGGTAGTATGTTGAACATAGTTCTGGTATCTTGTAACCTTTACCAACTTGATATGCAGCCGTACTTTCGTGACTGCATGGATACTTATCCACATCAAACATTTTGCAGTCGCACGTTTTTTTTGAAAACTCAATACAAATCTTCTACCCATCTTATTTCTCACCTCATACTCATCACTTAGCCTGTTCAATTCAATAACCTCATATTTGGATGTCTGTCCAAATTGTTCATGTAACATTTTCTCTACATAAGGTGTTAACTTTTGAGAATCATCACCAGTAGCTGCTTCTAACCTTCACCTATTGAACCATTCAACCGTATTTTCCAAACAAATATCTAAAAGCGCTAGGATCGAAAACTTTTTTGATGTCTTCAACGTTGAATTTATTGACTTGGCCCCATTAGTGGTTAATAAGTTGTACCTTTCACCCTTAAATTTTCATCATGCCTACTTAACGAGATCAACCTCCTCTTTCTCCAAATACATTGCAACATTAGGAAACTTGCGCAAAGGTCAAAATGGCCACAAAGGTCACAACAGTCACAAAAGTCACAAAGATCATATTTGTACATGGCCTTCAAATCATTAAATACCACTTCAAATTTGTTCATTGTATATGCTGGTGCACATTTGAAGAACATTTCCGACACAATATCACCCTTTGAACTCTTTCTACCTTGGCCTTTATTGACGTAGCTCTTTATGTTTTGTGATATATGACGCGCATAAAAATCATGATCAACTTGTTTGTACACTTGTTTGACTGTTTTTATCAATATTTTATGATGATAAGATATCAAACGACATCACATTCATCCAGTATCACCTCTTTCAACCTTGACATAAACCACGTCCATGATTTGTCCTCTCTTATGACTATTCCCTAAGCAAGAGGATGTTGGTGATGTTCACCATCTCGCGCGGTTGCCACGATCAATGATCCCGTGTACACTCCTGTCAGAAATGTTGTATTCACATCAACCACTTTACGCATGTATTTTCATCCTTTTATACGCGCTCCGACGATCATAAAAAGGTATTTGAAGCTTTTCTCATCACCGTCCAGCTGAAGATTTACGATAGATCTAAGATTTCTTTCTGTAAACATGTGCAACCAACCTGGAAACCTCCTATAATGTTCAAAGTCATCACCACGAATCTCCTTTTGAGCACTACATTTGTCTCCTAATGCCATCAAATACGATACATTTTCACCGTACTTTGCTTTTACACGAGCCATCAGTTCTTTTGCAGGAGGTGTTTAGTATTTCCTCACATATTCCTCATTCAAATAATTCTTCACAAAATGCGTTGTACCCTTTGTAGATTCTGTCGATTTAGATACAGGTCAACACTTATGAATGGGATAATGTGTTCTCACAGTAAGCCATTTGGAATTTGAGATTGATGCCACGCGTAATTTCAATTTACAACCACTTCAAAAAAATTACATCGTACTTCCTATAGTTTCAAATAAGAACTCAATGTTTTATATCTAAAACAAGCTTCAAATGAATCATTCCTTACAAATACTTGTACATCCTTCTTGGTATCAAACTCTTCCCCAATTTTAAGTTGCATTCCATCTTCGAACTCTAAGATATTATTTTTATTGTTTGTCTTCTCATAACCTACAATTTCCAAATTATTCTCACAATCACCATCCTTATGCTCTTTTGCCACATTGATATCATTATTACTATCATAAACAACTTCATCAACTACCACATTCATAGCACAACCAACATCTTTTCTTAACTCGCTGGTATGTTCATTATCAGAATTATCCGAATCTAAAATATTAACTGTTTCTGTCGATTACAAGCTTCTTTGTTGACAACAAACGATTTCAACCTATTCGTAGTGAATCTGATGCCGATTTTAAGCTACTTGCGGCGATTTTGATGCCAATTTCAAGTTACTCGCGTTAAATCTGATGTGGTGTGAGAGAATAGTATTTTTCACGTAAAAAAAAGAGAGGGAAATCGAGGTGCTTTAGAGGAGAGAGAAAAAATGTCGATTAAAGAACAAGAGCAATATGGGGTTATTAATATTTTAAGGGTAGATTTGAAGTTGAGATTTTTTTTAGGGAAGGGTAGGATTGAAGTCCTAATAGCAGTTCAAGTGTATTTTTGTAGTTCCTCCTTTACGATGTAGAATGAGCTTTGGATTTAAATTATTTTAGAAAATTGTTATTTCTTTAATTAAGGTAACTTCAAAAATACACTTGAACTGCTATTAGGACTTCAATCCTACCATTCCCTAACAAAAAATAATCTCAACTTCAGTTTCTATCCGTATAACATTGATAACACCATATTGTCTTTGTCCTTTAATTGACAGTTTTCTCTCTCCTCCGAAGCACATCGATTTCTCTCTCTCTTCTGGTGAGAAAATTACTCTTCTCCCATATCATATTAGATTCGCCGCGAGTAACTTGAAATCGATATCAAATTCATCGTGAGTAGCTTAAAATCGACATCAGATTCGCTGCAAATAGGTTCAAATCATTTGTTTTATACAAAGAAGCTTGGAATTAAGCAAGTTCCGCAGAAAAAACCAGGTATATATAGTGAAGTTTTTGTGCTCCTTTTGTATTTTTCGTGTTTCTTTTGAGAATTGGATAACCCGAGTGAGTAGTGAGGAATATGTATAGATTCTATTCTCCCCTTTTCAAAATGAGTCTTATATTGATGTAGTTAAAACGAACCATCGAGTGAAATGGAGTGAGTCAAATGATCCCAGTGGGTGACAAAGTATCTTCGAGTCGCACGATCACACTAGGTTACCGAGTCATATTGAAACACATGGTCGCAGTGGATCACAGAGTCTCATCGAGTCACACGGTCGCTCAGGGTCACAGAGTCATATAGAAACACATGGTCGTTGTGCGTCAGAAATTCTGATCGATTCGCACGGTCGTATTAGGTCGCTGAGTCATATTGAAACACATGGTCATAATGGGTCACAAAGTCTCATCGAGTCGTACGGTTGCATTGGGTCATAGTCTCATGTTGAAACACATGGTCGCAGTGGGCCACAAAGTTGCTTCGACTTGCACGGTCACACTGGGTCACATGGTCATATTGAAACACATGGTCACAGTGGGTCACAAAGTCTGATTGAGTCACACGTCGTACTGGGTCACAAAGTCATATTGAAACACATGTCATAGTGGGTTACAGAGTTGTAGTGGGTCACAGAGTTTCATCGAGTCGCACGGTCGCACTGGGTCACAGAGTCATATTGAAATACATGGTCGCAGTGGGTCACAAAGTCTCATCGAGTAACACGGTCGCACTGGCTCACAAGTTTATATTGAAATACATGGTCGTAGTGGGTTACAGAGTCACATTCGATCACAAAGTCTCAACGAGTCGCACAGTCGCATTGGGTCACTGAGTCATATTGAAATTGAAACACATGGTCCCAGTGGGTCACAGAATTTACCCTCTTTTATGTTTTTGTTACAAGTGTAATTGATTTGGTGGATGAGAAAATCGCAATGATTTATTTTTTGTATGATGGTAAATGGGAAAAATGTAAATGGAGAATCTGAATGGATTGGTAGGGTTGAGGAAAACCATTCATAAGTGTTCTACTGTATCTAAATCAATAGAAGCTACAAAAGGTACTACACAATTAGTTAAAGATTATTTGAATGAAGAATATGTCGGGAAATATAAAACACCTCCAGTAAAAGAATTGATGGCTCGTGTAAAAGCAAAGTATGGTGTCAATGTATCATATTTGATGGCCTTAAGAGGAAAATGCAGTGCTCAAAAGGAGATTCGTGGTGATGACTTTGAACATTAGAGGAGGCTTCCGGGTGGTTGCACATGTTTTCAGAAAGAAATCTCGGATATGTCACAAATCTTCAGCTGGACGGTGATGGAAAAAGCTTTAAATAACTTTTAATGGTTGTGGGAGCGGCTATAAGAGAATGGAAATACATGTGTAAAGTGGTTGTTGTGGATGTAACATTTGTGACATGAGTGTATAAGGGAGCATTGGTCGTGGTAACCGCGCAAGATGGTGAACATCACCAATATCCTCTTTCTTAAGGAATAGTCGATAGAGAGAAGGACATTGTGGTGTCTCTGCATTCTGCAAATATGATCTTTGTGACCTTTATCAATCATTATAAATAAATCTATATTTAAACGTTGAAAATGTTTTATTTTTCATTGCAATTATGTGAAATTCATAAATTTATTTCTGTCCTTTCATCTTTATAAATCTATAAATTCGTCAACCCTCAATTTGCATAAATTAGAATGATGCATATATAACAGAAATCCATCCGACTACTGCGACCCGATATGACCCTTATGCAACCCTCAATTGGTATAAATTAGAATGATGCATATTTAAACGGGAAACCATCCGACTCATGAGACCAATATGACCCTTGTGTGATCCTCAATTGGCATAAATTAGAACGATGCATACTTAAACATTGAAAAATGTCTTATTTTGTATGGTTTATGTCCTTTCATCCTTTTAAATCCTTAAATTCGTCGAGTTCGCATCTAGTATTCATAATTATGTGAAAAATGACTACTGTGACCTTTGTGACCATTCGACCCATACGACCAATGCATGTGACTCTTTAGAAATGTCATTTTCATAAATTTGAATTGTAGATGTTTAATTAAGAATCGATATAGACAATAATATCAAAAATTTCGAGATTTGACGAAATTTTAAATATATTGTTTTGAAATTTGCTCTAATCATCCAACGAGTTCTTAAAACACTATTATAACTTTTGAAACACATTTATTCTTTCTACACTTCTTGTGATACATTGGTAAAAATCCGTTCTAACCATTGTTTGACGTTGTAAAGTATATGAATTACATGATTTACATTCCAAAATATATTGAAAGCACAATTTAAACATCCAATGACCTTTGTGACCTTTGTGCGACCCTCAATTCGCATAAATTAGATCGATGCCTATTTAACCGTTGAAAATATCTTATTTTGCATGGTTTATGTCCTTTCATCCTTATAAATCCATAAATTCGCCGAGTTCACATCTAGTGTTCCTAATTATGTGAAAAAGACTAATGTGACCTTTTTTTTACCATTCGACCAATGCGTGACCCTTTAAAAATTGTCATTCTCATAAATTTGAATTGTAAATGTTTAATTAAGAATCAATGTAGACAATAATATCAATAATTTTGAAAGTTGACGAAATTTTAAATGTATTGTTTTGAACTTTTCTCAAATTCATCCAACGAATTCTCAAAACACTGCTATCACTTTTGAAACATATTTATTCGTTCTACATTTCTTGTGACATATTGGTAAAAATCCGTTATGACAATTTTTGATTTTGTAAAGTATCTGAATTAACATGATTTACGTTCCTAAATGTATCAAAAGCTCAATTTAAACGTTCAATGACCCTTGTGACCTTTGTGATCCTTGTGCGACCTCTGTGACCGTTTTCAAGGAGCATGTGTGACCCGCCATTCCCGCCAAAATTTTCCCAAACATTTCAAAAAACATAAGTGTGGTCAAAGTTGGTCACAGTTTGTACAATACAACATTTTGTACCGTTCCGTCGCTTGGATGTCAGAGTCCTGTCTTTTCGCATTTCAGCTTTTCGTTTTTTTCGAATAACGACACACATTCTCTCTAACTCTCATCATCTTCCATCTATCGATCGCTCTAACTCTCATAATCTCCCCTCTTCGTCTCTGTCTGTAAAAAAAAATTTTGAAAAATTATCTATCGAAAAGGTCTCAAACTCCATATTTCCCACATTTCGTCCAAGTAATTTTTCCAAACTATCTGGAGCACTACCTTATAATCTCCTTTATCTGTCTGTCTATTACATGTAGAGAAAGTTGAGATATAATTTTTGTTTTTGTTTTATTGTTGTAGGACATTCTGAGGAAGTTCTTCGATAAGCATATGGAAGAACTAAGAAGGAACAACAACACGACAACTCTTAAATCATATGTGTCTTACAAAACATGAGAATTAATTTTTGGATGGAAAGATTTCTCGAAGGACCATGACTTTCGAATTGAGGATTTCATAATTTTTTCGATCAAATGTAAATATAGTCGATTTATTCATACATATTTTCTTTACTTTGACATTGAAGAAATACATTCAGAATATAAATATGCTTCACTTGCTAAACATGTAAAAAAATAAATAGTTGATTAAGAACTTTGAACAACTTTACTATTTTTCTATCCATTATCATAGTATTTATCACAAAAGCTTTTTCATTGCAAAAGGTCTGTTTTTTTTATTAAAAATGGAAATTCCAATTGCAGAAAATTGATCAAAATTTGGATTATATAATGATATTCGACTCCAAATAATTTAACTAAAAAATAACATTGTCGAATGAAAATTAATAATAAATACAAATCCAAATAAAAAATTTTAAAAATATTATCGAATGAAAATTAATAACAAATACAAATGTAAAAAATAAAGTTTTTATTCCAAAATTATCATTAATATCTAACATTATAAATTATTATTTTTTCAATTTAAACAAAAACAATTTTTAATAGTATCTTGTTCTACAATTATTATTAAAAAATCAAAGAAAAGATTAAATAAATTTGGTTTATATCAGTTGTGTCTAATTGGTTTATATCTGTTGTGTCTAATATTCCACAGACAATTATATAATGTTACATCACTAATTACTAATAAAATGATATTAATTTGCAATGGTTAACGAAGAAAACAATTACAGTATAAAAATAAAAAATATTTTATTTAAAACTTTTTTATAATGTATAATTATTCAACGTAATAAAAATTCTTTTAATACATGTAAACATTTTATAACTATATATTTTTTGAGTTTTTTCGTGCAAAATACGGTTGTAATCTAGCGTATATATAAGGGTAACTTCAAAAATATCCTCGTAGGGCTAAAACATTTCAAAAATATCCTTCCCGAAAAAGAAAATATTTCTAATTTCAAAAAAGTACCCGTATAAATGTTGATATTCCCAAAATACCCCTGCGACTTTACGACCCAGTTCGACCCAGCGACCCAGTTTGACCCTGCGACCCTTGTCCCTCTGCGACCCTTGTTCCTGTGCGACCCTTGGACCCCTGCGACCCTTGTCCCTCTTCGACCCTTGTTCCTCTGCGACCCTTGGACCCCTACGACTCTTGTCCCTCTGCGATCCTTGTTCCTCTGCGACCCTTGGACCCCTGCGACCCTTGTCCTTCTGCGAAATAAAGATACTTCTAATAACGAGATAACCTTCAAACTACCCGTGCATTTAAAGATAATAAAGATACTTCTAATAACGAGATAACCTTCAAACTACCCGTGCATTTAAAGATAATAAAGATACTTCTAATAACGAGATAACCTTCAAACTACCCGTGCATTTAAAGATAATAAAGATACTTCTAATAACGAGATAACCTTCAAACTACCCGTGCATTTAAAGATAATAAAGATACTTCTAATAACGAGATAACCTTCAAACTACCCGTGCATTTAAAGATAATAAAGATACTTCTAATAACGAGATAACCTTCAAACTACCCGTGCATTTAAAGATAATAAAGATACTTCTAATAACGAGATAACCTTCAAACTACCCGTGCATTTAAAGATAATAAAGATACTTCTAATAACGAGATAACCTTCAAACTACCCGTGCATTTAAAGATAATAAAGATACTTCTAATAACGAGATAACCTTCAAACTACCCGTGCATTTAAAGATAATAAAGATACTTCTAATAACGAGATAACCTTCAAACTACCCGTGCATTTAAAGATAATAAAGATACTTCTAATAACGAGATAACCTTCAAACTACCCGTGCATTTAAAGATAATAAAGATACTTCTAATAACGAGATAACCTTCAAACTACCCGTGCATTTAAAGATAATAAAGATACTTCTAATAACGAGATAACCTTCAAACTACCCGTGCATTTAAAGATAATAAAGATACTTCTAATAACGAGATAACCTTCAAACTACCCGTGCATTTAAAGATAATAAAGATACTTCTAATAACGAGATAACCTTCAAACTACCCGTGCATTTAAAGATAATAAAGATACTTCTAATAACGAGATAACCTTCAAACTACCCGTGCATTTAAAGATAATAAAGATACTTCTAATAACGAGATAACCTTCAAACTACCCGTGCATTTAAAGATAATAAAGATACTTCTAATAACGAGATAACCTTCAAACTACCCGTGCATTTAAAGATAATAAAGATACTTCTAATAACGAGATAACCTTCAAACTACCCGTGCATTTAAAGATAATAAAGATACTTCTAATAACGAGATAACCTTCAAACTACCCGTGCATTTAAAGATAATAAAGATACTTCTAATAACGAGATAACCTTCAAACTACCCGTGCATTTAAAGATAATAAAGATACTTCTAATAACGAGATAACCTTCAAACTACCCGTGCATTTAAAGATAATAAAGATACTTCTAATAACGAGATAACCTTCAAACTACCCGTGCATTTAAAGATAATAAAGATACTTCTAATAACGAGATAACCTTCAAACTACCCGTGCATTTAAAGATAATAAAGATACTTCTAATAACGAGATAACCTTCAAACTACCCGTGCATTTAAAGATAATAAAGATACTTCTAATAACGAGATAACCTTCAAACTACCCGTGCATTTAAAGATAATAAAGATACTTCTAATAACGAGATAACCTTCAAACTACCCGTGCATTTAAAGATAATAAAGATACTTCTAATAACGAGATAACCTTCAAACTACCCGTGCATTTAAAGATAATAAAGATACTTCTAATAACGAGATAACCTTCAAACTACCCGTGCATTTAAAGATAATAAAGATACTTCTAATAACGAGATAACCTTCAAACTACCCGTGCATTTAAAGATAATAAAGATACTTCTAATAACGAGATAACCTTCAAACTACCCGTGCATTTAAAGATAATAAAGATACTTCTAATAACGAGATAACCTTCAAACTACCCGTGCATTTAAAGATAATAAAGATACTTCTAATAACGAGATAACCTTCAAACTACCCGTGCATTTAAAGATAATAAAGATACTTCTAATAACGAGATAACCTTCAAACTACCCGTGCATTTAAAGATAATAAAGATACTTCTAATAACGAGATAACCTTCAAACTACCCGTGCATTTAAAGATAATAAAGATACTTCTAATAACGAGATAACCTTCAAACTACCCGTGCATTTAAAGATAATAAAGATACTTCTAATAACGAGATAACCTTCAAACTACCCGTGCATTTAAAGATAATAAAGATACTTCTAATAACGAGATAACCTTCAAACTACCCGTGCATTTAAAGATAATAAAGATACTTCTAATAACGAGATAACCTTCAAACTACCCGTGCATTTAAAGATAATAAAGATACTTCTAATAACGAGATAACCTTCAAACTACCCGTGCATTTAAAGATAATAAAGATACTTCTAATAACGAGATAACCTTCAAACTACCCGTGCATTTAAAGATAATAAAGATACTTCTAATAACGAGATAACCTTCAAACTACCCGTGCATTTAAAGATAATAAAGATACTTCTAATAACGAGATAACCTTCAAACTACCCGTGCATTTAAAGATAATAAAGATACTTCTAATAACGAGATAACCTTCAAACTACCCGTGCATTTAAAGATAATAAAGATACTTCTAATAACGAGATAACCTTCAAACTACCCGTGCATTTAAAGATAATAAAGATACTTCTAATAACGAGATAACCTTCAAACTACCCGTGCATTTAAAGATAATAAAGATACTTCTAATAACGAGATAACCTTCAAACTACCCGTGCATTTAAAGATAATAAAGATACTTCTAATAACGAGATAACCTTCAAACTACCCGTGCATTTAAAGATAATAAAGATACTTCTAATAACGAGATAACCTTCAAACTACCCGTGCATTTAAAGATAATAAAGATACTTCTAATAACGAGATAACCTTCAAACTACCCGTGCATTTAAAGATAATAAAGATACTTCTAATAACGAGATAACCTTCAAACTACCCGTGCATTTAAGTTGGTTTGACTGATTCTAGAATGTTCAAGGGTCCGCATGGATCGCAAGGGTCGCATGGGGATAATAGGTCGCAAGGGTCGCATGGATCGCAAGGGTCGCATGGGGATAATAGGTCGCAAGGGTCGCATGGATCGCAAGGGTCGCATGGGGATAATAGGTCGCAAGGGTCGTATGAAGGTCCAATACACTGGGATAGTTGGAGTCGCAAGAAGGTCCAGTGTATTGGACCTTCTTGCGTCTCCTACCATCCCACTGTATGTGACCTTAATGCTACAACACAAGAGATGAGAAAAATCAAAGTAAAATCAAAGTAAATGAAGCATCTTTCATGTAAATGATCAAGAGTAAAACTTTCTTACGAATACTAATCGACTCCCCGTGAATGCTTGAACAAGTTCCGTCACTCGGTAACCATTTGGTGTAACGGGGAAAGATGTAAGGTGAAGAGAGTTGAACATTGGAATAAACTTTTCAATAAACCTTCTTTCGAACAAATTCAAGTGATTTACCTGAGCATGAGTTAAAATTCGTCGTGTTGGCTTCATACAACTTTCGTCTATTATGTGGAATCGATCGAAGGTTTATTGAATCTTTCGCCTACTTCTACTATAACCGCAGACTTCCTGAAGACATCTTTTGAAGGTCTACCTTCTTGTGTCTCTGACATGTCCAGTGTATTGGACCTTCTTGCGTCCCCTACCGTCCAGTGTATTGGACCTTCTTTCGTCCCCTACCTACCAGTGTATTGGACCTTAATGACAACACAAGAGATGATTTGGTGCTACAAATTGTTGTAGCTTTTCGGTTTTTCCTCCTCTATTTATAAACTCATATTCAACGAAAAATAAATGAACTCCGTTTTAACCAAGGTGCATGCATTGACCACATTAAAGAACCTTTTAATATAGGTCTTGAATGAATGAATGTATTGATCGCAAGGGTCGCATGGATCGCAAGGGTCAAATGGGTCGCATGGGTCGTATGAGGCTCTGTGACCCTTGTACCAAATATTAGAAAAAAAACAATGTACCAAATATTATAAAAAAAACAATGTACCAAATAATAGAAAAAACAATGTACCAAATATTAAAAAAAACAATGTACCAAATGTTCACATCTACCAGTCCAAAAAAAACAATGTACCATATATCAATTTAGTCATCTTCGGGTTCATAGATACGTTCTCCATTACTATATATATCAGCCGCCATCTTCTCACGCATGGAAGTAACCTTGTCGTCGCAAATACGAAGAAACATATCCATATCCTTTGATAACGAGGCTTCTACGAATTTATAGGAGAAAACACCACAGTCATTCCCGCTTTGGTTCTGTGGCAGACCATCATAATATACATACCTCCATTCATCTTCTCCAGAAGCCAAAGAAGGAAACCCTCCGAGAATGAGCATCTTGGGGACAGCTTTTCTTATCCTCTCAATCACCGGATCGATATGTGTTTCCTTAAGGCTCATCCTGCAGTCGTATACCGTGATGCATCGGGTTTTGAAATCCGCTTTGATGGCTACCCAATGACATCCTACCCATCGATTATTTATCGATGGAATGTTTAGAACCGAGACAAAACCTTCATAATCACTAATTGGTGGGTTGGCGTTCAAAAACTGACTAAGCTTTTCCGGCAAAGTTTCCATATCCTCGTACGTCCACATCGAGAGCGTCTGCATGAAAGCAACAGGACAAACGTAATAATTCTGATACGCGCTGGGATCCGATGCCAAGCGAGAAGACAGCTCCATCAACGCCTCATCCAATTGCTGCAAAAAAAAAATTAACACACAGGAATGCATATGACACAAAACTCCGTGAGACTAAGGGTTTAAAAAAACTTACTTCATCTTCAAGCCATGCGTTGGCCTTTAATATAATCTCCCAAAACTTTGGCCCCCGGGGAATATCTAGCTCAGATATCCACCACCGCTCATGTCGAGGTGCCTTCAGGAACCAATATAGCTTAGTCAACTTTTCACCGCTAGCATCAGTGAACGTAGGAAATCGGGTTATCAAGTCCTTTACTAATCCACTGGGATTCCACACAAACTCCTCAGGTTCTTGAACCACCGTTTTTTCGGGTTCTTGAATTGTTCTTGCTCTTTTCGCCGGCGGAGGTTCAACATATGGCGCAGACTCCTTCGATAAAGGTCCAGCACCTGCATAGCATAAAATTTACCTCATTAAACATATGGCGACCAATGGGACCAATGCGACCTATGCGACCAATGGGACCAATGCGACCTATGCGACCAATGGGACCAATGCGACCTATGCGACCAATGGGACCAATGCGACCTATGCGACCCATGCGACCCATTCGACTTTAGCGACCCAGTGACACATGCGACATATGAAACCCATGCGACTCTAACGACCCTGCGGCTTATGCGACCCTACGACTCTAACGACCCTACGGCTTATGCGACCCTACGACTTATATGTCTCGATGGAAATTGACACTCAAATGACCTTTTCACTAAATATTACTTACTTGGTGGAACTCCATCAGGAGCAAGGTTTCTTGACACTGGATTTGGACGTCGAAGGAATTCAAAAGCAAAATCACCAACAGTGTCGGAAGATTGGGTTTCGGTGATCGCAACTTTCTCGGCAGCCTTTGATTTTGGATTAGGCACATGAATCCCGACATCCCTTAGAAGGTCTCTTACGGCGTTGATGATTCTCTTCTCCGACTTCCTTATTTCCCCTATTAATTTCTTCTCCAGTGTCAGAGGGACTGCAGCATCAGCATCAGCATCACTCACGCACTCCTTCCTCTTAGTCCCTTTTTCCTGCAAAATGACCAATTACGAATACATTATACTTCTACCGACCTAAGCGACCCATGCGACCCAACCGACCCATGCGACGCAATCGACCCGTGCGACCCTCAACCGACGTGTGCGACCCATGCGACTCAAACGACCCTCAGACACTCCGCGACACTCAAACGACCATTGCGACCTAACCTACTCACTGACACTGACACTCGCCCGTTTCAAATCAATAAACTGAGTCTAAGATGGTCATGAAACTACTGCGACCCTTGCTACTCAACCGACTCACGGAGTCGAAGATGTTCATGCAACTCCTGCGACCCTTGCGACCTAACCGACTCACTGACACTGACACTCACCCGTTTCAAATCAATAAACTGAGTCTAAGATGGTCATGAAACTACTGCGACCCTTGCTACTCAACCGACTCACGGAGTCGAAGATGTTCATGCAACTCCTGCGACCCTTGCGACCCTTGCGACCTAACCGACTCACTGACACTGACACCCATTTCAAATCAATAAACCATTTTGTGACTCGAAAGCTTGCAAAACCCTAGAAATCGAACTACTTACACTTATTGACGCCATTGAAGATTGACTCGTGCTCTCTTCGCCAGTTTCCTTCTCGCCAACTTCAAATCGTTCGCCAACTTCAAATCGTTCCCTCTCAAGTTCGAAATCACTTATTTCTTTCTTGCTATCAACTTTTAAACAGGTTTCACGGCGAAAAACTGCCGAACTTCCATTTTTCCACGTTCGAACGTTAAGGGCAAATTTGTCTTTTTCTCAGTTTTTATTTTTCGGATTTAATAATTATTTTGGTGAAGGGTATTTTTGAAGTGATTTAGGGTATTTCTATATATATACTTTGTAATTTTTAAATTTTAGAAATACACATCAAATCATGTGTGACATGTCATCGTAATATTCATTAGATACACTCTGTCCTAAACAATTTCCTAACCAAACAACCAATCACGGTAGAACACGTCATCTTTATTCCACGTGTCCTCTTGTCATTTGCCCTCTTAACGTAGGCCTTCGAGTCGAACCAGAGCCGAAGAACGATCAAATTTAAGATCCAAACATAGAGTTACTCTTTCGCCGAGAAGCGATCGAGAAAAGCATCGGAACCGGCGCCGATTTGTTTCTCCGGTGAGATCTTAGTAGTCCTTCACGGTGGCGTCGTCTTCAGGTCAACAACAAGCTCTGTCCAGAAGGAAGCCATCTTCTTCTTCTTCGTCGCATCTGTCTCCGACTCCGGAGACGCGTGCTGCTCCGGCGAGACAACCGAGCGCGGGCATTCCGTTTTGGCAGCATAACTGGTTCATAGGTCTGCTTTTCGTGATGGCTTTGGTGTTCTTCTCTGTTGCTCTCTTCCTTTTTCTCGGCCTCGATCCAGAAAATGGCTACACGTCCACTGCCTCCGCCGCCTCCAATCAAGAAGGTGTCGAGGTGCGTTTTTATAATCGATTTGGCTCATGCGTCTTCGGAAATGCCTATTGATTTCGTATGAATTGCGATAAATGTGTACGAGAAGACGATCGTGTTCTAGGTAGCTCTTTGTTTGTGTATTGTACGATTTAGGTCTTTTCCCGTTTTGCTCTCCTGCGAAATCGGAAAGTTGTGTGCTCTTCGTCGAGCCTCAAATCCGGTATTTGATTTTCCAGAAGATGCCGATTTCTCTCAGATTAATTTGTTGCATTTGCTTCTCACTGCTCTTGTTTTCGCATTCAATTATTTGATCAAGTTTTATCTTTGACCAGAGGAACTGCATAGGATTGAGTATTGAGATTTATTGTATACTCTAAGATAAGGAACACTAAACCCATATATCCATTCCGATATGCCAGATTACTTATGGTAGTGTGATTAAGCTGATGCACGAGAGAACAAAGTTTAGACTGCATTCACATGATGTGCCCTATGGCTCCGGCAGTGGTCAGCAATCAGTCACTGGTTTTCCAGGCGTTGATGATTCGAACAGTTACTGGGTACTTTCTGCTCCTGGTGTCTTCTAATTTAATGCTAATGACTTTTTTATGGGATTTTGTTTCACTGGTTTCACAGTTTAGGAGTTTCATTTGCTTAAGTAGTTCAGCGATCTTTACTTATTGTGATTCAGCTAGCCCCTATTTTCAATTGTCTTGTGGCAACCGCAATTCTAGATGTAAGAATTGTAGATAAACTTCGGCCAAAGTGTGACAACTAACGTCTATTTTCTTA
>CM071868.1:4741998-4758604 GCA_036759665.1 Gynandropsis gynandra
CGTGTCTAATTTTTTTATCAACCTAATTTTCTTTTTGCAAATGATTTCTCACTTAGAACCTGAAATGGGATACAGGTGTGTGTGTTTTCTAACGTCCAGATTATTTCTTGAACCAAAGAACTTTTTCTCATACGTATTATACCATGCTTTGGCTTTTAATTGAATCTTAAAATTGACTAGCAAGCATGTTTTAAGTTCATTCACCTATTATATCGGGTGTATCCTTTACTTACCTGAAATATATCTAGCTTTTATGACTTATCGTGTAATTCACAAGCAGTTTTCATTCATCACTTTGGTTGTGAATTATCATAAAGGAACTAGCAGGCATATAATCTTACGGCTGGAGACCTAATTTTGTTTGGCAGATTGTTAGATCCGTGCCCGGAACACCAGCAAAGCAAGGTGATACCATCAAGAGTGGAACAACCATTAGATTGCAGCACATGAAAACTAGAAAGTGGATGCACAGTCATCTGCATGCATCTCCAATATCAGGGAACTTAGAGGTTGGTATTATCCTCCATTTGTATCAAGAGCAACCCTTTGTCTAAGGTGGCCTGATCCATTAAGCTTGAACGTGAACATTCAAAGAAAAAAAAGGAAATCTCTTTAGTTATGGAAACCTGTAAAATCATACTTCAAAGAGTTTGACATGTACAAAGTCTTTAGTAAATCATTTCGATATCCTGATTCATATTGAGAAAGACACAAGTTTAATTGTATCAAACAACATTTTCCTGACTGTATAACTATCTTGAAACTTTTCGGGGTGCAGGTCAGCTGCTTCGGTAGTGATTCAGAGTCCGATACTGGTGACCACTGGAAGTAATATTCCGAACACAATCAATCCTCTTCCAAGAGTGACGATTCACCCTTCTTTTAGACACTCACACCGATATCATTTTCTCGTAGGCTTGTAATCGAAGGAAGTGACAAGACTTGGAAGCAAGACCAAAAGGTCCGGCTTCATCATGTAGACACAGGAGGCTATCTCCACAGTCACAACAAGAAGTACCAACGCATAGCCGGTGGTCAGCAAGAGGTAAGCAAACCAATTGCCCTTTTCACTCGAATTTGATTTCTCTAGGAATCATACGTCTCGTTCTTGTTCTCGTTCGTATACCCTTTTCCCCAATTTGATACATCTAATAGAAAAAAAAACACCCACAAGTATGATAAGTTATTGCATGAGTTCAACTATAGAATTGAAACGCGAATAAACGGTAGAATTGGAGGAAAGGTTACATGAGTTCATCTACAGGTTTGTGGAGTTCGGGAGAAGCGTGCTGATAACGTATGGATGGCGGCTGAAGGTGTGTACCTTCCTGTTAAGGAGACTAAGTAGGTAGAGAGAAAACAAAAGGTAAAAAAAATTGAAAGTTGTAACTTCACTCGCAAGAAACAAGAAATGACGAGAGCGAGTCCCTCGATTATTCATTTTGTTCTCTCGGAGAAGTCTTTTTTCGTAGATTTATTCTGATATATATATATATTGCATTTTTGTTACCTAATTGTATTGGGTCGATTTGGTACAATTTATATATATATATATATATATGTAACTTGAACTCCTTTGATATATCAAAACTAAAGTCTTTAGTATGTGTGTGTGGATAGGCACATGTATATACACCCACAGCATATTAAAATAAGCTAAAGTTTAATGATCGAGCATAACGTGTTACATTTAGTTATGGAGGAAACGTATGTTCTACTTGTCTTATGTGTTATTCATATTTTACTCAAATTTGTGATACATCCTATTTTCTTTGTGATACATCCTATTTTCCTTTATTTTTTAGTTTTAATCTTATTTTCTTTGCGCCATCTTGAAATTTTTGCTATAGTTCCTTTCGTTTAAACTCTTGTAATATTACAATTTAAATCTAAACTCTAAATATCCAATATTAATCAAAATTTTATCTGAACTAATTAATTAAATCGAACTGATTAATCTATCTGAATCATAATAATTCAAATTCTAAAATAATTTATTTTTCGTAATATTTCATTTTCACTAGCTATGGAGGTCGAGATCTCAAATTGTTCATTTTCAGTAATATCTATTCAGTATTCGGCGGGTTTGATCAAAACGAATTATTAGATGAAATTTTCTTATAAAAATCTAATTATTTTGTATTTCTTTTTCTTGAGCCAAAATCTATTTTTCCATTAAAATTAATATATTATCACACGTGTGTTAATCCTAAAATTGATAATATTTATTTTTTGATTTTTTAAGAAAAAATAGTAATGAATTGTATAATTTATTATGTCTCATAATCCAGATTTGATATAAAAAAATTTTAAGAGTAAAAACGTTTGATAGAAATTATTTGCGGAAAATCTAAAATATAATAATAATTGAGAATGTTTTATATTGTTGGTCCAAGTGGCTTCCCACGTGAAGCACAAGATAAAGTTGGGAGATTAGATTACGACAGAATATGACTGTTGGGTTTCATATTATATAGGTCGTCATTACTCCGTTCGCCAAAAGAGCATTTGTACGATGTCCACCATCCAATTATTGTTGCTTGTAATCATTTGATAGAAAATAGACGTCATCTGAAATTCATGTCTATTATTTTTGAAAAAGTGTATTATTTTAAAAAATTTATAACCATCGATGATATAGATTGGTGATTATAATTGATATTAAATAATATATATACATATTACAATGTAACATGTGACTTAATTATGTTGAATTAATTTTATAATCGCATCTTATTGATATCATCTCATGCGTCTCTCAAGATAGATTATTGTATGTAAACCCAATCTTGAAACATAATGATGAAATAGTGTCTTTCAGAGTGGCTTCGTAGGTAAGCCAACAAGTTGATCAATGAAAGCAACATAATTGACGCGAGGTGAATCGGTTGAAGCGACATAATGACGAGAAGAATAGTCAATCTTGCAACTTAAAAGGTTGAAACACCAGATTTGGATGATGTACACTATTCATGATAATAGTTGCGGACATGACCAGAGAAGATGAATTAATCAACACTATTGCCTTAAAGGAGAGTCATGATTTGAACATTCCATGTGAGATAGTTGGATGACATGAGTTTGATGACATCATTTGATACACCCTTGAGACTTGGAACTCAGAAAGCGTACGTGGTACATGTTTTACTCGATATCTCGAGTAATTATTTGGATTGTAGAGGATCTCTTGATTGGTCTAAGGACGCTTTTCAAGAAATCTTCTTGACGAAGATAAACGAGATGATCAAACAACGCGAAAAGACCTCCGTGAAATGAAAAAATGGAAAAATGAAAGTTTGGAAGAGAAAAGATACCAAAAAAGGTGTGAAAATATATTGAAGACGCAAGGTTCTTGATGAACGATCAAGAAAAGAAAATATTATTTCTTTCAAAAGTTCAAGTCTAATGAGTACAAAAATGCAGAGTCCTTTACATAGCAGAGGCTCTACATCATGAATAAGGAAATGGCTCAAATAAGGGCTTGGGATTGATCTCTTAACAATTGAAAATGTGTTCTAGCCATTGGAGATCTTTATAAAAGGAAAGTAGAGGATTCAGAGAGATATCAATTGGCTCTGGTGACATTCTAGTTGTTAGAGGTGATAAAGAAGTATCTTTATATTATGTCATTCCTTATTCGTGTTATCCGACTCCCTTGGTTTAGGCGTGTTGGTCGAGGCTTGGCTCTAGGCCTGACCATTTCTGGTTTCTGTTCGGATTTCAGTTCGGATATAATGGATACATATTATTCGGGTTTTGAAAAACAATAACCAAACCATAACTGAATTTAAATTGGTTCGGTTGGATTCAGTTATACAACGGTTCGGTTCAGTTATATTAATAAAATATTGTAACCAATGTAAAATACGAATTTTCATTTATTCGGTTATTATTCGATTATTTCGATTTTACCAATCATTTTATCATATAAAATTATAAATAAATGATAATATTTTGAATATTTCAAATAATTCATACATTTACAAAATATAATATATTATTAAATTTGATATTTAATTATTAATTATATTAGATAAATATTCATTTGATAAATATCATTTATCTATATATTTTTTATATTTTTTTATGTCACCAATCAGTTATCCACGATTATTCGGTTAATAACCGAACCGAACAGAATCTATCGGTTTTTTTAACTTTCATATCCGATCGGTTATTTTATCTATATCTGAACCAAACCGAATAACCATAATTTGGTTTGATTTGGTTCGGTTTTATATAACCGAACCGAAATGTCCACCTTGGCTCAATGGAGAAACCCAATTACAATCATCCTCGAGTTGGGACCAAATCCTTTTCTTGATCTAGTGTCTCTCACGCCTTCTTCACTATCTCCGACGCCTTGTTCCGTAAACATTTGGCTCGTCCGCATATGTGTAGGTCCTCGGAAATATATGTTCCTTGGTTTGACTCCTTATCTGGGTGACCCTCTTTAGGTGCGACTTCATTGTCAATTTCCTCAAAATTCCATGTCCTCCTTACGAGCGTTCTGCCCTCGAAATGCCATCACCTACAACAAAATATGATAGATCATCTATGTTAAAGGTGGTAGACATATTATACTCACATTACAGATCAAGACAATAGACGTTGTCATTGGTTTACTCTAGAACGTGTAATCTGTTGTCTTATCTCGGTGGTAGCTTTGAACTTCATTTATCGGAAAACATTTCTTGTCTTATGTTTAACAACATGAATGAGGACATCGGAGTCGAACTGAAACAAATGGAGGGTCACACGAATGAGGAGCTACTATAAGGAAACGAGAAGACCAGATCTTCCCATGGCCTACTCACACGTGGACGAGCAAGGAGCTTGCGTAACAAGGCAGCAAAGATTGTGATGGAGGCATGGGAGACTCTTAATCAGAAGGAGGGTTCAGACCTAATTCAAATAAATGTCACGTCGATCCTTTACATTTAAGCGGACCTCAATCCGCCCACTTAAGAACCGACGGGCTTGGGCGATACGAATAAGGAAAGGTGGAAGATAAAGATCTTTCTTTATCCTTTCTAATGGCCAGAAAATCCTCTCCAACGGTTAGGAAATACTCTAAACTGATCTTATCTCACCGGATCAATTTCTTTCTCGTTTCCAGGATTCTCAATGGCCATAAAATCTTCCCAACGGCTAGTAGATCAATATGTTATCTAGCATTTATGTATTTTTTATTGAAACTTGGAGTCACCCCTATATAAAGTACTTTATTTCATTTGTGAGAATACATTGAAAATTTGAAGAAATAAACTCTTTTTGTATTCTTGAACGGTGTCAAGAACACGGTGACTTCAATTTGTTTCGCGAACAATTGAAGCCATTATTTGACTATATCAAGAGGCTTTCGCACCCCTTGTGGTGTCCATCACTCCACCCCAAACACCTCAAATTCAACCGTCAACCTCCATCCTCCACCTTCGCCGGACGAATCTTGAAGATAACCCTTAGGTCAGTTAAGAGATCCTCCACAATCATCCACCGTCAACGGATGACTTCTTGAAGAGTGCCCTTAGGCCAGTCAGAAAATAAACCTTGACACCACGAATCCTACTTGAGCGATCGAGGTTAACAGATTCTCCTTATGCTTACCAAGTTCCCACTCCGAGGCGTGTATCACAACACTTAAATATCCATTTTCAAATACTATCTTCATACGTACTTTGTTGGCTTGTTTAACATATTGTTTTATTCGTCACGTTATGTTGTTTTAAACATTTTTGCGCAACCTTTTGATGAGCTTAGATTTCTTCTCACCATCTAAGTTTTCGACTTCTTTGCTTGTCCCAACACGTTTCTGCTATGGCCAAGCATTATCTAATCTTCCAGTTTCTTGCTCTTCTCAACCTCTTCTTTTTGTAAGAACCTCTTGTAGTGTTTCTTCGGTGTTATTTGATGTCCTCGTGGGATTTTTTCCATCCCTTAATGTTCATTTAAGTTAACATGTTCTGAACCTTCTTTGCCTTGCACTAAAAAAAAAAAAAAACATTCTAATATCAAAGGATCGGTCCACTGGAAATTTTCCAACACATGTCAACGTATACACTATGGTTATCAATGTGCGGTAATCCATTGTATCCATTAGAATTATCAACCAAATATCAACATATATGATCCATTTATATTGAGTGTGGCATCCGTTGGTAATCCATTGAAATTCTGCAAGATATTTCAGGATGGCCGTTGAACATTACCAACGGATGAACGTTGAAAATCTCAATGGGTACCCATTGGTATGTTTAAAATTTTGATGTGACCATTGGAAAAAATCTACCATTAGAAATCAGCGAGTATCCATTAGCATTTCCAACGGGTATCCGTTGAAAATTTCAATATTTATACACCAATCTAGAATTTCCTAGAATCAACCATTAAACAACAAATATATTTTCAAACAAGGTAATCTATTCGAAGAGATATATACCGATTAAGAGAGTGGATGTATAAAAGAAAAGATCCCGTAACCGAGAATGTTACACAAGAATTCTTACATGGGTTGGAATAATTCATGAATTTTGCATCGATACAACCTTTATATAAAAAATGCGGGATAATGTTATGTCCCTGTAAAACATGCAAAAACATGAAGTATCTAAGTTGAGAAATTATTTGTAAACACCTTTATAAGGTTGGTTTCATGGAGAATATTGTGTGTAAGAGATGAGTGTGTAAGCATCACAAGCAATGAAATAAATGAGGATGACCAATCCATATGTGAAATGGTGTAATACGCTTTTTTTAACCTATTGAATGCAACAAAAAAAAAACCTATATATGAAAGTTTTCGTGAATGTTAGTCTCGTTATCTCTATCATAAAAATTGATGAATATAAATTGACTAAAATGTAGTTTAAAATTGCATTGATTCATTTTGCAAAACCATGCTTGAATATTTACCAATAATTAATCACGATTCAGAGGAATATTATGAAATAAGAATGTTTTAAATGATTTTGGCATGCCACATGTGAAGATTGATATTTGCAAAAATTGTTGCATCATGTTTTGGGGAGGAGACAAAGACCTTTTAGAATGTAAAATTTGCGGTGCAAGCAAATTTCCTCCGAAAAAATCATTTTCACAGAACTATGTATCATACAAATACATGTTCTAAACGCATGTAGCAAACACATTGAGAGGTTATACAAGTAAAAAAATGATGCCTTAATGAGATGACACATAGACCACTTAACGGATGAAGTGATAATGCAACATCCATCAGATGGTAAGACCTTGAAGGATTTTAACAAAATATTTTCTAACTTTGCATATGAAATGAGAATTTTTTTTCTTTGTCTATGCATTGATGGTTTTAGTCCATATGGACAACTCGAAAGTCAATATTTTCTATGGCTGTGATTTTGGCTCCATATAATTTGCCTTTCGAAATGTGTTTGTAAACATAGATTATGTTTTTGACGTTGCAGATTCCTCGACCAGATTATCCGAAGAAAAGTTTTGATGTGTTCTTACAGCCGTTGATTCATGAATTATGATACTTATAGAAAAATTTAACTATGACATATGACGTGAATTTGATGCAGAACTTCACACTGAAAGCAATGTTGATATGGACAATTAGTGATTTTTCTCTATATAGGATGTTATTTGGATGGAGCACAAATGAGAGATCGACATGTCCGAATTGTATGGAGATACAAATTCATTTTCTCTTTTAAACATGAAAAAACCATATTTGTTTGATTTTCATTGAAGGTTTCTTCCTCGTGGACATACATTGAGAAAAGATACGAAATATTTGGAAAGAACAAGGTACAAAAAGACGAGGCATCTTGCATGTAAACAAGTATTCAAATACTATATGAACCAATAAAAAGAATGGAGGATTTACAAGAACCTGTGGAATTCGGAAGAAATCGTGGGCATCGAAAAGTGTAAGCACAAGTTTAATAGCATACTAGTACAAATGTAATACTATTTTTTGGAATTACCATATTAAAAATCACCCATATTGCATCATAATTTAGAGGTTATACATATTGGAAAAAAATCGATGAAATCGTCAACATTATTTTGAATGATTCGGGAAAAACGAAAGATAACATAATATTAAGAAAGATTTGAAAACAATATATCAAAGATAGGAGTTGGAGTTACGCGTTTGAAGGACATTAGTCCCTATATTCAAATTGTCTAGTCTTGCAAAAACATGATTATTGAGGTGGTTAAAACAACACGTTAAATTTCTGGATAGATATGCATTGAACATCGCCTGATGTGTAGATATTGTGGATTCAAGGTTCATCGACATGAAAAGCCACGATTGTCACGTTTTCATGCAACGACTCTTCCTAGTTATATTGGCGGAGTTATTACCACGTAATGTGGACAATATTTTAAGCGGACTTGGCATATTCTTCAGATATTTATGTTTAATAAATTTAAAAAGAAACGATTTGGAGTTACCAAAACAATATCTCTGAGGTATTACGCTCTTTGGAAAATATCTTTATGCATTCGTTCTTCGATGTCATAGAACATTTTACGATACATTTACTAGATGACGCAAATACTTGGTGACCGGTTCAATTCAAATGGATGTATCCATTTAAAATGTTTATTGTAATCTAAAAAAAGTGAAAAATAAAGTAGCGGTTGAAGGATCTATTATTAAATAATATTTGTTAAAATAGATTACATATTTCAACACATTCTATTTCGAGTGACATATTTGGATGGAACATGAATGATCAAAACAAGATCACACAAACTATTAATATAATATAATCCTCAATTTGGTGCAACGTCTGAGATTTTTATGTCAAAAGACGTGCGAGAGAGAAATCAAAAGAATACTGGATAACACTAGAGGAGTATAATCACGCCTACACACACACACATATATATATATATATATATATCATTAAATATTCAGACGCTATTACCTTCCGAAAGGAACAAAATGATGATAACCTTTAATTTTATTAATTACATACATATAAATATATATGTTTATATGCTTATAATAATAATTTGTTTAATTGTTGTTCTTACATAATTTTTGATGAAGAAGTAATTGTATCTATCCGCATCTAAGCGCTAATGAACTCAACAAAATGAATGTTCAACATTATGCCTTGTGGTTAAGAGATTATATAAATATACAATCTTTTGTAATTATTACTGTATTTGTATATGTATTTCCAAAAATAATAGATATTTTATAATTAATTATTCACTTTTATATTATAGGTTCAGGGTTGCGATGAGACACATCCTACATGATTAACAGATTTGGTTAGTTTTTCTGAAAAAATGTATTGTGTCGGTCAATTATGTTTACTTGAGGATACACCTTCCACACATATGAGCATATAAAACATAAAAAACACATACAATTAAGATATTTGCGTTGATAGTGAAATAGAGAAAGATAATTTCTACACTATTTTGTATCCTACAGATCAAATACCTTGGTCTAGTTGGATTGAAGATAATGTTCTTCAAATGTTAGTAGTTCAACATAACCACAAGATGAGGTGCACGAAAAAAATCTATGGGGAGGAATTGATAACAATCCATCACGATATTACACAAAGTACGATCCATTCATCACAACAAATCAAACTGATCAGGTATGTTATATTCATATCCAAGAACATTGAAACGTCGAAGAGATGAGTGGTAGGTCATAGTGAGGATTAAACAACATGGAGTTATAAACATAGAAGAAAAAGAAGACCATTGCAACTAGATAACCTTGAGCCAATATGCTTAATTGATATTGAAAATTGTGAAGAAATTCTCGCAAGAGCTGACATTGATGGTGATTACATCAGTTATTTTGAATACGTTAAATTGGAAGACGCATAAGATGAACATGGTGACGAATTCAATGCACCATCAAAAGAAGACTCCACAATTGTAGAATCAACGAAACAAGAGTTGTGAATTGTATAATTATAATATTAAAGTATTGTAATGCTAACTCTATTACTCCATTATCAACGGATTTCCGTTGATATTGTAACGGAGGCCCGTTGATACTTAAAAACTCTATTTGGGACTTAGACAACATATGACCATTGATATACATCTCACATTATCAACGGACATCCGTTGGAAAAAAGTCATCATAATCTAAATCATTGCCTAGCTAGCTTCTTGATGTCCATTTCCTCAAGAAAGAAGTTCAAACAAGCATCCGTTGCAAAAATTCCAACGGATGCCCGTTGAAAAGGCAACTGAAACCGTCACGACTTGATGTCCATTGACTAGACGTCGATATCAATGGGAATCCATTGGAAATCCAAAGGATGTCCTATGGAAATATGGTATATAAATCATTTAACAATTCCATTTTCAACATAATGTCAAAACCAAAACAATAAATTCTCTCAAATTTTTACTATGTAGCTTCAAACACAATGAGACCTTGATGTTTCATCGATCATGACGGGTTCTTAGCGGGTTCCGTCAGAGCCCCGCCACCACCTCCTACACAATCATACTATCCTTTGTCACCTATATCAGCGTTGCACATATTTGATGACAAAGATGATATGGTGTATATTGAAGATTTGATCGATACCTTCAACGAATGTCCAACCGTTCCCATCATCGATCCCCAACGCCTCGATGGAACTTTATGGTATAAATTTTTTTAAAACATATTTTTTATTGTATTTATTAAAAATATCTAATGTTTTCATTTACATATGTAGGTTCCATGTGGATGATGTTCTCAAACACACGAACAACATCATCCAAGCCATTAATGGTGGTGTACATTTATTGTAAGTTTTATTTTTATTTAAAATTTAGTTAATTACTAGGGAATAAAACCCACGCGATGCACAGATTCTTTTAGATGATCAATTATTTTAATTGTATATTTATATTTTATGTGATTTAAAGAAAAGTTATTTACTAAGTAAAGAATTTAATATATATTTTAAATTTTTTTATATTATATTTATGTAATGTGATTTAATAATATAAAGAGAAATATTGAAACTAAATGAAAAAATCAATAAACATCTAATCGTAAACTTATCCAAGAAAATGTTTAAAATCATATAAAGTTAAAACATGTAAAAATTAGAATAAAGGTAAACAAATAGTATCTGAGTAAATTAAGTTTGAATCTTGGTTTCTTTTCTTGTGTAGAGATCTTGGGTTTCATCCATATCTATATTTAACAAAACAAACGGTAAAAAAATATAAAGTAAAAGTTATTGGATTCGCTGTATAAATTTACTTGTTTTGAAACATTTTGACAATCTTTAGTTTTTTATCCATGTAGATTTTAGCCAATGAGGTATAAAGTATTAAAGCATTTGTATATTAATTATAAAACATGTTAATTATTAATAACATTAACTTTACATGTAATAAGTAAGTAAAATATAATTACTTTGTAACATTTGAAGTGTTATAATACTTCCCATCAACCAATTTAGGATGTACGTATGTGAAAACCATAATAGTTTTTCTAAGCATAATTTCTTCAATTTTAGATCGAATATTAGTTGTTAACTCATCCCACAACGAAAACTTGTCGATAACGTTCATGTTTTCAAGTAATAATTTTAGAATGATCAATTAAGTAAAACATTCAAGTAATAGTTCAGTTGAATAAAATTTATATAGATCTTATTTGTTAATCAATAAGTATATGTCAATTTTCGGTGTTGAAGATGACATACTTTTTTGTTTCAAGCACTCCTATTAGTAATCCGATAACATCTTATATTTATACAAATAACCAAAAATCGATTAAAATAAGATAAAAATATATTTAATGCATTAACGGGGTGCAACTAACCTAGTAATTCGTCTTGTGTGTTTGCCAGTGAGATCAAGCCTTTAAATGATCTTATACTGAATCTTTCTTTGGGGATATGGTTGGTTCCATTACTGATCTTTTCGAGAATGGGTTTCCTTAAAACAAATGCGCTTAATATTACTGATTAATTTGAATTTTGTCACATTAGGCACGACCAATATACTTTTAAGAGTAAAGACATCTCATTCTTTTATAATTGGATCAAATATATCAGAAGATATAAATGGAATTCGTCTATCAATCATTGTCTCCTATAATATAAAAAAATATACAAGGATAAAAATAATTTTTTAAAAATTTGTGATCCATTACTTAGGTAGATATTATACCTTTTCACTAATGATTAAAAAATAAGTGACAATCACCTTGTTAACTGTAATAGTTTCATTCTTTCCATATCCTTAGAAAGCGATATAAAATTTTTTGTTCGATAGTTTGAGTTGCGATATCATCATAGGTTGACGATAGGTTGCCCTTGTGGCGGTTCCTATGTGCCAAAATTTTTAAACATAATTTACTATATTTTTTGTAAGTTATATTTTACATCTCACCAAATAGGAATACAATTGTAAGTTATTTTTATATGTCACCAATATGGTAAAACAAATAAGAATACAATTAAATGAAGAAAAGCAAAAAAAAACCAACAATGAAGGGTGAAATACTTAATGTACTATTTTAGGTTATTTGACCATCTGGGGTAGTTTGTCTATGAATAACAATTGACCAGTTCACAAATAAACAATTGAACTTTTCTTCCATTGGATATCTATAGTGCGTTCATTTAAGCAATTTTAATTGCTTCAACTGTTTGGACAGATTATATAGTTTAGTATAACATAAACTGTAATATTTTATAATATATAACAATTTATTATTTATGTATCTATTAATAATTAGCATACTGTATGATTAAAATTTAATAACATATTTTAATATGAAAACTAAACCAATATAACTGGCAGTGCACTAAATATTTTTCGATAGACAATATTTGTTATGGTGGGCTTATTGATTGAACATTCTTTGAGGTCTACGAGTTTTAAACCATGTTCGGAAGTGACACTCGATAACGAAACATATAATTGATCATGACTGAATACTAACCTTGGTAAATACAGTCCGATCTGTTTTAGACTCTGGCCTTTACTTTTATTGATCACCATTACATAGCATAATCTGATTGACAATTGTCTCCTCCACAATGTGAACGACCTGCTAGATTCATTGGGGAATAAAACTATCCTAGTAATAAGGACCATGCTCTGGTATGTGTCTTCGGGATACCTTTGCCTCCAAAACTCTTTTTGATAATTGGATCACAACCAATTGTGTTCCATTGCATATATCTTTTTTTTTGTTTAGATTTCGTAATATCATTATTGGTGCACCGACCTTTAAATATAATTGATGCTTTGGTAAACTTGGGAACTCAAGAGAGTTGAAGTATTTCATAGGGTAAAATGATTGAAAATCGGTGGATGAAGCATTTTCAATTCTGATTGTGTTAGAAGTTAAGTACTCTATCATCGTTCTTGGAAGTTATACTAAGAGAAAATAATTTGCTTTGTTCATGTTGAATTTTCCAATTTGTATCGATGATTAGTGGATCTAGCTGTCGTTTATGGTTATACTTTAGCTTACTGTTTTCTAATATGTGTACAAGAGAAACCCTTCGAGACATTGAAATCTTTCCATGAGAAGTTTGACCCAGATTTCATCAACATCAAGACGAAAGCTCGTGAGGTGTTGCCAAGGGAAGAGATCTTAATGAATTTTTCACTACTAGAAAATTCAAGATTTGGGACGGAATTTGGGGACTAACATTTCCGTCCCTAAATTTAAGGATGGATTATACACGTATTAGGGATGGATAATGAAATCCGTCCCGAATTCGTCCCCAATTTTGCGTACCGAAGAGCCGTCTCTAATCCGTCCGTATTTGCGGACCAATTAGGGACGGATGAGTAGGGCGTCCCAGATTTGGGAAGGTAGAGCACGAGCATCCCTAAATTTGGGGACGAAGGGTGCTGCCGTCCCTAAATTTAGGGAAGGCCAAAAATCTGTCCCCAAATTAGGGACGACATCTCCTTCCGTCCCTAAAATTGGGGACGGATTTGGGATCGTCCCTAAATTTAGGACTTGAAAAACCATTTTAGGGACGAATTCGGGACGACTTTTCTGAAAATTATTTTCTTAGTCTGTAATCCGTCTCTAATTCGTCTATAAATAATCTATTTGACTCCTCAACCATTGATCCATTTTTCATAAGCAACTCTCATATTTTTCACCGCATATCTTCTATAGTGTTTGCGATTATAATGACATCTTCATCAAGATCGAACATTTTCGTTTCTAGACAATGGATGTACATAAAAATTGATCCAGAATCTCAAAGCGTATCGAAAGAGTTTATAAAGGCGTCACACAGTTTATGACAATGGCGACGAATCAACAAGTTTACAAAGAAAGGGGTACGTTGGTTTGTCCATGTGTCAAATGCAAGAATGAAAAATTTGTTAATGAGAGAACTGTTTGGAGGCATCTTTATTTAAGAGGATTTACCCCGAATTATTTCATGTGGTTATGTCATGGAGAAAAATTTGCACCACGACCTAGTAATGTTGTGGAAAACTTTAGTAGGGGCACTATACATCATGATGAATTTGAGTCTTCTCAAGATGTAGAAATGAACCATTATGTGGAAATGGTGCAAAATGTATTCCGTGAAAGAAACGAAAATATTAAAGAAGATCTGAATGAAGAAGCAAAAAGTTTTTTTAATATGCTAGAAGGTGCTAGGAATCCACTTTATGATGGTTGTAGGAGTGGTTTATCACAGTTATCTTTGTCTACATGTTTGATGAATTTGAAGACTGAAAATAATTTGTCTGAGAAATGCATGGATTCGATATTGTAATTAGTAAGAGATTATTTGTCAGAAGATAATAATGCAGTAGACTCCTATTATGAGACAAAGAAGATGATGCGATCTTTGGGTTTATTGCCATATCAAAAGATTGATGTTTGTCAAGACAATTGCATGATTTTTTGGAGAGAGACATCGGATATGAGTAATTGTCGATTTTGTGGAAAAGATCGGTTTTATTTAACAAAGAATGGAAAATCGGTTCCATATCGTCGTATGTGGTATTTACCAATTACAGACAGATTAAAAAGATTATATCAATCTGTGGAGACCGCAAGCGACATGAGATGGCATGCTGAGCATTCAAGTCGTGAAGGAGAGATGTGTCATCCCTCAGATGGTGAGGCGTGGAAACACTTTAACAAGGTATATCCTGATTTTGCGGCTGAGAGTCGAAATGTCTATTTAGGCCTTTTTACCGATGGTCTTAATCATTTGGGATGTCTGGGAGGAATTATTCATTGTGGCCAATTATAGTGACACCTTACAACTTACCACCGGATATGTGCATAAAAAGGGAATTTTTGTTCTTAACAATAATGATTCCCGGGCCTAATCATCCGAAAAGAAGTTTGGATATATTTCTTCAACCACTTATTGAAGAATTGAAAGAATTATGGAATGGAGTTCAAACGTACGATGTCTCGAGGCGACAAAATTTTATGTTACGAGGTGCTCTCATGTGGACAATAAGTGATTTTCCAGCTTATAGTATGTTATCTGGATGGACACCGCATGGTCGATTGGCTTGTCCATATTGCATGGAGGACACAGATGCTTTTCAGTTGAAATATGGAAGAAAGACGAGTTGGTTTGATTGCCATCGTCGTTTTCTTCTTGTTGATGATGCATTACGGTGCAACAAGAGAAATTTCAAAAGGAATGTAGTTGTGCGAAAATCTCCTCCTCCAGTTTTGACCGGTGAAGAGATTTTGTATGAACGACTTCTTGATTTGGGTATCCCGAGGAGTATAGATTGCAGAGGGAACAGTCATCCGAGAATTGGTGGTTATGGAATTACTCATAACTGGTACAAGAAGAGTATATTTTGGGATTTTCCGTATTAGAAAAATCTGAAACTTCGACATAATTTTGATGTCATGCACATAGAGAAGAATTTTTTCGATAACATCATCAATACAGTACTGAATGTCACAGGGAAGACGAAAGACAATATTAAATCACGCAAGGATCTAGAAGAGTATTGCTCATGAAGGGAGTTACATATAAGTGACGACGGTAAAGTGTCAGTCCCGATATTCAGATTGTCAAATGATAAGAAATATAAATTGTTGAAATGGTTGAAAGAAGATGTGAAATTTCCCGATGGCTATGCGTCTAACATTGGAAGGTGCGTTGACAATCAAGGAGGAAAGTTATTAGGGATGAAAAGTCCTGATTGTCATGTATTCATGCAAAGACTACTTCCGATATGTTTTTCTAAATTGATGGACAAACATGCACGACGAAGCAATTGGAGGTATGTGGTTGATTTTATATTAATATGTAGTGTGAATATTTGTTAAATACACTAATAATACTTTCATGTTATAGGTATTGGCTTATTCTTCCGAGATTTATGTTCGAGAAATTTGAGTATGGATGTGGTTCGTCGACTGGAAAATAACATAGTAACTATACTTTTTAACTTGGAGAAGAATTTTCCACCATCATTCTTCGATGTTATGGAGCATTTGACAGTTCATTTACCGCACGAAGCGGCATTAGGAGGTCCAGTTCAATTTCGTTGGATGTATCCGTTCAAGCGATTTATGTTTCATCTGAAGAAAAAACCAAACAAAAAGCTCGACCGAAGGGTTCAATTGTGGAACAATACGTGAATGAGGAAATAT
>CM071868.1:4758748-4777512 GCA_036759665.1 Gynandropsis gynandra
CTGCTGGTAAGGTGAAAGATATATGGTTATCACAACGAGATCTTCATATCGCACATACATATGTTTTATTGAACTGCGAATATCTACAGCCTTTTGAAAGGTAAAATCCCATAATTAACTATGGTTATCACAATGACAATTTTGTTTATTTTAAATTTGTAATATTTATAGAATTTTGTTTCTTTATATACAGGACATTTGATGATATATTGAAGAATACATATACAAACATTGATGATTCTCAACTCCAAGAACTTAAAGAAAAATATTTCTCCACATGGATCAGACAATATGTAAGTAATGAAAATTTTCATTAACTTTTATGATATTCTGACGATGTGTCTAAGTTTGTACATGTAATGCAGGTTGAGATGGGCAATCACCCGTTGTGGCTACGAGATCTTGTCAAAGGACCGATTGTGAAAGTTATGAGTTGGCCTATGTATTTTACACGTGGTTATAATTTTCACACTTACGAACATGGGAAATTGAAGTCGACGATGAATTATGGTGTATGTGTGAAAGGTGAAAGCTATTGTGCATCGGTCGATGAACCAGATTTTTATGGGATTTTAAAGGAAAATTCGCAATTGGAATATCCAGGTATGGAAAACAAATTCAAAACAATGTTATCCTTACCAGGTATGTCATTTTGGATATTGACTCATATTTTGATATTTTTTGTAGGTTATGTCGGTTTAAAAGTGATGTTATTTCGATGTGATTGGTTCGATCCAATAATCGGTCGCGGAACAAGAGTAAACAAACTAGGCGTTGTAGAAGTTAACTCCACAGAAAGATATGAAAAATACGAGCCTTTTATTCTTGCGTCACAAGCCGATAGAGTTTGTTACGTTTCCTATCCGCATATTAGAAAATCTTCAGGTTGGCATGTCGCAATGAAGATACTTCCGAGGGGCAAATTTATCGACAACATAGAACAACAACCTTTTCTAATGCAACAACAAATGACCGAGATTATTGTTATTGACACAGTACGTGTTGAAGAACTTACGCACGGTGAAATGGAAGAAATTGAAAGAAATGAAGATGATCTTTATGAAGATATAGAAGAAAAAGAAGATGACGAATTTGAATCAGATACAAAAACACAAGATTTGACAGAACAATTGTGTGACTCTGAAAATGATGAATCATGTTAAAACGTTTACGAATTGTTTCTATTTCTTAATGATTGTTTCTATTTCTTAATGATTAAACGTTTACGGATTGTTTCTTAATGATTAGACGTTTACGGATTGTTTCTATTTCTTAATGATTAGACGTTTCTTAATGATTATGCCCTTTTAATTCAGCCCGAGTCGTGTTCTATTTCGGGGACTTTCAGTCCTAATTGAAGCCCGAACGGGTCTTCTTTTGCAGCCCGAGCGGGTAGCAATTAGGGACGGATGAGTCTCTTCCGTCCCCAATTAGGGACGGACGAGTCGCGTCCGTCCCTAATTGGGTATAAATTTTCGAACAGCCACTCACTCTCTCTCATTCGATCTTCTGGGCTCACTGTCTCTTTCGCCGTCGGGAATCTCTGTCGCCGTCGGGCCTCCAGCAGTCGCCGCCGGGATTCCGCATCGTCTCCAGCAGTCGCGTCGTATCCAGCAGCCGCATCCGCCTCGTCTCAAACAGTCGCTCTCGTCTCAAACAGCCGCGTCCGCCGCCTTCGCCTCGTCTCAAACAGCAGCAGCCGCGTCTGCCGTACAGCCATTCTTTACAAGGAAGAAGGTTACTAGGTCTCGCTCTCTCTCTCTCTTTTCCTTTCTTACAGATGGTGGTCCAAATCTTATCAGTATTCATGCGTGAGATTTAGGCTTCGATAAAGATGAAATAAGACAGATATGTTTGATTGAAATATTTTTCCGGTAGGTAGTTCAATGGAGAGTTACAATGTCTACTTTCTGGAATTATTGGTACATTAGATTTAGGTTGTTGATAATATTTTTCCGGTAGGTAGTTCAATGCTTAGTAATTTTGTCAAAAACTTTTATTAGAATTGAAATTCCATTCTAATGGAATTTCGTTCTAACGTAATATTTTAATTTCACATTTCAGTATGTCGCGACGCGTTGGAAGAGGCGGTAAAATGAGAAACCGCCCTCAGTCCGAGGAAAGTGCCAACCTTTCATCTTATTCCCGACATTCCAATTCAGGGTTTGAAGAATATATTAATCTAAGTTTCTTCCGAAACACTGGATCGACACAATCGGGGCAATATATGCCATATCATCCGCAAATGCAACCACCACCCAATCCAATAATGCATCACGCCCCTGAGATATACGATGAACCAACAGTAGAAGAAATTATAGCAATGGATGAAGAACGACGTAAGCTTCCTCTTATAGACCCTGTTCGAGGAAACAGCGGACTATGGTACGTATACTCAATCGTCACATATCAATGACGATAAAAGCTGATTATGATCGACCGTGTTACAATTGGACACATACCGATCGAGATATTAAGCAACGATTGTGGTATGTTTTAAATTTTTTTAATTTTATCGAGTAATTTAAATTACAATTTAAATATAATAAGCTTATTATTATTTCAGAAAAAAATTATTGGAATCCTGCCATTACCGGACTAGTAAAGTCCGAATTTGACAAACATGCGAGAAAGCATCTCAAGTCTATCGTAAGTTTATGTCGGTAAAACCGAGAGATGAAAGGAAAATCCGTTTGGATAGCGGAAGATATTTGGGATCAGATGTTCTCAAGTCTATCGTAGGTTTATGTCGGCAACAACGAGAGACGAAAGGAAAACCCGTTTGGATGGTGGAAGATATTTGGGATCAGATGTGCGCATATTGAGATTTCCCAATATTTAAGGCAAAGAGCGAGCGAGCAAGTAAATCCCGGCGTTCTGATAGAGAAGGATACGAGATAAGCGTACATACGGCAGGAACTCGTTCTTTTGCGGAAGTATACGAAGATCTGGTAAGCTTTATTCTACTTTTTATGCATTTATATAAAATTAACATTTCATTAAACTATATCTTTTTTTATTTCTTTCAAGCGAAAGAGAAGGGATCCGAACCATCGTACCTAGAATTATTGGAACGTACGCACGTTAAGAAGTCACATAGTTTGTGGGTGGATCCCAAGGCAAAAAGCCTTCACGATGAAATTGAAAACATGGCAGCGGAACGAGTATCACAAATTCCCCCGAGAGAAGATGGAACACAAACTAGTCAGGAATAGTACAATGAGTTGTATCTTGAGGTAATAATGACAATTCAATATGATATAATTTTACTATTTATAAATGTTATTAATTCTCGATATTTGTTTTACAACAAGTTACGCCATATAAAGGTCGTATTTTTGGACTTGGAGGAATGACCTCAAAACATTCAACTTCCTCCAAGGGTAAAGAAAAAGTATCGGAGTACGAGTTCCGACATAAGTTATCCGAAAGGTTACAAGAATCCGACAGGCGTGTTGAACAAGCACTAAAGGAGGCTGAACGATCAAGCAAGCGAGCTGAACGATCAGAAAGGCGAATGGAAAAGTTTATGCGCATGATGAAATCACAAATGCCTAACATCGATTGGGATGCATTTCAGAGCAGTGATTCCGATCACGACGATTCTGAAATACCTCCTACGGCTTAGGATTAAAAATGTTAGTGATATGTATGCTTTTTAGTTATTGTTATGTACTAATTTTTATATTTTACTATAATCGAACTTTATTTTAATTTTATTTTTTATTTTTTAAAAAAATTAGGGACGGAAAAATAGGACCGTCCCTAAATTTAGGGACGGCCACGTTAGTCCGTCCCCAATTTTTAGGGACGGAAAATGGTTCGTCTCCAATTTCCGAGTCCTGTTTTAGTCCTTTTTTAAGGACCGTTTGCGGACTGATATTTTCGTCCTTAATATCGGACCGTTTGCGGACTGAATTTTCCGTCCCTAATAGGGGACGAATGACATTTGGAGACGCGCGTTTGCGGACTACCACAGGTCGTCCCTAATTCGTGATTTTCTTGTAGTGTGTCCAGGTATTTTTTATTTTTTTAATATTAGTTCAACTCCTGGATTACAGAACCTCCATTGTCATTCAAGTGTATTTTCAAAATATTCTATCCATTGTCATTAAGTGCATTTTCAGAATATTGCATAAGTTTTGCTGAGGTAGAAGGAAATTGAATCTATGAACAGAAATGTTGAGGCCAAATGATATCTGATTAATACGTCATACGAAGATAATACACACTCAACAATATTGTTTTAAGTTTTTTAGGAATAACTAAACATGTATAGCAACATGTAGATAGTTATAACCATTCTAATGGAAATATAATCTTAAATTTATAAAGATAAATAGTAAACACCAAGAAATATATTATCATACAAACATAATCTAGGTTGAAATCTTTTCCATATAAAAAGTAATCCAAAATCCAATGTAATAAAACTTGCTCATTAAGATACTAATTATTGTGTGTCATCTTTTCACGTGTCAAATAGAGCCTATTGGTGGTAGACTCTATTGTTCCATCTTCACCTTCATTTGTAAGATATTTTTTTAGTTGTAGCTTCCTTCATGTTAACTTCATATGCAATTATTGTTGAATTGTCATCCCCCAATCTCCCTTATGAAGTAAAAGTTGCAATGGGCATAGGAAATGTAGGTTACATCAGAAAAACAAATGGACAACACAACAATTACCTCCCATTCTTATCTCCTATGTAGTATTATCATCAATTACATGGGTCACGGTAAATGATTGATGGTTAGAAGAGAAATTCTATGAAATGACTTAAACATAGAACATGTAGTTTTTTCTGACAATTTCATCAAATAGTTAAGCAGAATCTCATTTTCATCAACATGTTATAGCATAAAAAGATGTTTAACATGAATAAACATATTAAAATCATGTATGTGAACATGTTATTAACCGAAATGAAAATGGACTATCACAACTAAACTTGTGAAGAATTAGAACCTTGTATTCAAAGAACCGAAACAATCATTAATATGCAGATGATGCAATGGAGAATATGCAATATAGAATATTAAAAAAATTAACTCCGAAAAATAATTATGCAATAGGTTATGTTGGAACAAAAATATAATGAAATAAATACAACAATATGAAAAAATCATGTTATGTGAACATAGTATTAACAATAACAATAAAAATTTAAAGTACATAGGATCACCATTATGAAAATGCAAGTGAAATGGAGTATGGTTAGCGGTTTTAGAAAACTATAGAATCTATTATATTAGAGAAAAACATATATTGAGAAACGTTGTTAATAGTTTTTAGGATTAACGTTTTCATCAATAAGAAACATATCGACACCAATACATTGGCCACCCTTTTTAAAATTCTGAGCCTCCCAAAAATAGAATAATCATGCTACAATTAATTAATACTATGACCAATCAAAAGATCTTTAAACCCAATAGGACAGACCGTAGAACGGTTAATTTGTATTATAGATGTATCCATTGGAAGGTTTAAATTGGTATCTTTTGAACAAATTTTAGTATGGGTGATGAAGAATAAAGTGTGAGTATATGGGAATGGTACATTGCTATTTATAGGAATGCAATAGAATGTTGATGATGGTTGATAAATACAACATTATTAGGTTTCTAATGATAATATGTGAAATCGTTAGTGATATTAGAAAACACTAATAATTATGTATTTATCGAGGGTGATAAAATTAGTTTTTATGGATGAATAAAACTTGCAATTGATGGTATGTAATACAGATTACTAATGTCATTTTGACTGACCTAAAAAAGACTCTCCTAATGGTTATAAGATACTAATAACGTCTAATAATGGCTGATAAATGCATAATTATTGTGGGTAAGTAATGTTGAACGGTTGAATGATGGACAATAAATACTAAAAAATGTGACATATATAGAAAAAATTGATCAAAATGTGTCTTAATTTGTATAAACAATGTTAATTTACTTGTAATTTATTACTTCTCTTGTAATATATATATATATATATATGTATTCGATGGCATTCACATTAAATTAATATATATGTTGGTACAACATGTTGAAATTATAAAAATGAATTTGGTTGTTATAATCATTTTTATACAAAATGTTATAATGTTGGTTTTAATTATAATATTATAATGTTGTAATGCTGGTCGTAATTAACTTTTATAAATATACATTACATTAAGTTATAATGTTATCGACTAAGTTTTTTTTTATCTATATACACTTGTATTATACATATGTATTTCATCTATATCAATTTTTTTTTAAGTTTTGTTTTTGTATTATATATATAATTAATCATTAATATAATAAACTTTTTATCATAATTTTCAAAATTTAATCATTTCTTGCATCATTAATCTTTTAGAATAAAATTATAAAAGCTAATATCTAAATATTATAATAAAAATGTTATGTTTACTATTTTATAAAAATATTTTGTATTTGATAATTTAAAATTATATTTTACTCTATCACTATAAGAAAACCAAATTGGAGAAAATAATTTAATTTATTTTAATATGGTTCAGATTAATATAATTTTAATATAATAATATCATATCGAAACATTAAATTCAAAAAAATATTAATATATAAATTGTTGGTTTTGCTGACTGTATTGACACTTCACTGTCCACGTGGTGGCAGCAAAATTCAGCAAACCTAACTTTTAATATATAAGATTTTTCAAATATATTTAATGTATAAATTTTCTTTTTAAAAAAAATTATAGAGGGCTTATAGATTGCATAAGAAGGACACAATGCACATTTATACCGTGTGGATGCATGATATGCAATCACGACTGCGACTCATGATGAACAACGCCAAAGGAAACTATTGCAACAAGAATCCAAAACCGGTATGAAAATTAAAGAGGTTTTCAATCAACTCGTCAAACATTGGGAGTCAGAAGATTTCAAGGCCAAGAGCGAAAATGTCAAGAAGTATCGATACAGTGAGAAGGTATTTGTGACGGTCTACATCACCATTCATCGGAGGCAAATCATTCCTAAAAAGAAAAAAAGAATTGATAAGAAATTTTTAATTTTTAATATATATTTGTATATTTTAAAATTTTATCTAATTAATATTAAATACTTATTATAGATGTAGTATATCAGAAAAGAAGCGATACTTCTTGAGTAGGCCGTCGTGACACATGTCAAGAAAAAGTCTGTCGCCGAGAAAGATACCAAAGAACACGAGTTGGTCAACCCTCAGATAGAACGGATGGTGAAGGCTATGATGAAGAAGATCACGCAACAATAACAAGTTGTTGGTTCATTATGAACTTTTTCCTTTACAAAATGACAAAATATATTTACAAGTAAAAGTTTATCATTTTTATCTTCGATTTTTAATACAAATATAAATTGGTTTGCTAACATTTAATTACTTTTTACTGCATTGTGTTAGGTTGTATAAGGGGCATTATCAAGTTTGGATTCTCTATAAAAAGATATTATAGAGTATGCCATGAGTGTACCCTCACAGTTCAAGAGACATACACGAAAGAATGACGCATCGAGCAACTTAAATTTTGTTTCGAGAAACTTTGGCGAGGATGCGTCATATAGAGAGCATAATAGAGTTGATGACCGGCCAACAATATCAGCCACAATTGCCTGCACCACCCATGGAGGACACAACATCGAGGTAAAAACCGATGTTTGATTCAAAACGCGGCCCAATATTTTAGGTGAAAAAGGAAATAGAGAAGCAGATCACTGTGGCGGTTTAAATTATTTGTAGCTATTTTATTTTTGTTTAAGTTTAAACATTGTATTAAAATTTTAAATATATAAATTAATATTTTTTAAATTTGTATTTATATTTTTTAATTTTTTTTCCTCAAGATCAACGAATACCTATTTATGATAGAACAACAATAGCAATGAGCATATGTCGAAATCTTTTAAATTTTCCCACTAAAAAATACTAGCGGACATCCTTTGGAAAATCCCTGCAATTTGTTTCAAAGGATGCCCATTGAAAACTGCAACAGGCGTCCGTGGAACTTACTAATAGGCTTCTGTTGAAAATTGCAACGACCTTATTTGTTACAATCTGTCGATATTGTTGTAATGGATTTTGGCCATTAAAATGTCAATGAAATTTCCAACATATGGATTTTTTCAACAGTCAATTACCAATGACCCTTGGCCCGATTTAATCCGTTGGTAACGGCTAATTTCAATGGAAAAAAATAGTCATTTCCAATGGATTTGGCCATTGGAAATGGTATGCTTTTTGTTGTGTTGCCCCTCGTTGTTTGTCCTCGTGCGACTTATTATGGATCTAAGATCTTATCCTCATAAACCAAATCCCTTATTGTGCACTATTCTGTCGCGGAAGAGGTAACCAACGTGTATGTAGAAAGGTTCGCTAGTTCCTTCCTTGCATATTTGGAATACCTCACCATGCTCAAAACTTGGTTCATACAACTTATTGAGCTTATCGAACCCCAAATTCCTAGCCTCCATGGTAGTAATGAAAGCGCGTCTCTACGATAATACATTGACCACCACATTTTCCTCATCTTTCTTAATTTTAATTATATATGAAAAGGTCTCGACGAATTTTATTTACTTGGCATCTCTATTCTTTCGATTGGTTTATCCCTTGAGATGTTTGAGGATATCATGGTCGATGTGGAAGACGAACTCCTTCACCAATAGAGAGTGCTGCAATATTTCCCAGGCTCAGACAATGGCGTAGAGTTCCTTCAACTAGAATCGCTCTCCACTTCAAATATCTTGTTAAAGTTTCACAAAGATAGAACATTCACAATGGTGATACCCACTTTAAGTGCCAAACATCTCAACATGTGCATCTCCTTATTCGAAAGACTTGTTCTTTTTATAACCACAGTGGGTGGTGCAGCTATAGTACTGAAGTTCTTCACGAATGGACGATAGAAGCTTGCTAGCCTATCAAAGCTTCAAACACAGGCAGCATTCATTGGTGTGGCCATTCTTCTAAGGCCTTGATTTTATCCTCAACTAATCGTGGTTCCCGTGAACTCACAAAGAAACCTAGGAAAACAATATCACTAATGCAAAAGGAGCACTTCTTGAGGTTTGTGTATAGTTGTTCCTTTTAAAACGTTTCTAACACTTGCTCAAAATGTACTATATGTTCATTCAAACATTTGTTGTGAACTATAATATCTTTAAGTTAAAAATGATAAATTTTACTTATGTGGGTCTCGGCACATTGTTCATTAGCCTCATTAAGGTGATAGGGGTGTTGGAGAGTCTGATTTTCGTTACCAGCCATCCGTACAGTCCTTGCTTTGTCTTGAACATCGTCTTCTATTCTTCACTTTCTTACATGCTGACTTGGTGATATATGCTCCTGTCATCGATCTTTGAAAATATCATTGCCCCATTCAACTTATCAAGCATGTTATCCGGTCGTAGAATGGAATGTCGATACTTGATTTTGATATTGTTAATGGTTCGAAAATTGACATACACCCTCCAAATCACGTCTTTCTTTGATACTAGTAGTACAAAAATTCACATTGTCTTGGATGTAGCCTTTGACCAATAGTATTCGACTTTTTGTTGTAGTTACTTTGTTTCTTAAGGATTCATGTGGTATGTTCGCCAATTAGGCAATGGTAATCCGGGTATGAGGTTGTTTAATGCCTCGTATTGGTGGCAGTTTGGCTGTTATATCTTCAAGAAAGAAATCACGATACTTCTCTCATATATGTGTGATCTCAGGGGAATACTGTGTTGTACTTTGACCTATCAAAACAACTTTATAAATTTATATAACAATGAGGTTTAATTCCTCAAAGCCTTGCAAATAGCAGTAGTTTTAATATAAAAAGTTAAGTTTTTTTCGGTTCAATTTAACTTGCAAATATTGACAATGTGAAGTATTAAAGGATGCTAGTCTTACCTACTTTTTATTGCAGACGAAATAATATTAGTTCATCCTATCATGTTTTCCCTCACGATTGAATTGTCACGATTAACCTAGTAGGATGTGTCCCACTTGCATTTGTACAAAATCACAAAGTACTTCAACGTGGTGCTTGCTAATGTTTAATGGTACGATGACTAGTTCGGTGACTTTGAGCTCTCATTGGTTGTTGAGCCATTGAAACTTATAAGGATGGGGATGCTTTGTGGTCTCCAAACCTAGTTTTTTTTACCATGTAAGCACTTGCAACATTAGTACAAGATGCATCTTATCATGAGTAGTCATCCACTTTATGGATACTCAATCTCATCATTTTCACTTTCACTTTCACTTTCATTTAGATCTTTCTCGTTTAGAGACTCATATTCTCCGCACTTGAAACATATTATTTCACAAGTATGAATAGATTTAGAAGGAATCAATTTTTTATCTTCTCCTTTGATGTCTTTTAGTGTCTCGGGAGCTTTACCCATGCAACGACTAGTTGTTCTTAATTTATTTTGAATTATTGATGGTTGGCCTACATACCATGTTTGTGGTGTCCTTGCTCGGTTCGCTACTTAATTTTCCTTAAATTGTTGCTCAATTTGAATTGAGAAATGAAAAATATCTCGCAAATTGTGATAGTTTTGTCTTTCTACCTATATAATAATCTGTTCGTTTAAACCATCTAGAAATTGTTTCGTTACAGTTTCTCATCTTCCTCAATTTCTATCATATTAAAAATATGTCCAAATTCTTCGAAATACTCTTTGATTGTTTTATTTCCATCGGTTAATATTCTATATCTTCTTTGTAAACCAATATGGAAGTATTATGGTACATACATGAGCGCTTTCATTTCCCTCCACGTGGCTACTTGTTCAAGACTCGCACGATGTGAGTAGTCACCTTTCGATTCCACCAAAAAAGGGCACCAATCGTGGATTACATCAGTGCGTATTGTAATTTTTTGCTCTATGTAAAAAGCATAGATATCGTTCATCGGCATATTCTAATCAAGATAGGCTTTCAGGTCAACACGTCCAACACAAATATATGGTTTTAATTCAACATATTATCGTCGTGTTTTTTCTTTGTCTTTGAGGTGGTTCTTTATCATACACATCCTCCTTAAGAACGATGTGGTGTCATCGTGGTCATTGGGGTAACTCATCACTATCTTCCTCAAGATGGGTTCGAGGTTATGCTCGACATTCTCGTTGTCTTAAAGAAATAATTTTATATTTTCCCCTTCCTTATATGTGTCACTTGAGTCCTTTGATTTAGGGGTGTTGGTCAAGGTCTAGTTCAATGGAGAAAACTAGGGATGTTCAATTCAAGTTATCCAGACTGACCCCATCTGGATCGAACCAATCAATACAAACTATTTAAAATATGGATTATCCAAAGAATCCATATTGATTCAAATTTCAGAATTCATTCGGGTTCAGGTCAATTTAAACCCGAAGAGCCGAAACAATCCAATTGAAAAAAAAAATTAAAAAACAAATTAAAACACTAAAAAATAATAATCGCTTTTGTTTTTATATTTTTTATTTTATATTTAATAATTTTATTTTTGTTTCATGTTAAAAATGTGAATTATTGAAGAACCCTAGTAACCCAAATTAGGTATAGTATCCCAAAATTCCGAAGAACTCGAAACTTAAATAACTCGAATTACCCAAATAATGAACTGCCTTAAGAATCCAAATTATCAAAATGTTATTTGGTTTATTTGGGGTCTAATTCTATTGAATTCAAAAGATCGAAAATGTTTGGGCTCAATTCAGGTCTAGCTTTTCAAAACCCGAGAAATTTAAATCGTAACCCGTATTAGTCACCCCTAGAAAAACTAATTTCAATCTTAATTGATTTGGGCTCAAATAAATTTTTTCATATAGTACTCAAACTTCTTCTTCACTATTTATGATGCGTTGTTCTGTAATCTTCTGCTCTTCTGTGCAGGAGTAGACCGTGAGAAAATTTTCTCTTATATGTTCTTTGATTTAGTTCTCCATCTGGGCGACCCTCCTTAGGTGCAGTTTTGTTTCCAAAGAGTAAGCGGTGATGGCCGATAAGAGAAAAAACAAGTGGTGGTTGGTCAGTGCGAGGAGGTGACGATCGAAAGAAAGGAGAAATTTTTTTGACAATTAGGGTTAACCAAAAATCCAACAGTATGTGGCGATTGAAAGTTTTATGCATGTTATGTAATATTAAATAGTTATAGGGTTAAAAGGTAATTATTGAAATGTTCAGTAATATAAATATAAAGGAAAATTAATTTTTCAATATAGGATTCATTATTCTAACGAATCAAAACCCTAACCATCAGAGAGAAACGAAGAACAAAAAGTCGTTTTTTTCGTTCCCGACCAAAAATTTGCGTCAATTGTTGACAGCATATTCTGATCTCGGCGTGGATACGCGTAGAGAACTTGTGCGTTCAAGTCTCACATCCGTTTGTTGTCAGATTCGACAAAACAGGTAACATCGGATTCGTTCTTCTTTGTTTTCGTCGAAACAATATGAACCTAATCTTGAATATGACTAGATCTATAATTGGATTGTTAAAAAACATGTTTCCGCACCCGAATAGCAACCCAAAAGCGATGACCGGTAAAAAGAAAAAGAATGAATGATGGTCGACCAGTAAGAAGCGGCGACGCCGGAGAGAGAAAAGAGAAAAAAAGTTTAGCAGCTAGGGTTAAATTAGTGCTCTAATATCGTAATAGAGTTTGATAAAGAGTTAATTGTTATGATTGATTTTATATAATATATATACGCATTTTACTGTGACGTGTGATCAAATTATTTGAAAGTAATTTTATAGTTGTATTTTATTTATATTCTCTTATAATGGAAACCCGCAATCACTACCTTTCGTATGTGTATTGGACGAAGCTTCAAGATTTATATAATAGAATGAAAACTTAAAAATAGATAATCTTATACAATATTACATACATTTTCAATACACTACAATCAATTTCGGACGGCCGAATCCGTCCGGAAAAACAATTCTAGACGGATTTCGGGCGGTTCGCATCCATTCGAAAACGAACGTCCGTAAATCAATTTTTTTAATTCGTTCCTATTTACGAATAGAAAATAGTCTGTATATCGTCCTTAAGTATAGAGGAAAAACTCTGCCCACAAAACATTGGAAAAAATTTCGGACGGACGAATCCCGTCCAAAATTTTTTCACATACAAAAAAAGTAAAAATTTGGTCAAATGAAAGAGGTCAGTAAGACGTGAGGTGATGCAACGTTTGGTCCACCGTAAAGAACTCGTTCATGTGACATCGAATCTCACTTTTGTTTTCTCTTTTTCTGCACTCTCTCTTCGTTCTCCTTGAATCCAATTCGTGTTAGTTTTTCTTGGACAAAAAAGATGAGGCTATTTAAGTTGTAACCTGTAACTTGAACCAAAATTACATTTCTAAATGATATATGGATGACTATCTCATCCGTCCGAAAAATTTTGGACGGACAAAAAAAAACCGTCCACAAATTTTTGGACGGGAAAATTTCAAACGGATGTGTCATCCGTCTGAAAATTTTGGATGTGGTAGCCGTCGCCGTCAGAAAAATTCATATGAAAATTAAAATTTTCTAATGGTGATGTAGAATACAGCTCCGAAGTAAACGACTCAAATCTATAACTATAATTAAAGTAGCAGAATTCCTCAAAGTCTAAGAGCTAGAAGACGGGTTACATCTTCGACATCGATCTGATACTTTTTCCAATTAATATCTTGAGCCTTCAACATTACACCTTCTAAGAGTCGAATATCTTGTCTAAGATACTCCTGCAAATCAGATTTCATTTCGGGCATGGCCATTGATTTAAATGGCATTCTCTTTCTAAAGTAATCAAGACCCACTTGACAAAAAATCTTTCTCTAAAACTCCCTTTCGCTTTAGAGAAGACAGTTCGAGCTAGAGGGTTTTGAATCCAAGGTGGTGGAAGTCATTCGTATTTACCAATTAAACTATCAAGCAAAGGTAATATATATATATTTAATAATAGGGTAGACAAATATGTGCCTCCAACAAAATATGAGGTAGTAATTAGTTAACCAACAAGGTACATTCTAGGCATTATTATTAAATGCACATATTAATTAGTTAACCAACGACATGTACCTTTCACTTTATACATGGTCCATGTTTTATATACAATAACATGTAAACCACTCAAAAAAATATATGTCATATTCGTGTGTAAATATAGGATTTGATAAATATATATCGATAAGATTTTTTTGGTACGAATCAAAAATTACGAGTGTCGTTGTCGAGTCTTCCTTATTTGACTCTATACACATACACGCACAAGGTATTGTCTTCGGTAAAAAAAAAATGACATTGAGTAAAGATTATTTACAAGACTACAAATGTTTAACCCTATTCTTTGATAAAAATAATATCCGTAAATTTGATGTCGGAACAGAATATAAGATATGGTAATTCATATTATTTGGGATATTAGTGTTGTGGAACACCGATTATTCTATTAGAATAGATCTATAAATTAAAAAGCATAAAACTATATTATTCATCCAAATTTGAGTCTCTATCGGTCGAGGAGCGATTTTTACATAGATTTCCCTAAACCCGAAAAAGTCCATTGAGGCAAAATAAAAACACTTAATGTTATAAAAAAAATTATTGTGACATTATTAAATGAATAGTCATGTAATATAATACTCCTTTCGTATTTTAATGAGAGAATTATGAATCTGTATCATTACCTTTACAAAGATTGAGCGAAGTAACATACAGTTTAATACAAAGTAAACAATATATATATATATAGATATATATATAATTATTAAATTTGCCTCGAAAATATTTAGCTCGCAGATACAAGTTATTTTATTTGAAATAGTATTAAACGCGTTAAAATAGAAAACTGTTGATTTCCAAAATTTGGTTAGTAGTCACATCACAAATTTTAGATGAAATTTATGTTTTCCAATATCATTTAATAGTTTTCGTATATAAATTTCTCCACGAAGAGTTGTTTAAAATGATTTCTTAAAAAGGTATACAACATCAATGCTTTTGTTTTTACACGGTGAGTTAAAGTTCAAAGATAATTAAATGATCGGTAATTTATTTTGATATACATATTATTTCATGATCCGAAATCAATTTTTTATAATATTTTTAGATATAAACCATAATCTCATTTACAAATATTCGAATATAAGATCGGGAAGTTGTTTTTTTACCTTTCTATAACGAATAAAATTATCTTAAAACGAATATTTTTGTAATCTATAATTATTTATAAATAGAAGTAAATGTAATTAGGAAGGAAAAGGGAAAAAATTGTAACAAAATTATTTAAAATAAATTATTTGGTCAAATGATTTAATAATAACCAGAAAGAAAATAGAAACAAATTCGAGGAAGAGAAAATACTTCATCGGAACCCTAGTTGACCTGTTGCTTTGTCATTGTAGACCCGTCTTGCCATCTTTAACGCAAGGAGGTGCCTCGTCACCAATCCACGATTGTCTTCGGCCACCGCTCACCCGTTTAGCAGTCTTCAACACCCGAGGAACCACAAAGAAAACAAAAACAAAATTGAGGAAGAAGAAATACCTCATTGGAATCCTAGTCGATCATGTTATGAATCAATTTGTAAACTCCAATGCAGGAGAGACTGCTTCACCGGACGCAGAGATGGGATCGCGCAACATGGTTTCCCTATCCTCAAGGGTCAGGTTGCAGCGAGCGGCTCCCAGTGCAGCAGAGAGAATAGGCTGAAGGGCATTGATCCACTCGTCCTTTTGTCGGCACAATCGCGAGTGATGAGGGAAGAGGAGAAAGTGGAGAAGGAGGTGGAAGGCCTTTCGATTGGATCTAGCATAGAGCCTTTGTCCAGAATCCCTAAATTGGTGTTTGTTGCCAAGTCCAGATATGGTATTGATGGAATGAAGCAGTTGCTTCAACCCGAGCAGCGATGTCTCGTCGATACCACCGACGGTGATCCAACACAGGAGAGACTGTAGAGAGGATAAGACAAGGAGTAACTGAATTTCTAGTCAAGCACTTAAAGAAAAGAATATGAAACGATTATGAGAAAGAGGAAAAGTCGAAGTAGATGTCGTAATTCTCGATCCATTGAACGACGAGAGAGGAAGAGTCAAGAGGCGTTGGAATGTTTAGGTTAAACTTCAATTTGTTTTAATTTTTTTAGAAATAAGTTAAGGTGATGTGGCAAGCTAAGAGGCCAAGAAAAAACTTGCTTTTTATATATATGATTTGACAGAATCATGTGAATCAATGACTAACAAAAAAGAAACATTTTGTCACTAACAACTTGAAAGTCCAAATGCCAATATCCAAATAATCATAGATTAACTTGTTACAGTTCAGTTTGTGAACAATTTATTATATACGGTTGGAGTTTTATTTTTTCTTTTAAAATATATTAATGATTATTAAATTTGATTAAAAAATCATGGACCAGTCGTAATTCTCAATATACTTTTTGTCTAGAGAAATCCCTTATGAATTGTCTATCTTAGAAAATAACAATCAAACAATGTATTTTCGTTATTTGTATGTTGGAATGGACGAAATGCAGAGCGTTGATTGGTTCTCACAGTAAAGCTTTATTGGAGATGATCGATATTCTACCTTTGTCAATAGTCGTGATACGATAGGTCGTTTCTTTATCTTCCATGCAATTGGGGAACCTCCAAATAAAACCATATATCCACTAAGTGATCGTCTTGTCTTGTGACAGATAATCCAATCAGAATCGCAATAACCATAAAGTTACAAGTCGTTGGTGGAACCCAACAATATACATTGCCTTAGAGAACCCTTCAAATATCGTACAACTCGTCATGTCGCGTTCATATGATCAGTGGTCGGTTGTTGCATGAACTGGGCCAAGACATGGACTGCAAAGCACATTTCAGGCCTGGTGATAGTTACATAAATCAATCGTCCAATCAATTTTCGGTATCGTTCAAGATTGTCATAAGGGTCATTTGGAGAGTCTGATAAGTTATTATTTTGTTCATTGGGGATAGTCACCAGTTTTAAGCCCAACAATCCACACCTAGAGATAATGTCAAAAGCATATTTGCGCTGAAAAGATAAAACACAGCCGAATTCCGAGTTACTTTAACTCCTAGAAAATATATCAACTTTTTCAGATCCTTCATGTGAAAATAACTTTTCTGTTTTACTTGTTTTCGTTTTTTCATGTTCTTATAGGTTTTTATGCGTATTCGGTTCATTTTGGAGCTAAAGGACGTGCACAAGACAAAGTACCAACATGGAGGATCATCATGGGACAAACAGGATGAGAATCGGCAAGGACTAGCCACTACCCGCGCGGGTAACTCCCTAGCCCAAGCGGGCAATTGTTACGGTGATTTTGTCTAGCAAATTGAGCACGAGTCGGGCAAGAAATACCACGCATGGGGCCTCAGCCCGAGCAGGCATCACCTCAGCCCGAGCGGGCATCACTTCAGCCCGAGCGGGCATCACCTCAGCCCGAACAGGCTGCGTCTTTCTCCATCGCGTTCTTGCGCGATCTTCCGCGCCGTACCCGAGCGGGTCACTTACCCAACCCGCGCAGGTCGCGTCCGTCACCTGCAACTCCAAATAAGTTAATTTGACTTAAAAACAAAGGGATTTTGTTGGGGACTTATACAATAAGGAAAACGACTTTGGAGAAGAGGAATAAGTGATATTTTGCTTGAATGAAGTAATGGAAACGTCACCCAACTTATTCAAGAATGAAAACTCATAAAAAGACAACAATCGGTGGCTGCTGCAACATAAGGAATAACTGAATGTCCAGAAGGAAAGAAGGGAGAAAAGGAAAGAAAAGAGGAAGGAAAGAAGAGGAGAGGAGTTAGGGGTCGAGCTCATTCACGCAGTTGTCGGTTCTTGATCAAGGAGAGAGTAGAGAGAGAAGAAGGAGGTTCTTGCGAAGGAGACTTACAAGGAGCATTGGAGATCAACCCAAGACTTCGGTTTTGTTTGGATTTCATTTTTCCTTAGACCTTTTATTTTTTTTATGTTTGTTTACGGACGCATGAGCGAGTAGTTTGTTTGCTCTATGAGAAGGGATTAACCCATGGCTATCTCGGACCACTTTTGATTTATCTTTGAATGCATCTTCCCATTTTTGTTCATCTATTCTTTATCTGAATTCTTAAATGATTTGTGTTTACGAATGCCAAGTAAATGCATGTGTTAGGGGTTAGGAGAAGGACTGAAAGGAGAATTCTAGTCCTAGAAGATCAAGTTTAGAAAACCGAGGTTAGACCACGAAAGTAGGGTAGCAGCGGTTGAGGGTAAAACGGATGAATCATAGATCTTATGGGTTTAGTTCAAGGTGTCAGCCACGAGTGTAGGGGATAACTTGACTAGATCACGTGTCTATGCCTCGAGAGAGGGTAGATATCATATTAGGATCGTCTATCTTAGATAACTTGACTGAGATTGCATGATAGATAGGTTGATTGTTGGTTTCGGTAGTCTTGTGGTGAAACTGGATTCTTGGAACGGTTGTCTCATTCTTAAGAATTATTGTTTTTAGTATTTCATTCTTAAAACCATATTTCATTCGTTATCAAGTTTGATTCGTAGTTTGAGTTTAGGTTGTTGATGCGTTATCAAAGTTAAACAAATAACCTAAACTACCCGTAAGTGCACGGCACGTGTGTAGTACTTCAGGTGTCGATCCCACAGAGACTATGCAACACAACTTAAACTCGAACTACGAATCAAACTTGCTAACGAACAAAATATGGTTTTAAGAATGAAATACTAAAAGCAAATAAACAAACTAGTTC
>CM071868.1:4787317-4805421 GCA_036759665.1 Gynandropsis gynandra
GGGGGAGAGCATGCTACAGAGGTTCTGTTCTGTGGATGATCAACTAAGACGTTCTCTACATTCTCTTCCCTAGTCGGAGCTATTACAGACTCCCCCAAGGGAGGATCGTCCGCAACAAGCACTGATGTCGGCGGAAGGGTTTCTTGATTCAGCTGCAATTGTTGTACATCAGTAGCCTTGTCTACTACCTGTCTAACCTTAGTCATCCTTTTGTCAGCTCTAGTGCCAAGATCAGTTACCCGGGGAGGCTCACTTACAATACAGGATCTCGCCGAATGCCCCCTCTGATGGCAAAGACTACAGCAAGGTGGCAACCATTCGTATAAGACATCTATCACAATTTCCTCCCCAGACTCAAATCCCAAGACCAACTTCTTCGGAGGTTCGACCTTCAAATTCACCTCGACGTAAATCCGTGCTATGTCAAGGTTTTCTTTGGAATCAGTTGCTGGGTCCAAATAGAGAGGCTCACCAACACAAGAGGCTATTCTACTGATGCATTCACGACTGAAGAGCTTTGTCGGGACATTCCTCAACCTCACCCAAGTCGGTACCGAATCCAATGAAGGCTTTTCCACTCGATGGTCAGGATCCCACTCAGACACGAACATGGCTCTATCACCAATATACCATAAACTACGTGCAAGAATTCTGCCACGAGTAACTTCCCCCGAAACTTTGAACAAGAATGCTCCATTACCCAAATCTCGCACTCTGATCCTGTGCCCCTTCTCTGCCCAGAGAGAGTTGGCCCAACCTATAATCCTACCTATCGTAGGTGGATGACCATAAAACTGACCGATGAGGAACTCTTTCCATTCTGCCTTCGCCGCTCTGATAGAATCATCCGGAATCAACACAAACGGCACCCCGAGCATCGCTTGGCGGCGAAAGAAGGAATGGTGAAGGCGGAGTAGAAGAAGGGGTAGTAGATGGAAGGGGAGGTTGAAGAAGAGGGGATTTGAACAGGGTTGAGCTCGGGGGGAGAAGGAGAAGGGGATTTGAAGGGGGCTTAGGGGGAGAGGGAATTTTCTTCCCCATGTGTGTCGGTTAGGGATTTTCTCGCCGGCCGGCAGTGGCCGGCCGCCGGTGGAGGTTGGTTTGGGTGGTTAGGGTTTGACCCAGTGGGGGTCGCCGGTGGGGGTTGGTTTTTTTTTTTTTAATGTTTAGATTTCGTTTTGTTCTGAGGATTGGATAATTTTTTTATTATAACCTTTGTAATATTTATACATATTTCCACTAATAATTAATTTTTCAACAGCCCCAAACATAATGCAACCTAAGATTACTTTCATTCCATATTTCTTACTAAAGAAAAAAACACATTACAATTGAATGAATTAAAATTCTATATATAATGTAAGATGTTTGAATTCATACTTAAATTTTATGTTTTGGGTTATAAAAGATATTTAATATTTGAAGATCTTTATATTTGATCAGAATCACAACGAAGGTTCTCTTCCGTACATTTCCATAAAAACCATCAATCGCACCGACTTTTTGTTTAATTATTTAATTTCACATCTATTAACTCCACAACCAACTTAATAATTAGTGCCTCAATTGTTACGTACGAAGTAATATATGTTTAAAAAAAATATTTGACAACACCTAAACGCAACAAGATACTGAGATACATTATTTTCGCCTACAACTATAATCAAATATTTCGGTTACTATATAAATGAAACCAATATATGTACATATATTTTCAGTAACATACCTCATTATACATATAAATAGGTTTGATCCTATTTTTACTTTCAAATATGCAGTCACTGTCGACAATTGATCAAAGTTAACAACGACGATAACTATAAACCTTCGACAACCACTGTGGTTTTGAATAGAAAAACATACAATAAATCAAACCTTAATAATATGGTAATTACACAATGGAAATGACAATTGCTCAAGGGTTAAAGAAAAAAAAAGAGATAGTCCATTATATGATATTACATAATATTATTGATAATCTATCGACTAAACTAGTAGACAAAGTGGGTTGTAACAAAAAAAAATTAAGCAAAAAAAAAAAAAATCAGTACTCCACCACATGTCTATGTACGTGGAGTACCAAGACATTTTTTTTTCTTCCACATTTTTTTAATGTTGCTTTGACAACAGCTGTGAGTGTGACATCCGTCGCAGTAACTTGGTGTTGATGACCATCTGCGAGATATTTATTAGACCCTCCTCCTCCTCCTCCTTCTACTTCTTCCTCTATAAAAAAATGATTATTTGTTTAATTAAGGAATTAATGCAAATAAAAATTAATTAATCCTATGCAAGAAGATCGAAAGATTCCATATTTAATTCCATACTACATGAAATATTCTCTTCATGTGATTACCAACCCATCTAATGATCCAAACCCAAATCCCACCTAAATCTAATACACACTCTTGCACGAATTCGAATTTTAAAGAGAAACACAACAAATGTATGCCTCTCAATGATATTATCAATGTCGGATCTAACCGAAATAAGTATAATCAACTGTAAAATCCAATAAATTACATTGCTTTAGAAAGAAAAAAGAGGATGTATTTGTATTTATATATAAAGACTCGGTAAAGGAGAAAAAGTCTCATATGGGCAACAGCGAGGAGTGGACCACGGCAACTTTCAAGGAAGAAAATGACCGACACTTTTTCTTAAGGTTAAGTTCGGACTGAGGGGGACAAATTGGTAATTGCAAGATATGAGTTAAGTGGGACCCAGCAAGGTTGAAAACAGCACACATGTGGTGAAGGATCTCAGCGAAGACTCCAAGGACTTTTTACACTTTGATGCAACTGACCAAAGTCACAGAACCATCTATCTACCTAACATTGGACGCTAAGTTATTTGTACTAACAATAAGCCAAGAAACTATGTCTGAATCCGTACAAAACCACACAACAATCATGATGATGATGATTATGATAATGATGATGATGTAAGAGTAAAAGGACTGACATTGCTCAGAAAGGCAAGCTCTTGGAGGTGGAACTTGCAGTGAGGGATTTAAGATGTTCCGAAGGGACGAAATCATGCGGTAAATTCGCCCTCCTCACGATTCTCTTCATGTTGTTTTGTAGACTCTGTTGGACTAACTGCTTCACCGCTTTCCTCTCCACGCTCATCCGATCGTCAATCTCGTCTTTTGACGCCCCGCCTTGGGTTAAAGAGGACGTTGAAGTCCCGTAGATGGGAGCGGATACCGCCCCACGCGATCCTACGGGGCTCTTGGACACTTGCTTTCCCTTGTCCATTCTTAGGCATTCAAGTATCCTTGATGCTCTTTTTTGAGCCAATGCAGTTCCTAGAAGGGTTAATTCGAGCAATGCTGATTCGATCCCTGCCTCGATCATAGCTTGTCGATCTCCATACGCTTTGTGAGCCATTAACATGAGAATGTAGGTTGCTTTCTCTTGGCAACCTGATGAATCCGTCCAATTCAAGACGTCCACCAACACAGGGAACGCGTCCGGGACCGCACTGATAGCTTTGCGACCTTCGGGGATGGAAACTACATTGCTCAAGATGGCAAGAATCCTCTCGCTCACTTCCATATCACCCAATGTGTTCAACAAAAACACCATCACATCGGTTTCGAGGATGAATGAAACGTTAGGCTGATGGAGTGAGAGATTGTAGAGTGCTCGAAGGGCGTCTTCTCTGGTCTGTGCACTGCACGAATCATTCAAGTTGGTAAGTGTTTTCACCAAGAACGGTATCGCACCAGACGAACCAATGATGGGTTTGTTCGAATCCAATGCGCTTAATCCCAGGAAATTCGCAATGACTGCTTCTGCAATACTTGGGTTTGGAGCATTTGGGGATTCGATTAGCTTCAGCATCTTGTGGACTGCCCCTGCTTCAACGATCGCTGCTTTGTTCCTGTGAATCATTCCCATGAAAGTACTCAGATTGCTGTCATGCAAATAAGGAAAGAGAAGTAACGAAGGCTAGCTAACCCGTCATTTCCGATTCCGAGATTCAGCAGAGCGTAGAGGGAAGCGATTAAAACATCTGCGTTTGCGTCTGCGATTCGCGAGTCGTCTATCAAACTGACCAGCGGCGGAATCGCTCCTAGCATCGCCAGCGTCACTCTCGCTCCCGAGTCTTCCTTCGCCAGCAACCGCACTTTTCTCGCTGCCGCTAATTTCTCATCTCCTCCTCCGCCGTCACGCACCGCCTCAATCTGCAACTCCTTGACGACGCGATTCAGTTCCTCCAGCGTCTCCTCCTTCTTCTTCGTCTCCACATCCGCCTCCGCCTCCGAAAAATACAATAGGTCACAGAGCTTCTCCGATATCTCCTTGTCCTTCTTCTTCTCCGCACCATATTCCCTCTGTTTCCCCTCGAATGCCACGCCTTTTGACGCCGGCCCGACCGTTATCACTTTCTCTCCAATGCCGTTTCCTCCGCCGCCGGTGTTATCTTTCTGGAGATCGTGGCGGTAATGAGAGCTTCTACCGCAGCTGACGGCGTCGAAGATTTTCCGGCGGAATGACGCTCGCCAGAGACGGAAATGGTTGGCGGAAGAGGATGAAGAGGCGGGAGTGGGATCGAGGATGAGAGAACCGACTTTCTCACGGTTATACTTAGCCATTATCTCCGATCAGTTTCCCGGCGACACTATATGCATAATCACTGAGAGGGAGAGAGAGAGAGAAAGAGAGAGAGAGAGATTGCTCTGTTTTCTTTTGTTTATTTGGAAGCGAAAACAGAGGAAACTAAATGATTTTTAGAGATTTGCAACTATTGAAGCTTTCCTTTTTCTTGTTTTTTAAAATATTCTTATTGTTTGTGCCTTGTTTATTAACTATAAAACAAAATGTGTATATATATATATATCGATCTACTATACACACACAAGTACTAAACTTTCAGAATTTATACAATAATAATTTATCAACCTTAAAACTTACTTAAATATATTCATTTTAAACATATAATTCAAGATGATGATAAATTATAATTTGAATGATAAGTTGTACAGATCGGTTATGACATAAATTTTAGATTCATATATATAATATTGGATAACTCTAAATTCTAAAACTAATTTTTGGGATTAAGCTCAAACTCATATTTGATATAATATTAAAGTATGGTTTATTCCAATTTGAATATACCGATGGTAGTCCTCGATTGCGATGTCCACATTCTAAAATCAAATCTGGACTTAAAAAAATGTTATAATAAGTTGTCCGATAATAATTAGAACATAAACTTTAAACTTATATATATGGTATTAGCTTTTGGTTAATTAGATCTAATTTCATATTTAATATTATTTTTTTATTATTTTTTTACTAAATAAATGTATTTATCTACCAATGTCCCTACCATATGTCAAGTATCAAAACCCTAAATTTTCTATATAATTCTTCGTATTCATCCGAAACATTTATAAATAATATAACATAAAATAAGATTTGTTTTGTCATTTTACAATTTTTACGCTAAAACTAATGAGCTTTTTTATCTTTACATAAAAAAAATTAGTGTTATTTTTCGAAAAATCTCTATATTCATTATTTAAGATATTTTTATATTTCTTTTCGTTAAAATGTTCTTTCATTTTTATTAGAGTTTCATTAGACTAAGTGGAACAGAAAACATTAAAAATGTCAAAAAAAAAAATCATATGGATATATATTAAAAATGTATATTTATTTAATACACAATTGTGTAGAAATAATAGTTTTCAAAAACAAAATAAATAGAAAAATGGTGGAAAATAAAATGGGAGAGAATAGTGTACAGAAGAGTGCATCAAAGTAGGGTGGGACAGAGTGAAGCCATCACTGTTTGTTCTTTAATCTCAGCCGTCCATCCTAATTTATAGCTTTGTCATGAAATGGGTCCCATTTGCAAAATGCTAAAATTATTCATATCCATATTTAATTTTTTTTAAAAATGGGAAAATATTGTCAAAATTTTAAATTATTTTATCTATCAATCTACTATATATATTCTAATGCATGCATGACCATATTTTAAGATTAGACAAAATATACGAAATATTCGTATTCGAATCAAAAATTCAAATATCCGCTCATACAAATAAAAATATAAATATTAGAAATCAGATATTCGAAAAATACAAATATGAATACAAATAGACTCAATTATCCGAACTATTCGTATCCGTAAATACTAAATAGAAAATTTAGTTAATATAGATACATATCTAACAAAATTGATTTTAATGATCAAATTAGAAATACAAAACATTTTTATTTTTATTTAAACACCAATTATATAAATATATAGACAAATAAACAATAAATTTATTATTGGATGACTAAAATATCAAATACTTTAAAATAACTAATATTGTTGAAGATTTAATTTATACTCAAGATTGATTATAATACAAATGAGTTGGATAATATCATAGAGACATTACAAAATATAAAAAAATAGTGATCACTAAATATATAACTTTTTTTGAATTTGATCTTAGTGTATAATCTAACAATTTGTTTCATTATAGAATTATCGAAAAAACTAAAATTAAATAACTGATTTGGAGATGAATGTGAAGATTTGATGTTTTGTTTTATTTATATTATATATCTTTGCATCATTGTGCCATATATTTTATACGTTAAAAAAATTAGATTCAGATACAGATATTCGTATATCTGAAAAATATTCAAATTTACAAATATCTGAATTTACAAATACAAATACGAATAATAAATTTGGATATTCGCTGAATACAAATATAAATAGTCGGATATTCGCAAATATTTGTTATTTGTCCAACCTATCATATTTTATAAATAAAAAATCATTATTTTTTTGTTAGATGTAGTGTATATTTTTATTATAATAAATATCGAATCCTACATATATATTTACGAAATTTTTTTTAGATTAATATTTCTAATATTCTTAAAAAATAACCAATAAATTCCAACAGATTTTCCTTAAAAATTTGTACAAATAGTTTCCTCGATGAAAATGCGAAAGGTGACGAATTAATTAATTCATAGACATTTTAAATGATTTCATTATATATCACATTAAAAATAAATATAAAATATGTGAAATTGTATAAATTTATTCAGTTAAAAAAGTATCAAATAGCGCATAAAAGGTTATTATATAAATTAAAATGTTTTTATATAAATATATAGGTGTATATATATATTAGGTTATATATTTATCTATATATATATGTAATACGAAATTATTATATGTGTAATCTTCTCCGAACATATTTTATAGTAATTATTTTGGTAAGGTGGGTGGGGGCGTCGCAGACGATTAAAGCCAAGCGATCTTTCTGAAGCACGTCGAAACTCAATCTGGCTTTTTCCAACATTATAAAAATTTATCGCCCTAAGTAATTAATGAAAGCCTCGGTCTGATTAATAATACCTGCTATTTATATTTATATTTATATTTATTTTTTATTGATATCCAGATTTATTATTTATATTTATAAATTTAAATATTTATAAATACAAATATTTTTGGAATATACAAATATTCGTCGGATATACGAATATATATATCTGAACCTCAAATTTTTTAACGTAAAAAATATATTTAAAAGAATTTTAATAAAAAAACTAATAATTATCAAATATAATCTGAAACTAAAATTCAAATCGTATAAAAATGCAAAGATAAATAATATAAATAAAACAAAGCACTAAATCTTCACCATTATATCCACATCAGTCATTTAAATTTAGTTTCGTCGATTATTCTACGAATATCGTCAATTCACCTAAAACAATAAAACAAATTGTTAGATTATACAATAAAATAAAACTCGCAAAAAAATTATATATATTTAGTGAGTTAGGTGTTTTTCATATACTATAATGTCTCTATAACATTATCCAACTTATTTGGATTAGAACCACGAGTGTAAATTAATCTTCAACAACAATCATAAATATATTAAATATTTGTCTATATATTTATATAATAAGTGTTTAAATAAGATTAATAATGTTTTTATTTTCAATTTGATCATCAAAATTAATTTTGTTATATATGTATCTATATATTAACTAAATTTTCTATTTAGTATTTACGGATACGAATAATTCGGATAATTGAGTCTATTATTTGTATTTGTATTTGTCGAATATCTAATTTCTAATATTTGTATTTGTGTCAGCAGATATTCGAATTTTCAGTTCGAATACGAATCGGATTCCCTACCACATTCACGAACCCTATTCTTGACCCTTTTGATGAAGAATTTAAATTCAAAATTTATGGTAAAAATATAATTATAAGGACTTATTTAACCATTAAAAATCATTAGATTTGTCTTCTATATTAAAAAATCCCGAATTTATTCCAATTGTTTTATATCACTTTGAGCACCAGATCAATATATCATATATTCTAATATTTAAAAATGATATATTATCCATAAAGTAGGGTTGGACAAATTATTCGATGTATATATCCGTTGGAAAACGCCTAAAATCCGTTGGAAAAGGCACTTTCCAACGAACGACAATAGATTTCAGTCCATAGGGAATCGACCGTTGCAAATCGGATCCGTTACAATTTGCAACGGAGGTGCAACAGATAAAATCCGTTGCAAAAGTTTAACGGACATTGCAACGGACTCTTGTGACGGATGCCCGTTAAAAATTCCAACGGATGCCCGTTACAAATTTGCAGCAGATAACCGTTATAATTTGCAACGGATGGCCGTTACAATAACGGATGTCGTTGCAATTTTGCAACCGATGTCCGTTGACATATTGGCAGAAAAAAGAGCGCGAATTTAAAATTTCCAATGGGCATCCGTTGGAAACTGGCGGGAAAGAGCGACGACCGTCCGTTGTAAATTGGCGGAAAAGGGAAACGGATGGCCGTCACAATTTGGCGGGAAAACATTGCAACGGATGACCGTTGGAAATTGCAACGGGCATCCATTGAAAACATCGTTAAAAAAAATAAAAAAATAATAATAATTTTTAAACTAAAAAGGTTTTTGATTAAAATATTAAAATTGTTTAAAAAAACATTTAAATTAAAACTATTCCTATTACAAATCATTTGGATCGGTTACGTCCATATCGTCTCCGCCACGATCATCACCACCTCTAGACGGAGTTACATCCGAATCGAGCCCCGATTCTTGCTGCGGCGTCGATCCCCTCACCTGGCCGGACATCAACTCAATGACGCTCTCCAAGTGTTGTATTGGCCAACACATGACATTTCGTGCGGGACCATTAGCCAAATCTTTTAACCATGTAGGAAGTCTTTTATCAGAACATTTCACCTGTACGTAGCATAAAAACAAATTAATAATTTTATATGCAATTAGTTTTAATAGATGAGTACACGAGTACTTACGTAGTAGTCTCTCAACCACGAGCCATAATGTTGAACTTTTATGTATGTGAGTTCATTTGCATTAGATGAGGACATGTATCAAGTACTTCTTCATCAAATATCCTGAATAATGAAAATACATTAAATTTGACAATCGTGACTTTTCAATCCGATCAGCCTCGAACTAACAATATCCATACACCAAGCAATGTTCGATGCATATCCATCGGAAAACTTAACGTCCTCTTTTAACCATTTTAATAATGCCATTTTCGCCGGACCAGACAATCTGAATATTGGGACATGTGACCTTCCATCTCTTAATTCCAACTCAGGTCGTCGGCATATTGACTTCAAATCTTTTCTTGATTGTATATTATCCTTGGTTTTATCCACCATATTCAAAACAATATTTATGATGTTATCAAAAAAGTTCTTTTTGATATGCATAACATCTAAATTATGACGTAATATCAATGATTTCCAGTATGGTAGTTCCCAAAAGATACTACGTTCATATCAGTTATGCCATTCACCTTGACCTTTTGGTTTACGATACCCACGATCTCCACCGCATTCAACCGATTCTTGTAAATCACCCATTGTGTTAAATATTTCATAAAGGATTTGTGTTCCGGTTTGCATGCACGGTGCCTCTTCTTTTTTTACCACGTTCTTCTGAAAATGTTTTTTATCTTTCCAGAAAGCATGGCCACGAGGAAGAAATCTTCTATGACAATCAAACCAACATGGTTTCTTACCATGTACTAGTCGAAATGAATCTGTATACTCCTTAAATATGGACATGCCAATCTTCCGTGCGTGCTCCATCTAGATAACATTCCATAGGCAGGAAAATCGCTAATTGTTCACAACAAGACCACTTTCAATGTGAAATTTTGCTTAGTAATGACGTCATAAGCAAGGATTCTTTCGTTCCACAACCGTCATAATTCATGAATTAAGGGCTGCAGAAAGACATCAAAACTTTTCTTCGGATGTTTCTGGTCTTGGAATCAACAACATCAGAAACATTACCTCTCTTTTCAAACACATCTCGGGAGGCAAATTATACGGAGACAAATCACCAGCCACAGAGAATATTGACTTCGAGATTGTCCATATGGACTAAAACCATTCGTGCACAAGCAAAGATAAACGTTTCTCGTTTCATACGCGAACTCGGGAAATATTTCATTGAAATCTTTTCAAGCCTTACCATCCGATGGATGTTGCATTATACCTTCGGTCGTTGAGTGTTCTGTGTGCCATCTCATTGCCGCAGCGGTTTTTTTCGATTCATATAACCTTCTCAATCTGTTTGCTACAGACATATAGAACATTTTCTTGTATGGTACATATTTACGTGAAGATGGTTTTTAGGCCGAAATCTGCTTGCACCGCAAAACTTGCATTCCAACGAGTCTTTATCATTTCCCCAAAACAACATGCAACTGTTTCTACAAACATCAATTTTTTCATGTGGTATTCCCAAATCTTTTAACACATTCTTTGTTTCGTAGTATGTCTCAGGAGCTTAATTATTTTCCGGTAAATATTCCCGCATTGTTTTGCAAAATGAATCCATACAATTTCCAGCCACATTGTAGTCTGTTTTAATACTCATCAATCTTGAAGATAAAGATAAACGAGACTGACCTTCACGACAATCTTCATATATAGGCTGTTTCGCCGAATTCAATAGGTTGAAGAATCGATGTGCATCGATGTTCGACATCTCTTCATGTGTTTGTTCATTAACAGCTCTAAGAAAAGAATCTGACACCATTTCCGCATATGGATTGGTCGTTGATGCTTCATAAATAACTTCTTCATTTCGTTCTACTTGTGTATCTTGCACAATATCTCTAACACCGCAATTTTCACCGTGAAAAAAACCAAATTTCGTAATTTTCAACGAAACCCACCTTATAAAGATGTTTGCAAACAATTTCTTGACTTCGATACTTCATGTTTTTGCATCTTTTTTATGGACATAACATTGTTCCGCGTTCTTGACACAAAGGCTGCATCGATGTAAAACTCATGAATTGCTCCAATCCGTGTAAGAATTCTTGTGTAATCTCTTCGGTTATAGGATCTTTTCTTCTATACATCCACTCTCTCGATCTATGTATATTTCAATTCGAAGAAGACGACATTTTTTTTTAAAATATTTTTGTTATTGATGGGTTTATGCACTCTTTGGTATGATCTAAATAGTGAACATTCCAACGGACATCCGTTGGAAATTGCAACGGACATCCGTTAGAAATTGCAACGGACATCCGTTGGAAATTGAAACGGATGTCTGTTGGAGGTTCACGTGAATTTATTTAAACCGGTGAACCTCAAAATTAACAATTTCAACGCCAACGGATGCCCGTTGAAATCATATCCAACCGATTAGTGCCCGTTGAAAGTGTTTACAAATCCGTTAATTTTGCATATTACAACAGTTAGATCTTAGAAATTACGATTTTGTAATTATAATTGATTTCATGTCGAACTCAAGCGGTGAACAAAAACCGAAATGACGCGAAATATGTAATCGAACTCAAGCGGTGAACAAAACCGAAATGACACGAAATATGTAATCAAAAGTTAAACTACAATTTCATTAAGTTCTCTTTCAATTACGCTATAACATATTGTAACAATAACCTAATGAAAAAACATTTAGGAAATGGCTTCAACTTAGAGGCAAAGTGTTGAATTCGACTCGGATCCTCTCCGCCGACACCTCCGTCGTCAAAACCAGCATCTTTACGTATATTATCGAATTCAAAAACAACCCTTATAAACTACATCACCTTCGGGAATCCTTTTTCCGATCCCGGCGGTGAAATAGTTTATAAAAGTTGTTTTGGATTCAACAATAGATATTAAGATGCTTTTTATTGATGTTTTGAGGCAATCTTAGGTTCCAATATAATTAGTAAATATTCTAACGGACACCTGTTGGTAATTGCAACGGATGACCGTTGCTTGATCACGGGAATTTATTTCGACATTTCAACCTTGAAATTTACAATATCAATGGGCATCCGTTGCAATTTCTAATGGGCATCCGTTATAATATGCAACAGACGCCCGTTTTAATTTTTTTTCCGGCTTCTAACGGGTCTTCCAACGGAGTTGGCCAACGGATTATATCCGTTATAATTCATTAATCGCGAAGGATTTCAACGGATATAGCAATGGAAAGAATCCGTTACAACTCCGTTGAAATTTGTAACGGATGTAGGCCCGTTGAAAATATCAACAAATCCGTTACAATCCGTTGCTAATGCTTCCAACGGACGGATCTGTTGCCCCGTCCGTTGGAAACAGCGAGTTTTTTTGTAGTGGTTTGAAAAAATATATTATTCACCGAAATCAAGGCTTCTACCATCAAGCTATCAACATCAAATATATTTTCAAAAAATATCGTCTTCTTCAAATAGAGATATATCTTTATCGAGATAGTGGAGGTATAGAAGAAAAGATCCCGTAACCGAGGAAGTTACTCAAGAATTCTTACATGGATTGGAGCACTTCATGAATTTTACGTTGATGCAACCTTTCTGTCAAGAATGTGGGACAAAGTTATGTCCTTGCAAAAGATGCAAAAAACATGAAGTATCGAAGTTAAGAAATTATTTGCAAACATTACAAGGTGGGTTTCGTAGAGAATTACAAAATTTGGTTATTTCACGGGGAAACTTGTGGCGTTAGAGATATTTTGCAAGAAACACTGGAAATAGAAAGAAATGAAGAAGTTATTTATGAAGCATCGACGACCAATCCATATGTGGAAATGGTGTCAGATGCTTTTCCTAGAGTTGTTGAACAAACACATGAAGAGATGCCGAACAATGAGGTACGATGATTTTTCAACCTATTGGATTCGGTAAAACAACCTATATATGAAAGTTTTCGTGAAGGTCAGGCTTGTTTATCTTTGTCCTCAAGATTGATGAGTATAAAAACATACTAAAATGTTGGTGAAAGTTGCATGGATTCATTTTGCAAAACCATGAGTGAATATTTACCGGAAAATAATCAAACTTCCGAGACATACTACGAAACAAAGAATGTTTTAAAAGATTTGAGAATACCACATGAGAAAATTGGTGTTTGTAGAAAATGTTGCATGTTGTTTTAGGAAAATGATAAATACTTGTTAGAATGTGTGGTGCAAGTAAATTTTGTCCAAAGAAACCATCTTCACGTAAATATATACCGTACGAAAAATATTTTATGTGCTTGTAGCAAACAAGTTGAGAAGGTTAAATGAATAAAAAAATTGCTGTGGTAATAAGATGTCACGCAAAACACTTGACGGGCGAAAGGATAATGTAACATCCATCAGATGGTAAGGCTTGAAAAGATTTCAATGAAATATTTCTTGAGTTCGCATATGAAACGAGAAATATTTATCTTTGCCTGTGCACCGATGGCTTTAGTCCATATAGACATTCTGGAAGTCAATATTCTTTGTGGCTGGTGATTTTGTCTCCGTATAATTTGCCTCCCGATATGTGTTTGAAATGAGCAGTAATGTTTCTGACGTTGCTGATTCCAGGACCATAACATCTGAAGAAAAATTTCGTTGTATTTTTGCAGCCCTTAATTCATGAATTAAGACATTTTTGGAATGATGGAATTCTTGCTTATGACGTGCGTAGGAAACAAAATTTCACATTGAAAGCGGTCTTGTTATGGACAATTAGCTACTTTTCTGACTATGGAATGTTATCTGGATGGAGCATGCACGAGAGATTGTCATGTCCATATTGTATGGAGGATACAAATTTATTTCAACTAGTACATGGGAAGAAACCATGTTAGTTTGATTGTCATAGAAGATTTTTCCCCGTGGACATGCTTTTTGAAGATTTAGAAAAACATTTTCGAAAGAACGTGGTACAAAAAGAAGAGGCAACATGCATGAAAATTGGAACGCGAATCCTTTACGAATGATTAAATACAATGGGAGATTTACAAGAATCGATAGAATACGGTAGGGATCGTGAACATCGAAAACCAAAAGACCAAGGTGAATGACATAACTAGTATAAACGTAGTATCTTTTGGGAACTACCATATTGGAAATCACTGATATTACGTCATAATTTGGATGTTATGCATATCGAAAATACTCGAGGGTCCAGTTCAATTCAGATGGATGTATCCATTCAAAAGGTTTTTTTTCCATTTAAAGAAATACGCAAAAAACAAAGCAACGGTCGAAGGATCTATTGTTAAACAGTACTTTTTGGAAGAAATCACATATTTCAGCATATTTTATTTCTAGTCGCATATTCTGACAAAAAGAAAGATGCTCAACATAAGATCATACAAACTATCTATATCAATAAAATCTGCAATTTGACATAATTCCTGAGATGTTTGCACCGATTGGACGTACAGGAGATAGATCCGAAGAATATTGGCAAACACCAGAGGAGTATAATCACATCTACACATATATATTACTAAATTTTCAAGAGCTATTACCTTTTGAAAGGTACAAAACAATGAAAATCAATCTTTTAAACACAAATATTTATATATATATATATTTAAAATATATATGTGTGTTAACGTACTTTCATTACAGGATATTTGATGAAGAAGTAATGGGTATATATCAGGAGACGATTCTCACAAGAACTGGCATAGATGGAGAATACATACGCCATTATAAAGATGTTGAATCGGAAGATGGAGAAGATGAAAACATGGATGGATTCAATGAACAATTGAAGGAAGACTCGCCAATCGAAGAATCTACCGAAGAAGAAATGTAAATTATATAATTTTAATATATATTTTTATCTTACTTGTTAAAATTACTTTTTTTAACTTAATATATTCAAGTTTCAATGGGCATCCGTTTGAAATGTCAACGAAAATCCTTTGAAATATTAAATTCTGATCGATACTCAGAAAATTTTCAAGGTTTTTAATTTTTCAACGGGTATCTATTGAGAAATGCAATGGATAACCGTTGAGACTATTTAGATGAACAACGGATGCCTGTTGAGACTTTCAAGCGACCAACAGATGATCGTTGATAGAGTGCAACCGACACCCTTTGGTCGAGTGCAAAGGATGCCCGTTGAAGGAATTGCATCGGGTATCCGTTGCACGTTGCAACAAATGCCCGTTAAAAAGTGTCATCATGGCTATCCTACGGCTCTAACATTGATTTTTGTTCTTAACGGGCATCCGTTGGAACATGTAAAGAATGTTTGTTGCAAGGGGAGATGGAACGTGCAACGAATCTTCGTTGAGGTTTCAACGGATTTCGTCGAGGTTTCAACGGATGCCCGTTGATATTTTTTGAAAAGTTCAACAGACATCCGTTGATAGTTCCCGCCATTTTTGCCAACAAGTATCCGTTGAACGCTTTTAATTCCCTCCATTTTTACGTTTCAACAGATGTGAAACGGATATCTGTTACAAACCTTCAACAGGCATCTGTTTGCACTATTTGTAACGAGCATCCGTTGCTTCAATCCAACGGGTATATCCGTTATACTTTCGTTGAAAGTTATCAACGGATATTATCGTTGCACGCCCCTTGCAAATCGCAACGGATGCGGATTTTCAACGATCGATTCCCAACTGTTCAACGGAAATATGGTGATTTCCAATGGATACATCCGTTGTAAATCGTCTGTTTTTTTGCAGTGTAAAATAACTAATATTGTTAAAGCGTTAATTGTACTCAATAGTGGATTCTAATCCAAATGAGTTGGACCATATTATAGAGATATTGCAAGATATAAAAAATACAAAACTCAATAAATATATATCTTTTATTCGAGTTTTATTTTAATGTATTAATTTGATAATCTAACAATTTGTTTCATTGTAGGTGAATTGACAATATTAGTACAGTCATTGACGAAACTAAATTTAAATACCTGATATGGAGATGAATGTGAATATTTGATATTTTTATTTATATTATAAATATTTGTGTTTTTGTGTGATTTGAATTTTAGCTTTAGATTATATTTATATTATATATATTTGTGTTTTCGTAGTTTTAACTTTTTTATGTTTCTTATTTTAAAAAAAAATTAGATTCGGATACGGATATAGATATCCGACGGATATTCGTATTTACAAATATTTGAGTTTATAAATACAAATAATTCCAGATATTTCTCGAATACAAATATAGAAATTTAGATATTTACAGATATTTGTTATTTGTTCAATCCTACCATTAACCATGAAATCATAAGGTTTTTTATTTAATATTATCTCAAGACATCCTAAAATCGATTGAAATTGTCCAACTGATGTCATTTTGGATTTTTTTGGTTAAAAAAATCCAACACTTTTTGGTAATGAATTTTCTTTTATCTAGATAGCGGATTAAAGTTTAAATAGATGATTCATTATACGATTTTTTTTAAGAAAACAGGTTTACTTAACGGTCATATGAACGAAATATTTGTAATAATACTTCCATGGAAGAGATGAACAACAAGAGAACGTGGAAAAAATATATGCCCATTTGTTTGGGTCATAAAATGGTCAGATTTTTTTAAAGAAATCGTACCACATGGTACTTCCTATTAAATGCAACAGTGCTTCTCAACATGTCTGTACCATAACTCTAACGCCAAGTCCCAAATATATATTAACAATTATATATGTCGTTTTATTTTTTGCGAATTAGTTATTAGTCATGAGATATTAATTTCAGTTTCATAATTCTTTTTTATTTTTCTAATAAAACTTGATTATCCAAAATTAAATATCATGTTTGAACGAAATTAATCCTAATTGATTCTAATTGGAATTGATTAAAGCTGATCCAAAATCCCTACTCTTCTTCTTGGTAGCATCAAACCATGCATTTGAGTTTTCGGGTAATTATGTTTTATTAGTGTCGATGGGGTTAGTGTAGAACCGTAAATAGATTGAAATCAATATTTTAGAATACCAATAAATCAATGGTTTAATAATGGATAGCCATCGGGCAAAGGTTTTACATCGAAGGAAAATCAGATTAATAGCCAATCCAAAATCACAAAACAGCTGTTGTTAAAAAAAATTGTTCTTAATCACCAATTTTTAATAACTTTACTGTCTAACCTTACATGAACAATAATATATACCACGTGTTGACATCTTAAATAGGGGATTATCAAAAATGCCCTTGTAGGACTAAAATGCTTCAAAAATATCATTGGTTGAAAAAAAAAGTTTCAACGTCAAATCTACCCTTAAAATATTGATAATCCCATATTACCCTTGACGACAATTTTTCTCTCTTCTCTAGAGCATCTCTAATTCTCGCGCGAAAATTACTGTTCCCCCACACCACAACAGATTCGGCGAGAGTAGCTTGCGATCGGCATCAGATTCGCTGCCAATAGGTTGAAATCCTTTGTTGTCAACAAAGAAGCTTGCAATTAAGCACGTTCCGCAGAAAAACCAGGTATGTATAGTGAGTTTTTCGTGTTTCTCTTGTGTTTATTGCAATGTCAAAGGTGACAGAGTGGGTCACAGAGTCGTACGGTCGCACTGGGTCACAGAGTCTCATCGAGGGGTCAAAGGGATCAAAGGTCGTCGCAGGGGTCCAAGGGTAAATGGGTCGAAAAGGGTCAAAGGGTCGCAGGGGTCCAAGGGTAAATAGGTCGCAAAGGGTCAAAGGGTCGCAGGGGTCCAAGGGTAAATGGGTCGAAAAGGGTGAAAGGGTCGCAGGGGTCCAAGGGTAAATAGGTCGCAAAGGGTCAAAGGGTCGCAGGGGTCCAAGGGTAAATAGGTCG
>CM071868.1:4815180-4865485 GCA_036759665.1 Gynandropsis gynandra
AACCCTTACCCTTGAAATCGATCTACTTACACTTATTGACGCCATTGAAGATTGACTCGTGCTCTCTTCTCCACCGCTGCTGATTCTTTCCTTCTTGTTGGCTTTTACTCTCCCAGAATGCGGTTTTTCTCACGTTCGAAAATTAAGGGTAAATTTGTCTTCTCTCTAGTTTTTTTTTCGATTAAATAATTATTTTAGGGAAGGGTATTTTTGAAGCGTTTTAGCCCTACGAGGGTATATCTGATATTCCGCCTCTTAAATATTGGTTCCATTAACTCGGAGTGTTGTATAAGATTTGATTGGATATTTTTAATTAATTTATAATAATAAAGTAATTATAGAATAAATGTTATTATTTGCTTTATTATAATTTAAATACGATCGGATTCGAGTTTAATTAATCAATTTCGATATTGAAATCAGTATGAAAAATTTTATTTGTAAAAATATGTTCATAAATGATACAATTGAAAACTAGATAATTAATCGATTATAATCATTGATTCACCTGTGTATATATAAAAATGTTTTTCTTTATGACAAAAGAATTTTTTTTTGTCAGAGCATAAAAAGATACAAAGAATTCATTCTTTACATATTTATATGAAGGGTTGATAATTATTTGTGAAACAAAAAAATCAATTCTGATGCACTCTATTTTCAATGGATATATATATTATTATGATTTTTGTTTATTTTTTTATGTAGTTCACAATAAACATTAATTTGGAAAATTCTTTTAAAAAACAAATTATTTCAATTGATATCAAAATCGGTCTACTATATTCATACCAAATTTAAAATTAATTGTAAACGAAATTAACAATTTTTTGTAAAATCAATGTTAATTATGGAGAATTAATGTCAAATTAACTATTGTTTCGACGATTTATCGCTGGCAATGGAAAAAGATGATTTGATTTATTTTTTTTCAGGAAACTAGGAATATTCCCGTGCGATGCGCGGGTTAATGATTTTTTAGATTACTATTAGTTTATTTGGTGATTAAGATTGGATTAGATATGAGTGTGTTCTTAATGAAATCCAAAGAATAGAAAAGGGTCTTGGTCATTTCCAGTAATTCATTTTTTTCGTTTCTTGTGGTTGATTTCTTTAACTAACATAAATCTGAAAAAGATCTGAAAACCCTTCTCATATTTATTGTAAATATGCCAAATATATAAAAAAATGTGAATAAAATGACTCATTTAACAGACTAATACTCTATTAGAATGTGTACTGCTTGTATTTACAAACTCATATTGTCTTCTTCCATTTCAGGTAGCTGAAGAAATGTCTCTTTGGAACAGGTACACACTTGACCAACCACCCAATCGGCCACGAGACGGCTGCAACTACCACACAGATTCCCCATTGGCCCCAAGTAAGTCTCTGTGTATCAGCAAACCTCTTCAGAAACTCAACCATCACCACTTGAAGAACAATCGTCACAAAGATGATTCCCACGAACAACTTGTTCTTGTGTATACCCTCGAATACATTCTTTTTCTCAAGCTTCCTTGCGTTGAACTCATTGAAAACCTGGCAAAGAACAAAGATGTTGAAGATTAACATGTCTTTTACTTCCTCAGTCACTCCGAAGATGGATTTTCCTCTAAATTGTAGTGTCAACAAGATGGATATCAAGTAAAGAGCCTGAGCTAGTAGATTTCTCCACATGATGTTAATGATGAGCGGCTCTGTTCTTCCCACTGGAAATTTCTCCATGAGTTCGATCGTGGGTTTCTCTGTGGCTAAAGCTAAGGCACCGAGAGTGTCCATGATCAGATTTACTCATAAGAGCTGAACTACAGTCAAAGGAACTTCACCGGCAGAAACAACGGCCACAAAGCTGATCACAAGGGCTGCGATATTAACTGTGAGCTGAAACTGGATGAACTTTTGGATGTTGTTGTAGACACATCTTTACCATTTGAGAACGGTTGCCACAGAAGCAAAATTATCATCTAGAATGACAATATCTGAGCTTTCTTTTGCCACTTCAGCCCCCTGAATCGCCATAGACAGTCCTATATCATCTTCTTTAAGGGCTGGTGCGTCGTTAGTGCCATCACCTGTGACTGCCACAACATGGCCTTTCTCGATTGATTTCGGACTAAACCCTTTGATTTACCAGTCAATTTATCGAAACCCAAAGGACCATGTATGATGGCAAACAAAATTTATCGAAACACAAGAAGAAAATTGAAGGAGAAAAGGTAAATTCAATCTTTATGTTTCCACGATTTAAGGAAGAATATCCATACAACAAATCAAGGAGATCAATATCTATTTAGAAACAATGGAATATTTATAATCAACGCATATGCTTACTCGAAAGAAGCAGCAAAATGAGAGAGTTCACCAAATGGGCACCAATGGAACCGATAGTGCTGAAAAACCCAGAAATTTTAAGATGATCTCACTCAACGGAAATGGTAAATTTCCAATTATAAGGAACATGGAAACTTGCCCAAAATGAAGATGAAAATAATGCAAGTAAAAGAAACACAATGGCACATTAAAGCAATGGCCTTTACCATTGCAGGATAACTTTAACCATACAAATCCTCGTCAGGAATCCAGGCTTCAATGAATAACTCTGGAAGCTGTCGAGGAGATCCATTTGTGTACAACCATTGACCTTTCTCTACTTTTCGACAATTAGGGCATTGCATATCTCCCTACATATTAAAAGCCGACGCAATACAATTTGCATAAGAAACATATAGACATAAAGTTAATATTACCGTAAACTCGAAACTTAATACCTGGAATCGAAGAGATGAAAGAAGACACAGAAGAGGGAATAAGACGAATGGATTCAACGGAGTCGCCATTTTCGAAACTTCAATGGAAACTTTGAAACTTAAATTGTTACAGTAGGATTCAAATGAAATCGTATGACATGAATCGTCCATAGGAGATCAAACAATCACCCTTTATTGGTTGAGAAGAAGAAGAGACCCATTGAAGAGACATAGATGAAACACAGACGAACGACAAAGACATAGACATAAGCATATCCAAAACAATTCAAAAACACAAATAACATCAATTGAAATGGAACTGGAACCTGTTAATTTCGGAAAAACCCAAGCGAATCAAAATCCCTCAAATGGACAATCGGAAAGCTCGAAAAGAGCCATCCCTTGGCCGAATGGATGAGAGACAGAAGAGATCCTCCTCGACGATGGCTCACCATTTGGGCACCTTCACAAACGAAATCGTGGGAGAGAGAAGTTTTCGTCACCTTAAATGCCGAGAGCGATTGGATGTGGGAGAGACCGAGCTTTCCGATTAAGAGAGATCGTGGGAGCTGGAAGCTTTCGTTACCTTTACTGCTGAGAGAGATCGTTGGAGAGAGGAGATCAATATTTAATAAATGGACATGCTGAGGTGGAGACCTGAGACGTTTCAGAAGTTCAAAAGGTGAAGCATCTCACAGAGAGTCGAAGAGATTGTGGGAGAAAGCTTTTGATAATCCTAGATTTGCTGAGGTGGAGGGCTGAGAGGCGAGAAGCCCTGAGAAGTATCCAAAATTACACACTTTTAATATATAGATTTTTTTAAGGAAATGTCCAAAACCACCACGACATGAAACGTTTGAACCGTTGAAAAAAAAAATTTGTATTAAAAAAATATAAATGTCAATATTTTAATTCACTCTTAAGGCGATTGTTTTTCCCTATAAATAAGGGATCTTGTAAGGAAAGGGACACACAAAAGTTATTACACTTTGGTACTTTTGCAAACACTCTCTCTTCTCTAAGGCTTCTCCATTCTCTCTCATCTCTCCACTCACTCTCTTTCCTCTCTCTTCCATTATTTATATAAGGTAAATTTATATATATATATATATATATACTATACTATAAAGTTATTCTATATTGTATATTATATATTTATATATACATATATATTCTTGTATATATATCGTACCTTATATATATTATACTTAAGTTACTATTAAATATATAACAATTATATCATATTATAATTGTATTTACATTATTATATATAATATATATGTTTTATATTTTAATATATTTAGATATATATATGTCAATTAATAACTAATTTTTAACTTATCAGCACGAACGTTCTAATTAGTTAAGAAAAATATTATATGTTACATGTATTACTTTTAATTTCAATTTTTTACGATATCGATTTTCAATCGATTTTGGTTTTGATTTGGATTTTTCTTGTTATAAGGATGGCTATGCCGCCATTTTTTTACGTCATATTTTATTTTATGTGGAGGATGAAACCCCATAATTTATTTAATTTATTGTTGTTATACGGATGGCCGAGCCACCAATTTTTTTTTGTTATATTTTATTTTTGTTAATTATTTTATTTATTTATGTGGAGGATGAAAAAAATTTCATCCTATAATTTATTTAAATTATGTTTTTCATTATTTAATTGTTAATTGGTTAAATAAATCTAAAAATGACTTATGTATAAATACAAACGGATCTAACACATGAATTGTTATATAATAATTTATCTAATTTTTTTTTTCAATGTCATAACTTATATTTGTTTATTTCTTTTCTTAAATGATAACAGATCTTCATGTCGAATTTGGTGAACCTCAAAATCACAGCACTAGATGCCTCTGGAAAAAACTATATGACGTGGGCATTTGATGCTAAAATGCATCTTAAAGAAAAAAAACTTATTGCCACGATCGATAAAGATAATAATTCCTCAGAAGAAGAAAAGGAAAAAGCCATGATATTTTTACGTCATCATATTGCCGGTGGATTAAAAAATGAGTATCGAACAAAAGAACATCCCGCAGATTTGTGGGAATCTCTTAAAGATCGATTTGATCACAAAAAATATGTGATACTCCCAAAGGCAAAGAATGATTGGTTGAATCTAAGATTCCAGGATTATAAATCCATCGATGAATATCATTCTGCAATGTTTGAAATAATCTCCAGGATGGAATTATGTGGAGAAAAAATAAGTGATTATGATAAGCTGGAAAAAACATTATCGACGTTCCATGCTGATAATGTAATTTTACAACAACAATATCGCGCGAAGGATTTTAAGACCTATCGCGAATTGTTACAGCTGCTCATCGTTGCAGAACAACAGAACGAGCTATTAATGAAAAATCATCATGCTCGTCCCACTGGTTCTGCAGCATTTTATGAAACAAATGCGACCTCATCAAATTATAACCACTGGCATGGCCGTGGGCGTGGATATATACGTGGTCGTGGTCGAGGCCGTGGACGTGGTCGCGGTCGTGGAAATGGATATGGTAGAGGAAGAGGTCGGAGTAATCCACCAAATAATTTCTGTCATGAAGAAAATAAAAGGAAAGATAATCGAGTGGATGAAAATGAAAACGTGACTAAAAGGCGAAAATATACAATTTGTCATCGATGTGGTATGAATGGACATTGGTCCCAAGTATGCCGAACACCAAGACATTTTGTTGATTTATACCAGAAGTCACTAATAGATAAAGCCAAAAATGTTCAAAAGAATTTTGTCTCAGATGATCTCGATGATCTCCTGGATAACGACGAGGTTGGGATGCACCTTAACATTGCAGACTTTATGTATCGACCTGATAATGAAAATGAGAAAAGAGAATGAGATTTCGACATGGATTTCTTTGTTATCATTATCTCGTTTTTAAGACTTAGATTGTTATTTTTGAATGTATTTTTCCTTTCGCTATTTAGTTTTTAAAAGTTTTATTAGATTACCTTTTGTTGTAATATTTTGTTACATTGTTATATATTATATGCAAAGTTTGCGTCATATTTTCAGGTTCATCTATATCTTTATCAGATCAAAGTAATACAAAATATGTCACGATCAAACATCAATGATGGAGACATATGTCTAGCCGATTGTGCTACGACACATACAATATTGAAAGATAAAAAATATTTCTCCAAGTTGAGAATACATGAATCCAGTGTCAATACAATATCTGGAAATGCAAAAATAATTAAGGGATGTGGAGAAGCAAATTTTATAATGTCCGGAGGGACAAAATTTATCATACATATGCATATTCTCTCCACAATCCCAAAGAAACTTATTAAGTTTCAAAGATATTCGCCAAAATGGCTATCATGTTGAGACCATGAATGATGAAAATCGTGAATATCTTTATATCACGACAATGGTTTCTAAAAAGAAACATATTGTGGAAATTTTACCAGCTTTATCCTCTGGACTATATTTCACAAAGATAAGAATGGTGGAAACATATGCCATATTCAACCCAATATATGAAGACATGTTTAAGATTTGGCATGATCGATTGGGTCACCATGGTTCAATAATGATACGAAAAATTATTCGAAATTCCAATGGTCATCCATTAAAACATGAGAAGATATTTCAATCTCATGAAATTGCATGCAGTGCTTATTCTCAAGGAAAATTAATAATAAGACCATCATCTGTCAAAGTTGGACATGAATCACCATCGTTTTTAGAACGATTACATGGGGATATATGTGGACCTATACATCCACCAAGTGGACCATTTCGATACTTTATGGTATTGATTGATGCTTCTAGCAGATGGTCACACGTTTGCTTATTATCAACCCGCAATGTTGCATTTGCGAGGTTTATTGCTCAAATAACAAAATTACGAGCTCAATTCCCCGATCATCCTATTAAGAAGGTGAGGCTTGATAACGCTGGTGAATTCACTTTTCAAGCTTTCAATGACTATTGTGCATCGATTGGTATTGAGATTGAACATCCCGTACCACATGTTCATACACAAAATGGTATGGAAGAGTCATTGATTAAACGTCTCCAACTTATTGCTCGACCATTGTTAATGAAAATGAAACTTCCTGTTTCTGCTTGGGGGCATGCCATTTTACATACTGCTGCACTAATTCAAATAAGGCCAAGTACTTATCATAAATATTATCCATTACAGTTATCAAATGGCCAAGAACCAAATATATCTCATCTTTGAGTATTTAGATGTGCTGTATATGTTCCAATTGCTCCACCGCAACGAACAAAAATGGGCCCATAATGCAGATTGGTAATTTATGTTGGATATAATTCACAATCTATCATTAGATATCTTGAACCAGAAACGGGTGATGTATTCACAGCTCGTTTTGCTTATTGTCATTTTAATGAGAATGAATTCTCACCGTTAGGAGGAGGAATAAAACAAGCCTCACGAGAGTTAACATGGAAAACACAATCATTGTTATATCTTGATCCTCCTACAAAACAATGTAATATGGAAGTACAAAAGATAATACATTTTCAAAATATTGCGAATAGACTTCCAGATGGGTTCAATGATACAGCTCGGGTTACAAAATTATATATACAGGCTGCAAATGTACCTACTCGTATAGAAATACCAAAAGGGCATACGGGTGAAAGAATTTCAAATGAGTCTACAACACGCTTAAAGCGCGGACGACCACTTGGTTCTAAAGATAAAAATCCTCGTAAGAGAAAGAAGTTTGATAATATGATGATTCTCAAATAATAGAGAACATTCAAAAAGAAACAAATGAGGAAGATGATCTTCAAAATGAAAATCATGAAAATAATCATGAACATACAGAAAACAATGAAATTTCCATCAATTATATCTATGATGAAAAGATTATAAGAAGAGATGAAATAAATGACAATGATGGAATATTCTCTTTCTCTGTATCCAAAGAAATTGAAAATGATAGTGAAGATCTAGAACCAATGTCAGTGTTAGAATGTCAAAAGAGACATGATTGGATCAAATGGAAAGAAGCTATGCAAATAGAATTAGACTCATTGAATAAAAGAAAGGTATTTGGACCCATCGTTCAAACTCCAAATGGTGTCAAACCGGTTGGATGCAAATGGGTTTTTGTACAAAAAAGAAATGAAAATAATGAGGTCACGAGATATAAGGCACACCTTGTCGCACAAGGGTTTTCCCAGAGACCTGGAATTGATTATGAGGAAACATATTCCCCTGTTATGAATGCAATCACATTTAGATATTTGATGAGTTTAACAGCATCCAACAACTTAGATATGTACCTTATGGATGTGGTTACGACATATCTATACGGATCTTTGAATAATGATATATATGTGAAAATCCCTGAAGGATTAAGAAGGCCAAAAACATCAAACTCAAAACCTAAAAAAATGTGTGCAATCAAATTGCAACGATATTTATACGGATTGAAACAATCTGGACTTATGTGGTATAATCGTCTAAGTGAATATCTTTTAAAAAGGGGATTTGTGAATAACCCTATTTGTCCTTGTGTTTTTATTCAGAAAACAAAAAGTGGATTTGTGATTATAGCTGTTTACGTTGATGATCTGAATATAATTGGGACCTCAAAAGAGATTAAAAATGCTCGTAATTATCTGAAAAAGGAATTTGAAATGAAAGATCAGATAGAGCATCTAAAGTCTGGTATATTTGTACATCAATCGAATTATACAAAGAGAGTATTAAAACACTTTAACATGGATAAAGCAAATCCATTAAGCACTCCAATGGTATGTAGATCTTTAAATGTTGAAAAAGATCCATTTCGTCCTTGTGAAGAAACTGAAGATATACTTGGACCAGAAGTACCATATATGAGTGCAATAGGGGCTCTCTTGTATCTAGCAAATTGCACTCGTCCTGATATAGCATTTGCTACTAATCTCTTGTCACGATATAGCTCATCCCCTACACATCGTCATTGGACAGGGATTAAATATATCTTTCGATATTTACAAAGAACGATCGATTTAGGATTATTTTATCCTAGAGATTCCAAACGTGAGTTAATCGGTTTTGCAGATGCAGGTTACTTATCAGATCCTCATAAAGTTAGATCACAAACAGGATATGTTTTCACAATTAGAGGTACAACAATATCATGGCGTTCACAGAAACAAACACTAGTTGCAACATATTCAAATCATGCTGAAGTCATAGCAATTCATGAAACGAGTAGAGAATGTGTGTGGCTCAGAGCTTTAACTGAACACTTACAGGAGACATGTGGTTATCAACTGATATCAACCCAACGATACTATATGAAGATAATGCAGCATGTGTCATATACCCGGGAGCTTGAGAAGAAGAAAGAAGTTAATGTTCGTTACATCAGAACAAACGAAAATGTAGCTGATCTATTCAGAAAGGCGCTCCCCACTTCAACATTGAGAAAACATATTAATAACATCGGGATGCGTCACCTATGAAGCTTATAAACAAACAAATGATTGACAAATCGAGGAGGAATTTTTTTATGACTGTACTCTTTTTTTCTCATCATGGTTTTTATCCCAAAGGGTTTTTCCATGACAAGGTTTTTAACGAGACAGTCAATAGTCAATAATACACATTTAAGGAGGAAAAGAGACACACAAAAATTATTACACTCGATACTTTTGCAAACACTCTCCCTTCTCTAAGACTTCTCCATTCTCTCTCTCATATCTCCACTCACTCTCTTTCCTCTCTCTTCCTTTATTTATATAAGGTAAATTTATATATATATATATATATATACTATACTATAAAGTTATTCTATATTGTATATTATATATTTATATATACATATATATTCTTGTATATATATCGTACCTTATATATATTATACTTAAGTTACTATTAAATATATAATAATTATATTATATTATAATTGTATTTATATTATTATATATAATATATATATTTTATATTTTAATATATTTAGATATATATATAATAATTAACTTTTAACATTTTGTTTCCATTTTTGTTTTGGTAATTGGATACAGATAGTTCGATATGGGCTTTTATTGGTTATAAAAAAATCGCCTAATGCTTTTTTAAAATACAATAAAATATTGGGTCGCAATTGTTTATTAAAGGGGTTGACTTAAATATGAAAGACAATTGTTAAAGTGGCCATATTTTGAGACCATTGTAATTCTGAGTTAGATATTCAATTCAAGTATTATGTAGAACAATTTTATATATTCTCGAAAATAAAGGGAAAAAATCGGTAACATGTTGAATCGAACTCATAAATTATTGTTATATGAATGAGTTTCTTTTTTCAATTGAACTATACAATTTATTTGGATTAGAATTTGTATATTTTTATTTATGTTTATCAAATTATTATTTTGTTTAATTTTATTTACTTTGATTTAAATTACACATATGGATCATGTCATTACGAGGTAAAATCGTAATTATTAAATTAATTTTGTTCACATAAAATGTGATTGTTAATAATTAAATATCATTATATGATTTAATTTAAATATTTCAACATCCTACGAAAGTGGATAATCTTGAGAAATTGATTATTTCTAAATACATTGAGAAGGTTACACAATATTATTTATGCGAACTCTAATAAATTTAAAGGTTATTTATGGTTTGACAAAGTTGTATTTGTGTGTATATTGGTAAAATTAGTGTTTACATAAATGACATAAATATATCCAAAGGTTAACCTATTACATGAGATGTTTGATTTTGCATTATTTATTTAATGCGTTGAGTCACCTATTGCAAGTCAAAGTTAATGTCCAAAGACTAAATTTTGATGTTGCAAAGGTGAAATGTGATGGAATTCTATCTTATGTTATCTTCAATTAAGGATTTATTGAATGTATGTTAGCACTAGTTATGTTTTGTTTTACAGTTGTACAATCCTCCTCAAGTATCTATGTCAATATGTGTTCGATACCTATACTGAATGGTATCAATTTTGCATATTTGAGAGAGTACTTACTGATCGTGCTTGCTTTGATGGGTTGCGACCTTGTGATTAGGGAGTTCGTTCATTGATTGTGGAATCGAGTTCTGTTGAGGATCATAACAAACTCGAAAGCTAGGACACCTCAAACTGCACGTGTATGATGATCATCAAGCATTTCATTCTTCTAATTTTCAGGGGCTCTATGCCCAATGATGGGATATTTTCTAAGAAATATCTCGAGGCCTTGGAAAAAAGCTTTGTAAAAAAAGACAAAGTGAAAACAATTACGCTTTTAGCAAAAATTATCCCAATGAGGTAAAAAGGCAACACGAGTACATTGTGATATATCGAACAATGCCTATAAGTTAAAGGCACTTAGACGTGAGTTTTCAGAAGTTCTCGTGTGCTTGATTTTAATCTCTCACCCTGCACAATATAGTCATTTTAAGGCTAGTTATAACCGTTGAAATGGTAAATAAACTCTTAATGAGCTTATTCCTACTGTGTGCAAGAGGAACATAGGTTGAAACATGACAAGATATATATTACTTTCGTAACTATCACCTCAAAGGAAAAATCGAGAAAAAGAAGAAGTGTAAAGAAAATGCTTATTCAGAATCAGTTCATGGACAAAAGAAACAAATTACAGTTCAAACTAAGGTTAAAAAAATATTTCTTTTGTCACAAAAGATTGGTCATATGAAATTTTTTTGCACCAAGTATCATACTTGACATCTAGATAAAGGTTTGACTCTCACTTTGGTTTGTTTTTAGATCAATTTAGCCAAATACCTCGAAGAATGTAGAGTCATTTCCCAATACATAATATCGAGTACACCTACTATGAATGGTATTGCAGAGATATGAAACCCAACATTTCAATAAATGACGATAAGTATGATATCGTTCTTTACTCACTCAAAATCACTATGGATGAGACATTAAAGACAAGGGTTTATATCCTGAACAAAGTACCAACTAAAGCGACATTATAAAATTCCTTATGAGATACGAGTAGATGTTTTAGCTTAAGGAATTTTCACTTTTTAGGAATGTCCAATCGAGGCTCGATCTTATCAATATAATGAAAAAAACTAGATTCCAAAACCATGAGTTGTTACTTTTTTGGACACTTAGAAAGTTTTAAGAGATATAAGTTTCATGATCCCATGAAAAAAATGATCTTTGAGATGGGAGTAACGATGTTCTTTGAGGACATCAAACCTGGGAAGAAGGATGGCAAATTTAATTTTGGAGAGGATAAGAATGAAACTTTTGCTTGATAGAAGATAATGATTCATATTCCAGTTGTAGATAACAATGATTGGAACATGTTGCTCAAGCTACAAATCAAGAAACTCTAAATGTCACTGTCAAAATACATGAGGAACAAGTTCATAAATCACAATAAAAGTTACAACAGAAAATTTGCCACATGGTCCACTCAAGAAAGGAGAAATGTTATATATGATGACTATATATCATTTCTTTGAGAACATGAGGATGGCATTGTATTGACGGAAAATGATCCAATTAACGTTCATCAAGACATTCAATGTGTTACCTCTCAAAAGTGGACTGGTGCCATGAATAAAGATATTAAGTCTATGGAGGAAAATGACGTTTAGGATCTTTCCATTTGCCTGAAAGTTTCAAAATCGTTGGATGCAAATAGATATTTAAAACCAAATGGAATTTATAGGGCAATGTGGAAATGTATAAAGCACGTCTAGTCGCTAAAGGATTTACTCAAAAAGGAAGGCCCAAACTACAAATAAACTTTCTCTTTGGTTTCATCGAAAAATCTTTAAGAATATCGATGGTATTTACGCTCATTATGATTTAGAACCGCATCGGATGAATATTAAATTAGTATTTCTCAATGGTGACATCGAAGAGACTATTTAATATGGTGCAATCAGAACACTTTGTGGTTGGAGATAAAAAAAAAGTTTGCAATTTAAAGAAGTCCATCTATGGTTTGCCGCAATTGTATCGTCAGTTGTATTGCAAGTTTCATCGTGTAATAATCTCATATGGTTTTAAGGTGAATCGGATAGATGATTGTGTATCCCATAAAATTAGGGGATAAAATTTATCTTTATAATCCTTTACGTGGATGATATCCTTGTTGCTACTAATGATGTAAGCTTTATGCGTGAATCAAAAAAAATTTCTCTCGAAAAAATTTGAGATGAAAGATCTTGGTGATGCCTCTCTTGTATTAAGTATAAAGATACACCGAGATCACTCTCAGGGTATATTAGGTGTATCACAAAAGAGTTACATCGATAAAATTCTAGAACTATTTGGTATAATGTAATGGTATATATACCTTTATTTCTAAGGCTGATACATTCAGCCTTAGTTAGTGCTCAATGAGTGAACTAAAGATTCAAAAAAAGGAGGAAGATTCTTTATGCTTTGACTATAAGGAGTATAATGTATGCACAAATATACACACGTCATGACTTGACATATATTGTTTGTGTTTTAGGAGGATATTTAAACAAATCGAGGATTGATCTTTGGAAAGCAACCAAACAAGTGATGTGATATCTTTATGAAACAAAGGATCATATGCTCAGGTGTAGACGATTAGACTTGCTCAAGATCACTGTTTATTAAGATTTAGATTATAATGGGTGTCTCGATAGTCTTCAATCCACTTTAGGTTATGTATTCCTTCTCGCTAGTGGAACTATTTCTTGGCACATTACCAAGCAAAAGCCCGTGGTATCATCCAAAATGGAGGCAGAGTATGTAGTATGTTATCAGGTTTCCAATCAAGATTTATTGGTTGCAGAATCTTGTGGCAGCACTGCATATTATGGAGAGCATGGATAGACTACTAAAAATTATTATGATAATCATTCTACAATATTATAGTCTAACAACAACGCGATTACTATGAAATCAAATCACATTGATATTAAGTATCTTACTGTTCGTGAGAGTATACAAAGTATGCTCATTTCGATAGAGCACATAGGTACAAACTCCATGGTTACGGCTCTTCTGACTTGGGGTGTTACACCTAAAGTCTTTCATGATCATACTACTCGCAGAGTATTGTCTTTTATGACTATATTTTGGTTTAGTGAGAGTCTGTATCTATTTCAATTTTCTCTTGTATTATAACGATATATGTTTATTTAGTTTTAGTATTATATTATGAAACTATTCAGTTTAAGTTAATCACTGTGTATGATTCATTTTAACCGTTTTCCTTTTTGCTGGTTGCATCGAAGTCATCACTATAGACGACAGGGGTGGATCCCGCATTTGGCAATGACGACGACAAAAGGTCATTGTTGGTAAACAACATCACGATTGCGAAAGAGACCGTTTTTACAACTACTATGGTGGTGTTAGGAAATATGTTAATATCTCTGAGATTATAATTTGTTAATATATGATATATATTAGGAGTTTGTTAATATCTTAAAGATATTTAGAGTTTATTGACATTTGAAATTTGTTGATATCTCAGAGATAATATAAATATTTAAGATATTTGATTGAGTTGTAAAATCTATTATATAAGACTATTGAATGCTTATGGAAATAAAAATAAAAAACCACTTCTTTCGTATTTCATCATGGTATCAGAGCCTAAAATCCTTATTGAGTTTTGAGATTCATTTAGATTTTGCAAACATGAAGATCATTGATGATGATGGTGAAGATGAAAATGATGACGAGAATCCTTAAGAATGAGGATGTCATAGTTCATTAAAATTTTTTGCATTTGTTTTTAGTTTATTTTACGCGTGTCTACGCATCATATCGAAGATGACCTATGTCTAGGAAGATATGTATAAGATCGTGACTCAAAGTGGGTTACTGATGACCTCACGTCAAAATATATTGACATAAGATGATCACGATTTAGTATATAATCGATGACTCTACTAGTTGACTATATAACCGATTTAAAATTCTGAGGTGCAAGGGAGTTATGATAAAGTGTATCTCTCTTTGTTCCTTGTTGATACATGCCAGCGTATTGGATATCGGGACGTGTACGAGAATTTCGATTATCTCAATTGCTCGAGTAGGATTCCTCGAGTCGTGGATGATCTTTTAACTAGCTTAAGGGTACTCTTCAAGAATTCGTCCGTTGATGGTGGATGATGGTGGTTGTTGGTGGATGATCTTTTGACTAGCCTAAGGGAACTCTTTAAGAGTTTGTTTGTTGATGATGGATGGTGGCGGTTGACGGTGGAGGTTATGATCTCACAATACAAGGGGGGGATGAAAGACACCACGAGAGGTTTTAAAGCCTCTTGATATAGTCAGAAATGACTTCAATTCATCCTAGAATAAATTAAACACTATTGTGTTCTTGACAAATGATCAAGAAAAAAAAATTATTTCTTTAAAATTTTAGTCTGCCATTATAAATGGGCTGAAGTCCTTTATATAGGAGAGACTCCATGTTAAAACAAAGAAAATGCGTAAAAGAAAGATAACATATTGATCTACTAGTTGTTGGAAAGATTTTCTAGCAGTTGGAAATCTTTGGAAGAGGAAAGTAGAGGGTTTGCTAGAATAAAATTGGCTTGAACGATCAAGAGTCCCCCATTTCTCTTTCACTATCTCGGCTGCCTTATTTCGTAAACTTCTTGCTCGTCCACGTGTGAGTAGGTCATGGAAAGGTTTTGTCCATTCGGCTTCTTGAGTTAGCTTCTCGTTCGTGTGACCCTCATTTGGTTCTACTTCATGTTTGATGTCCTCATAACTTGTACTCGACTCTGTGAACCACAAGAATCTAGCTCCATCCGATGGAAACAAAAATTCAAGCGTAGATTCTGAATTGGCCACAAATTGCTGAGTTATTATTGCATATCGATATGTATGATGAGCTATACAACTAATCCGATTACATTGACACTCGACTACTTCGACTTAGTTAGCTGAGATCTTCACTAAGGCATTAGGGAGAAGGAGTTCGACGTTTTCTTCCAACTTGAACATTCATGGTTTGTAAGCTCTAACTCGATAGAGGGTATACGAATATATGTTAATATCTCCGAGATTATAGGTTGTTCATATGTTGGAGATATTATTAATTTGCTATTATTATAGAAATATTTAGAATTAATTGATATCTTTTAGATAGTAGGGATATTTAGATATTTGATAAGTCTATATAAGACTTGAAGGAAAAAATTTGTAACATTTATCAACCACTTTGAGCCTATTAAAAGTTCAATTATACTTATGAGTATTTTCAATAATCAGAATGTTGAATTCCATTTAGTAATCACATCACATCCATTGACAAAACAACTCATTTGTCATAATCTTCTAATTCTACACATCTCCGAAAAGCAATCATCCTTGATTGCGAACTCTTGATATACTTTACGATATCTCTTACCTTAGTCACGACATCACCAAACCCATTTAAACCATCTTCAAGATAAGGTTTAAAATATGTGCACAACATCTGACATGTAGAAATTAACCATCACACAATAAATTATTGTCCAAACAAAGCCGCTCTCTCAAAATGTCTTGTAAAGCACTACAAAGATATATTCATCTGTTTAGCCCTACCCCACTACACAACATAAATTCTAAAGTAATTACCACTATAAATTCTACAATAATTACAATTAAAGTTTATAATAAACTCACCATAAAACCATTTCCAATCGTTTAGACCATTAGCCACCATAAATCACCATCCACTATATAATAGGAACAACTGAATGATAACCTATTTCCTCTTATAGGAACCCTTTACAATAATATTAGGAAAACTCCAGCATGACTCAAACCATCATATCCTCACATTTAGCTTTTAGTGACCTAACACTTGGCCATTGTTTATAGCGCGTTGTTGCTAGAGTTTTCCGTATTTAGAAAGCCCGTAATGCCAAGAAAGATGGTCAAATAATGTGGTTTGATTTTCTTCTCATTGATGCAAAGGTTGGTTTGTTTTTTTAAACACAATACATTTTTGTTATTGCTATGTGTTGAACATGGTATTGTTAGTTCTAATATTTTTCCCTTGATTTTTACCATAGGCATCTTTGATTTAAAGAAGTGTAAGTTGCATCCTTTTTAGTCGCTTCAAGAAGTTCTTAAAAAGTGGGTTCTATTGTTGAATTTCAAGCTTTTGATGTCGTGAAGAGCAATAACACCTTCAAACTTACTGATTCAAGTGTTTCTTTGCGCTTAACTGTTACGACAAAACTTTTAGAAGTTTGTGACAACTCAGTTCAAATTTCTAAGGAAATTTTCAGCTTCAAAACATATCATGATATAGCTGCTATGGCTAATCAAAATATGTTTCTTCCAGGTTTTTCACCTTTCTCACATTTAATTAATGTTTTAAAACATTCATATATAATTGTTGTTTATCTGCAACATAACCTTTTTACTAATTAAATAACATTTATTAGATATTATTGGTCGTGTACGTGCTATAAAGGATTCATTACCGGATTATGTAACTGCAACACAACATGTTATGTTGTGTTTACAACTATTAGGGTTTGTCGAGCAACAAAACGTATAAATCCTAACTCTTTATTTCATTCCACCGAACTTATCATGTTTAGTTGCTGATATTAGGGGTATGGACATCAACATAACTGCTTAGAATCATAAAGCAATGGATTTATGTGAAAAATTAGAGAATTGGTTTAGCACAACCATCTACCATATTGGCTAAAAGCTTGAATTCCAAGTTTTACAAGGTTGTTTATTTTTTGCTCTTCAATTTCATGGATAATGTTCTGTTTACAATTGGTTTAAAGCCATTTCTCTTATCTATAAATGTATTTTAAATATTGTTTTTTCATCCTTTACAGGTCTATTATATTTCATGGATTATGTTTTGTTTACAATCATTTTTCAACCATTTTCCCGATCTGTTAATGTTTTTAAAATACTCTTTTTCACCCTTTAAAGGTCATATATTTCATGGATTATATTCTCTTTACAATTGGTTTTCGGCCATTTTTCCTGATCTGTATTTGTTTTTAAATACACGTTTTTTACACTTTATAGGCCATTTATATTTAATGGATTATGTTCTGTTTGCAATTGGTTTTCAGTCATTTTTTTTATCAGAATACGATTTTTAAATATTGTTTTATCACCCTTACAGGTAACTTGTATTTGAATGCTACATCCGCGACACGCTTTTGTTTTGATGGTAAATCTACTGCTTTAGTTGAGTTCATTGAAATGTAATTTTTTTTTCTTATTGTGTGTTTCTGTATATACCATGTCTAAATGTCCAATATTTGTGTTTGTTGTGTGCATTAAACTTTTCATATGACTATGGTCTTTTTATAAAACAAAATGTAAACGAAATGCATATGTAATTTGTGAATGTATTTTAAAATTTTCATTTTCTTATTAAAGCATTCTGTATATTAACCTCCTTACCAGCATCAAACAAGGCTTTGATGACAATGTTCACAATCAACAAAAAATCAACAATGTTTTTAAGCTCGAGACAATATTTGTTTTGGAGTTAAATTAATATATAACAAATTATGTACACAAGGTAATTTTTTAAAGGTTCAATATTATATATTTTTGAAATTATTGTTTGATATGTTCATGTCTCAAGAATGTTTAAAATCACAGGAAGCAGAATTATACTGGCATGCTCAAGTAATTGACGTGCTAACTAACAATGGATGGACCTACATTGCATGTGGAAATTGCACAAGGAAACTTAAAAAGAACAATCAATTCTTTGTTTTGCAACTATTGCCATGACATAAACATGGTTGGGGTGACAAGGTTTGTCAAGATTGATTATTTTAGTTTGACACTTCTTTGGTTACACTACATTTCAACTATTACCTCAAACTAATTGCTTTATGATGTGTAATCTAGGTTTAGAGTCAATTTAGCCGTTGATGATGGTGCGAAAATTGCACATTTTGTAGCCTTTGATCGTGAGATCACCAAGGTGACAAACAAAAAGTTGTTAAACTCATTGAAACTCAAGTATGGTGTTATTATCTTTAAGGAATTTAAATGTTTTATGTAGCTCGATTTCTCACTAAAAGTTTTATTTGAAGGATGTGAAGTTATTCCTCAATGTTTAAAGGAAATCAATGGAAAGCGTTTTACATTCCAAATAAAAGTGACCCCTTACAATTTCACACATAATCACCAATCTTTTACGGTTACGCGTATGTTTTCTCATCAAAGTTTACACATAAAAGGTCCAAATGTCAGAGAGGTATGTTTCTTTAGATTTTATGGTTACATTTTGTGTGTTTTAGTTATACTAGAAAAAAGAATCTCAAAAATTTGCAAATATATAATAAAATTAATTATTAAAAATAAATCGATATTTTAGAAATATTAAAAATCTTGGTTCATGACATTGCGTATATATTATTTTATAATAGGTAATAAATGCTAATAAATAATATCAGAATGTTATAACATAAAATTGATCTAGTTTAATAATAAAATTTAGTGAAAAAAATATTTTTAAAATAATCTTTTAATAACACATGATAATTCACAAAATATGAAGCTAATAGAATATCAATGAGGTGAAAATATATTGCATTGAACTATGAATGTGAATATTTTTGTCTAAAATATAAATGATTGTTATAATATTTTTTCTATATCTTAAAATCATATGAAAAACAAAATAATTGAATCAATTGACTCATAGTTAGAGTGAAAAAAATTAAAAACATGTAACATATATAATATATTATTATATGGTGATACATAGTATTTGGTGTTTATTGGTTGGAATTTTAATTAACTTTGCAATCTTTTTTTTTCCAATTTTTTTCAAATTTTCTCTGCATTTTATGTTATTATTCAGGTTTATTTAACAATATAAAATATAAAAAAATGAAATAAAAACTCCATCATATTTTTTGTATGAGTAATGACAAACAAATTTCAAGGGATTTATCGTATCATCCGCATGAACAAATGAATCATTTCCTCTTCTATCTTCATCTTCATCTTCCATCATCTCCTATCATTTCACCGAAAATATACCTCACTAGCATAGTTAATTAGTTTAAATTTATAATTCACTCGTCTTCCACTATTCTTTATGTTCACAGCTTCTAAACTCCTATGAAATGTTATAGACTTGATGTTGTTTATTTCTTTCCATGCCAATATCTTCTTAACAACTTGAAAAACAAATTATTTACCATATAAAACCATAATTCTTAGTATCACATACAAAAAGCTTGAATCAAGAAGAACTTTATACTGAGTAACCTTCATTATTCTACTTTCAAGCATGGTGATTCTATATTCAATGGAACTTTTGTCTCTACTTCTTCAAAGAACCAAACAAACACCTTTATACTCTTTTTTTTATTTATGCCACATCCAATCATTTTGGATAATAAACGAATGAGAATTTCTCCAAACCATGATCTGCATAAGATATGATGATGTTGTTCCATGATAAAACATCCTTTGATGTGATACACATGATAATAGTTGTTGATTTACCATGTAGGAATCACAATATCAACAAAGTAACATATGAAAATAGTTGTAGTGCGGTCCTGATCCATTTCTAGTGAACATACACCATCTATTTAGATGTTATTTATATAGTAATAGAACTCGCACGATGCAGTTTTATCAATTTTTTATTATAAAATTGGAATTTATATATCACAAATGTATCATTCTTTAGATAGATAAAAACTTAAATGTGATGATATATTTTCTATATCATTTTACGAAAAAATAGATAATATATTTAAATTTTTGTTTAAAGTCATTAAAAAATTGGTAGGATCTAATTATTATAACTCAATAATATATGATAGTGATATCAATGTTATATAAAAAAATATGTGATTTTAAAACGAATTTTTTAGATATAATATAATAGGCGATTATGAATTTTATCATTTGTTTCATTTCATTAGTCTCTAATATTTTTCATATTTTTATAACCAAATTTTCATCTAAGTACGCGAATTTGTTATATAACTACACATCAAAAATAAATTTTGGAATATTAATATACTTCATTGAATTCTTGAATAAGAAAAAGTATATGGATTTATATAACGTATGTATATGTTTATCTATCTTTATTTTATTTATTTGTATCATTTCATCAATTTTCAATATTTTTTCAATTTCTTATAACCAGACTTTCATGTAAATATACTATTAATTTTTATTCATATAAATACCTAAAATTGTTATATTTTACATATAAAATTTTAAATTTGAAACATTATAATATTATGTAGTTTATATAGTTTTATATAACACATTTATATGATTATTTATCAATATTTTATTTATTTATCTCATTTCATTAGTTTCTAATAGTTTTCAATTATTTTATAACTCAAATTTCATCTAAATATAATATATATTTTTATTCATATAAATATGTTAATTGTTTAATATAATTACATATAAAATTAAAATTTGAAATATTAAAATATTTTATACGGGTTTACATAACAAATTTATATGACTATGTCTATATTTTATTTATTTCATTACTTTCTAATATGTTTTTTTAATTTTTTATAACCAAACTTTCATATAAATATACTATATTCTTTTATCCATATAAATAAGTAAATTTCTTATATAATTACATTAAATTTAAATTTTGCAATATTAAAATATTTTGTATAGTTCATGAATAAAAAATTTTATATGGATTTATATAAAAAAATTATGATTATTTGTCTATAGTTTATTTATTTTTCACATTTCATTAGTTTCTAATATTTCTTATTTTTTATAAAAAAATTTCATGTAAACATGCTATATTTATTTATTCATTCATATAAATACATAAATCTGATATATAATTATACATGAAATTTAAATTTTGAAATATTTTGTACTCATGAATAAAATAAACTTATATAAAATTATATAACAAATTTATATGATTATTTTTTATATTATATTTATGTCTCTTTTCATTAGTTTCTAACATGTTTTCAATAATTTTATAAGCAAGCATTCATGTAAATATACTATATATTTTTATTCATATAAATACGTAAATATTTTATTTAATTGTAATTTAAATTTTATTTTAATTTGTATTCAAACTTTTGTAATATTGAACCATTTAATTTTATTTATATTTCAAATCAGATTTATAAATTAATTTATATAAATACATTAAAGTCTTTTTTAATTTTTAGAATAAGGGATATTAATTGAAGAAAGAGGTTTTAAAATGTCATTAACTATCAAAATAAATATTATTAATTTTTTTAGAAAAAATAAAATAAAATAATAAAATAATGATGAGATGACAGTATGAGGAGCCTAGAAAGTTGCTCCTTTTTATATATAGACTAGGAAGAAACCTGCTCGATGCACGGGTTTTTATCAATTTTTTATTATAGAGTTGGAATTCATATGTCATAAATAGATCATCATATCAAAAACTCGTGTAATCAATGACGGTTAAAAATATTTTATATCCTATTTTACGAATAAATGATCAATATATTTTAATTTTATTATAAATGCCTAAGTAATTACTATAGTTTAATTGCAAGATCAAGATAACCAAATTTTGATATAATCATCTGATAAATTATTAGACTAAAGAAAGATACGTAGATAATAGAAATTATGTAGAGAAATAATAACTCGATTAGTATAATATATTTTTAAATAATATATATTATCTTTTTAATATATAAAATTTTACAAATCCATAACTTCTCATGGTGTCACCTCGATAACTATGTCACGGTTTTTAAACTTTCGTAACTTTCAGTATATTATATTAGGTTTTCAATGTCAACTAAATAAGTTTTATATAAGATGAAATTAAATTCAAGAAAGTAGAACTAATCGAGGAAGAATAAATATGTCGCTTGAACCCTAGCTGATCGATCCGCCGCGTCATAATCAACAGACGACCATATCTACGTCGTCAACCCGCCGAAAGAAAACCATAATCATTGGTGGTGAGGATTCTGATAATGAATCACCACTTGCTGTGGTTTCTGAGACATCAAGGGTGGATTGTGGTGGATTCTGAGATTTAATCGAATAAATAAATATTGTTGAAGTGAAATGCTGTGAGAACAATATTTGCATATATATATATATATATATTTGAAAAGAATATTGAAATATAAAATTATCAAAGTTTTGAATTAAATATTTGAAAAGAATTTATTGATTTAGGATAATATTTATTTAATGAAATTGATATATAATACAAAAGTTATTCTAATGTATTAAAAATAAAGACATATATATATATATATAAAGAGTAGATATTTTGAGGATTTATAAACATTCTATCACAATAGACATTGAGATAATATTTGTTTATTTTTTTCTCTTTATACAACATGTTTTACTTTTATATGAATAAATTTAAATTAATAAAAATGGAATTGATGATTGGACTACTAAATCAATGTTGACGTGACTTCACCAGAATTGAACAAAAACTCGAATTTTTAATTTATGTTTTTTAAACATAACGTTTCATTTATAACATTTCTTTTTTAATGTTATTTCAAAAAATATTTCATTTTTTCTTCATTATGTATATATTTGGTGATAATAAAATTTAAATTATAAAAATATAAAAGAAAGATATGGAAGATAAATGTTTCTTGGTGTATTCATTGGAATAATTTATGATAAAACAATTGAAATAGAAAATAAAAAGTTGAAAGAAGATGTGGCGGTGTGAGAAGAGATAAAATATTAAATTAGTATTTTTGAACAAATATATATCCAATGTATATGATATATATATATATATATATATATATTAACATATATTAAATATATATATATATAACTCTTTGGTGTTATTTCAAATAATGTAATAAAATATGGATATAAATATATATATATATATATATATTAAACAAATATGTATATATTTTAAAATCTATATATATATAATTATCAATATATATAATACGAATATAACATCGCATAATAATAAAAATTTACCAATTTAAGCACTTTATAATAAATTTGTGTATATATATATACCATTAAAACTGTACATGTATTAAAAATATATCATCTTATAATATTAACAATTTAATATGTATTTTATTTATATATAATACATAATATATATAATTTTTGTTAATTTACAATTAATTTGATTTTATACATTTACAATTATGATTCATTTACAATTGATTTTAATTGATTTGGTTTTATTCCATATTAATATGCATTCACAATATATATATAATACGAATATAACATGGCATAATAATAACAATTTACCAATTTAAGCACTTTATAATTAATTTGTATATATATATACCATTAAAACGGTACATATATTAAAAATATATCATCTTATAATATTAACAATTTAATATATATTTTGTTTATATATAACATATAATATATATAATTTATTGTTAATTTAAAATTAATGTGATCTTATCACTACTTAATGCATTTACGATTATGATTCATTTACAATTGATTTGAATTAATTTGGTCTTATCCCATATTAATATACATTAACAATGTATTAAAGTGGTTTTTTTGTAAATCCACAATATATATATATATATAGATATATATAATAACTTTATATTAATAGAATTTATAATATAAAAAATTAAAATATATTAAATTTATTTTAAAAGCCATTAATAAAATATATATAATTAATAAAAATATTTTATTTTATGATGTCATTAAAATTTCAAATAAATGTGAAAGACATTTATTATTTTTAATTCTGTAATTAAACTTTTAACAACGTTATTAATTTATAAATATAAATTATAATTTAATTCTAAATTTATAAATTAATTAATAAATTAACAATAAATTATAATATTAACTTATTAACAATAGAGAATATATATACATATATATATTTATTAAAAACATTATTAATTTATTAATAAAAATTATAAATTATTTTAAATTTATAAATAAATTAATAAATATAAATTAAATTATCTCAACAAAAGTTTTTATTTTTACAAAAAAATTATTTAAAACATAATAAATATATAGAAACGATATTGTTTTATTATTGTAGAAAAATTGTTTTTCAAGGAAATCTTATTGTTTAAATGCTTAAAATTTTATATTATAATCAATATTTATTTATACAAAATAACATATAATTGATCATATGTAATATAATAATGTACTACCAACTGATATTTAATCAATAATATTTTATTTAATAAATAAAAAATAAATTTTATTTATATTTCATTAAAAGTAATATTATACATAAATATATTTATTTTATATTATTTATAAAAATAAACATTTAAAATAAAAATAAAAAATGTTAAATAAATAACAACTTGTGTATCGCGCAGGATAAATTACATACGTTTTCATTGATAAGAAGCATATCTAAACCAATAAGTTGACCCCTTTTTAAAAATTTCGAGCCTCCCAAAAGCAGAATAATCTTGCTACAATTATCTATTTAGTACGGTCAATCAATAGATCATTGAAACCAATGTTAATGGTCGTAGAACGGTTAATTTGTAGTTAGATGTATCCATTGGAAATAATTTGATATTAATAATTTGATATTAATTACATAATATTTTCTTTCAATAATAATATATATAATTTTAAAATTTTATTAAATTTATATAAAAAATTATAAATTTATATCAATTTTAAAATAATATTAAAATAATAAATGATTATAAGAATTATAACCTATTTGATTTTTTAAAATATTAATTATTAAAAATTATATGTTATACAAAATAATAATTATAACAAAATTAATAATTTATTTATTACTTCAAATATATAATAGCAATTAAATTTAAGATTTGTGAATATATATAAAGAAAATAATTATTGATAAATAAAAAAATATAATATACATATAATTTAAAAGAAATGTAAAGGTTTTTTACCTATTAATTTGGTCAATAGATACTTTAATTGATGGATAGGAATAATATTAAATTTAGGTTAGTGGCTATAAATAATTTTTAATGGAGAGTAAAACTTAATTATGAATTATAATAAAAAAAATAAAAAAAATCATGTGTTGATGAGGTGGCGCAAGGAGGAAGCTCCATTTTATCCTACTTTTTATATATAGATTTTCTATTTCAAATAATTTTTTTTCTACAGGTTGTTCCTACAATTGATAGCACACTTAATGACATGGAAGATGTATTGGATGCTAATTTAGTTGTTAATAAAACAAATCATGGAAAGAGAATACAAATCATTTAGTTTCATGAATTTGAAGTTTGCATTTTGATTTCTAGTTTAGTTGAACACTTTTATGGATTTTGCTTTATGTGTCTTATGATCAAACTTCATTTTAACACGTTTAACGCCATCAATATCATGTGATTGTTGAGTTTTTCCCCTTTTCTAGTTTGTGTATTCATTAGATTTTAGTTTTTTCCTCATAGTTTTGCTAATTAAGTACCATGAAACATGTTATTGAAAACTACATAAACATTGCAAACAAATAAACATTTGAATGTGTAGTTCAAATACATGTATGACATTTAGTTCTCGACTCATATGTTGATGCTGGTGGCGGATTGGATTCATTTATTTCCTAGCAATACCTCGCAAAACATAGAGAAATGATTGCAATTAAGTCCCAAAACAAAAAATTTCATCCCACAACCTATATAATTTGCAAACTATCAATAACCATATGCTCTTAGAGGAATCTTTTACATGTATTGATTCATGATAATAATATATACCATTAAAACTGTACATGTATTAAAAATATATCATCTTATAATATTAACAATTTAATATGTATTTTATTTATATATAATACATAATATATATAATTTTTGTTAATTTAGAATTAATTTGATCTTATACATTTACAATTATGATTCATTTACAATTGATTTTAATTAATTTGGTTTTATCCCATATTAATATGCATTAACAATGTATTAAAGTGGTTTTTTTTGGTAAATCCACAATATATATATATATAATAACTTTATATTAATAGAATTTATAATATGAAAACATTAAAATATATTAAATTTATTTTAAAAGCCATTAATAAAATATATATAATTAATAAAAATATTTTATTTTATGATGTCATTAAATTTTCAAATAAATGTGAAATACATTTATTATTTTTTATTCTATAATTAAAACTTTTAACAACATTATTAATTTATAAATATCAATTATAATATAATTTTAAATTTATAAATTAATTAATAAATTAACAATAAATTATCAAATTAACTTATTAACAACAGCGAATATATATATATATATATTAAAATTTTTATTAATTTATTAATATAAATTATAAATTAATTTTAAATTTCTAAATGAATGAATAAATATAAATTAAATTATCTCAACAAAAGTTTTTTATTTTTAGAAAAAAGTTATTTAAAACATAATAAATATATATAAAATGATATTGTTTTATTATTGTAGAGAATTTGTTTTTCAAAGAAATCTTATTGTTTAAATGCTTAAAATTTTATATTATAATCAATATTTATTTACACGAAATAACATATAATTGATCATATGTAATATAATAATGTACTACCAACTGATATTTAATCAATAATATTTTATTTAATAAATAAAAAATAAATTTTATTTATATTTCATTAAAAGTAATATTATACATAAATATATTTATTTTATATTATTTATAAAAATAAACATTTAAAATAAAAATAAAAATTGTTAAATAAATAACAACTTGTGTATCGCGCAGGATAAATTACATACATTTTTATTGATAAGAAGCATATCTAAACCAATAAGTTGACCCCTTTTTAAAAATTTCGAGCCTCCCAAAAGCAGAATAATCTTGCTACAATTATCTATTTAGTACGGTCAATCAATAGATCATTGAAACCAATGTTAATGGTCGTAGAACGGTTAATTTGTAGTTAGATGTATCCATTGGAAATAATTTGATATTAATAATTTGATATTAATTACATAATATTTTCTTTCAATAATAATATATATAATTTTAAAATTTTATTAAATTTATATAAAAAATTATAAATTTATATCAATTTTAAAATAATATTAAAATAATAAATGATTATAAGAATTATAACCTATTTGATTTTTTAAAATATTAATTATTAAAAATTATATGTTATACAAAATAATAATTATAACAAAATTAATAATTTATTTATTACTTCAAATATATAATAGCAATTAAATTTAAGATTTGTGAATATATATAAAGAAAATAATTATTGATAAATAAAAAAATATAATATACATATAATTTAAAAGAAATGTAAAGGTTTTTTACCTATTAATTTGGTCAATAGATACTTTAATTGATGGATAGGAATAATATTAAATTTAGGTTAGTGGCTATAAATAATTTTTAATGGAGAGTAAAACTTAATTATGAATTATAATAAAAAAAATAAAAAAAATCATGTGTTGATGAGGTGGCGCAAGGAGGAAGCTCCATTTTATCCTACTTTTTATATATAGATTTTCTATTTCAAATAATTTTTTTTCTACAGGTTGTTCCTACAATTGATAGCACACTTAATGACATGGAAGATGTATTGGATGCTAATTTAGTTGTTAATAAAACAAATCATGGAAAGAGAATACAAATCATTTAGTTTCATGAATTTGAAGTTTGCATTTTGATTTCTAGTTTAGTTGAACACTTTTATGGATTTTGCTTTATGTGTCTTATGATCAAACTTCATTTTAACACGTTTAACGCCATCAATATCATGTGATTGTTGAGTTTTTCCCCTTTTCTAGTTTGTGTATTCATTAGATTTTAGTTTTTTCCTCATAGTTTTGCTAATTAAGTACCATGAAACATGTTATTGAAAACTACATAAACATTGCAAACAAATAAACATTTGAATGTGTAGTTCAAATACATGTATGACATTTAGTTCTCGACTCATATGTTGATGCTGGTGGCGGATTGGATTCATTTATTTCCTAGCAATACCTCGCAAAACATAGAGAAATGATTGCAATTAAGTCCCAAAACAAAAAATTTCATCCCACAACCTATATAATTTGCAAACTATCAGTAACCATATGCTCTTAGAGGAATCTTTTACATGTATTGATTCATGATAATAATATATTTTCTTACCACACAATATTCTATTATTTTTTTAGGAAAACAAAGTTAAGTTTCCAAGTTTAATCTGTAATCCTTTAAGAAAACTTAACAAATCTATTTGGCTTACCATTCTTTAAAAAATATTTATTACAAACTAAGCACATACAATATCAAGGAATCGCAATTCCAAACATGACCATAAATCCACAAAGTAAATCATACTCCCACGACCACTAATGCCAAAACCCTAATTGGTGCCTTTCAAACCAGAATATAAAGGCACTAGACAGTTCCGTCCTTGAAACAAATTAGAGACGTTGTACCAAAACCTTAACCAACCGAAACCCCAACCCTAACGGAACCTAATGAAATCCTTATGAATCCGAAAGAGCGAGTGGAACCCACCGGTTATCGTCGATACCATCGGACTGAGGTTAACCTAAACCTAAGTCAGCTAGAAACGAAAACCATATCTCTTTAGACGATTAGCAGGTCTACCTTTGTATCTCACTTTGGTCAGTTTGTCGGCTGGAAGTTACAGGTCGTTGGTCATTCCTTTTGTTGCAAGTCGACTATTGTCTGCCAGAAATTGCAGACTAGAAATTTCAGGTCGTCGGTCACTTCTTTAGTTGCAAGCCGATTATTGACCGCCGGTAATGATCATCTTGTTTTTCATAAATGTTTCTCGCATGATTTTAGAGATATTTGTGATGAGAATTGTGATGTTTACGTGTGATTTTGTACGACTGTCGAGTGTCGAAGATCACAACGGAGCAAACATGACGAGAAATGGACAAGAAATGAGCAAGATATGAAACTGCCGAGACAAGGATATGCATGGCCGAGCATGCCAATAGCACGACTGGGCACACATCCATCAGGACGATCGGGTGAATGAAAGAAGAGAGATCGGACAACTAAATTCTAGCGCCCGACATAGCACCTTAGAGAGCCCGATCGGACTCACCAACTTGAACATGGCCCGAAGAGAACGCACGACTCAGGCGCATGCGAAGCTCGAGTGATCACCCTTTTGAAGAAGTGCTCGACCGAACTGCTTGTTGTAACCAATCGGGCGCATTAACCTAAAACCAAAAAGGAAAAGAAGGCATGGGCGTGTGTGCCACTTGAAGAGAAAAGGAAGCCGGGGACCCGCATTACACAAAAAGGAAAGGAGAGCAGCCTGGTCGGGCATGTTCTCAAGCCTATTTGGGCACAATAAGGAAAGGATTTTCCTTATCCATTTTGATCTCAATTTTCACAGAGGGAAGTACCCAAACTGGGTTTCAAATGGAAAAAGGGGTATTCTCTCAGATTCTTCATCACTTTTGGAGCCGTCGAGCAAGAGACATTCAGAAAAGCATTGGAAAATCAATCTGGGTCTCGTTTTGTTTGATTTCTATGCTCTCTATACTATCTATTTCTTTCTTGATGCTTTGTTTCGAACTCATGTCTGAGTAGTAGTTTTGTTTTAGGAGAAAATATTAGCCTTGACAATCCCGGAACCTCTTTTGATTGGTTTATGAATGCAATTCCCTATTTTGGTTTTTCTATTCTTTGTCTAAGTATTTGAATGTTGTGTATTTGTGAATGCCAAGTAGATGGATATTTTAGGGACTTAGGAGAAGGACCGAAAGGAGAATTCTAATCAAGGACATTCAAGATTAAATCACCGAAACTAGGTCAAGAAAGTAGAGTAGCAACGGTTGAGGATTGAAATCGGATGAATCATAGAACTTGATGGGTTTAGCTTAAAGGATCAGCCTTGTGGTGGAATCGTATCCTAGAACATTCGTTTCATTGCCTAAAACTAGGGATATAAAATGAGCTGCTGGCTCGCGAGCCAGCTCTAGCTCGGATCATATTTGAGTGAGCCGAGCTAGGTATTTTCCAGCTCATTTATAAAACAAGCTGACGAGCTGAGCCGGAAACGAATTAGAGCTTAGGCGAACTAGCTTGCGAGCTGACGAGCTGGCTCACGAGCTGAGTACAAAAGCACATATTTTCCTATTTTTACATATTATACATATTCTTTGCATTTATTAAATATTATTTAAAGAAAAAATAATATATTATATACATATAATAATAATAATAATATTTTTCTATTTATGCCAAATTAATATAATTTTATTAACAAAGAAAGAAATAAAATATTTTAATAACTATTATAAAAAATATGTTTATATAATCGATATTTTATTTAATTTTCGATAGATTTATTTTCTAATTAGTATTTTTTATATTTAGTAACTTTTATTCAAATTACCGTTTTTATATTTTATATATTTTATTTGGTTTGTCGAAGAAAAATATATAATATTAATATATTATATTGTTTAACTTAAATAGTCTAGCTCACGAGCCAGCTCGTTTTTAGACGAGCTAAAGGCGAGTTAAGTTGAGCTGGGATTTTCTAGCTCGTTTTGAAAACGAGCCGAGCTGAGCCGGCTCATTTTTTTGCGAGCTCATGGCGAGCTGAGCCGAACTGAGCCGAGGCAGCTCATTTTACACCCCTACCTAGAACTTGTTATTTTATTCCTTTTAATTATTTGATCTCAAAACCATATTCTTTCGTAGCAAGTTTGATTCCTTGTTTGAGTTTAGTTTGTGTTGCGTAGTCCCTGTGGGATCGACACCTAGAGTATTACACACGTGTCATGCACTTGCAAGTAGTTTAGGTTAATTTATTTAACTTATATGCAACATCAAGTTTTTGGCACCGTTGCCGGGGGCTATTTGTCAACATGTTTTAGATTCGAACATTAGGTCATACTTTCTTTTTCTTTTCATTTCTTTTTTATTTCCTAACTCCTTCTATTTGCCAAGATGGATGACCTAACATTGTGTTGGGCGGCAATGTACAGCCTCAGTTACCCATTGGTAATGTGGCTCATTTACAGTAGCAGCAGCTACCACCTCGGCCACAAGAGTCACAGGCTCCTCAACCACGTTGGCTTCGAGATTACGTAGTACCGAACCTGAACAACGTCCAGACTACAATAAGGATGCCTACTATTGCTAGAGAGCAATTTGAGATCAAGCCTGCCATGATCAATATGTTGTATCAAAAGCAGTTTATGAGTGAAAACCATGAAGATCTCGATCAACACCCTAGGGATTTCCTAGAGCATTCTGGGACATTCAAGATACCTGGAGTCTCAGAGGATGCAATTTCGTTCGTCTCTTCCCCTTCTCAATCGAGAGACATGGAAAAATGTGGTTGTAGTCTTTTCATGCGGGTTCAATCACCACCTGGGACCAACTTTGTACTTTTTTTCTATCATGGTTCTTCCCTCCTAGCAAGATGATTCAAATGAGGGGAGAAATTACGACATTCAGATGTAGAGAATGAGAGACTTTATATGAGGCTTGGGGAAGGTATAAGGACCTACTACAGATATGCCCACACCATGGTCTAGAGCAGTGGTACGTGATTCAGACTTTCTACAATGGGATCTCAGATGAGCACAAAACAATATTAGACAATGTTGCTAGAGGATCATTAATGGACCATAGTGTAGAGGAGGCATATGAGCTATTCGATAACCTTGCCATGAACCACATTATGTGGTTCACACTGAGGGGTATGTCGAACAGGACAAGAGGTCTCTACGAGGTAAACCAAGGAAAAGCAATAGGGAATGCAAATGCAATGTACTGTGTAAACTGCGGAGATACGGAGCATGTAGAGTATCAACGCACACTGCAAGAGGATATGGAGCAAATGAGTTATGCATAGCAGCGGATATATATGATATTCGGAAACACCTACAACCCGAACTAGAGGAACCACCCAAACTTCTCTTACCAGACGACTCAATCGGTTAAGTTCTCGGGTTTTCAGCAGAAGCCGCAAGGTATGTAGTTGAACCAACATGGTACTCAACAATTCTAGCAAGCTCCTCAACCTCCTCATCCTCCTTCATCAAGCCTTGAGGCGGTAATGCTTGAGTTCATCAAAGAGAAAATGCAGCAGCAATCGACTCAAGCCAAGCTCAATGCAGATATGGGGGCAGCGATTAATGAGCTCAAAACTCAGATAGAATCCTTGAGCACACATGTGAAGATACTAGAGAATTCCATAGCGTAACAGGTTGCCTCATCCTCTCAGAATCTTGGAGAACTCCCTAGGAAGCCTAATCTCAACCCGAGAGAGTACATGAATGCTATTACCTCTCGCAGCGGGAATGTGATTGAGTACCCTGCCCCCAAAGAGCAAGAGAAAGCTGCTGAAAATCTATGGATAAAAGCAAATGCATCCGATCATGGAAGGGGCTGATCGGGATCTAGAAAAGCCAATGTTGCTCCACCAGCATACAAACCTCCTATATTGTTTCCTCAATGGTTGGTAAGCAAAAAGAATGAAGAGAAAGTTGGCAGATTTCTAGAGGCCCTCAAGAAGCTCCACATCAACATCCCGTTTGTGGAAGCCCTCCAACAAATGCCTAAACACGCCAATTTCCTTAAAGAGATTCTCTCCAATAAGAGGCACATCGAAAATAGTGAGACGGTAGCACTCACCGAGGAATGCAGCACCATTCTCCAAAACAAGCTTCCTCTGAAGTTGAAGAACCCCGAAAGCTTCTTCGTTCCATGCACCATAGGGTACATCGACATTGACAAGTTCCTGTGCGATTTAGGAGCAAGCGTAAGCCTCATGCCACATTCGGTCTACAAGCGGATGAACTTCGGAGAGCTTAAGCCTACCAGGATATCTCTACAACTCGCAGATTATTTGGTAAGGTATCTGGTGGGTATTGTTAAAAATATCTCCACTAAACTGAGTAGTTTGTGTATACCCGCATATGTCATTGTACTAGACATAAAATAAGATGCTAGGGTGGCTATTATTTTGGGTAGATCTTAATTTGCCTTTGCAGGTGCCATGATCGACGTATAACAAGGGAAGCTCTCTCTATGTCTCCAGCTCTATGAAGGGACCCTCCTTCAAGGATTCTTATTTTAGAGTTGACTTGTTGGAAGACTTGGCGAATGACACACATGATTAGGTAAGTATCTCTAACCCTCTTGACAGATGCTTGACACAGGTTTGCAAGGACGCGAGACTCTCAGACGAAGAAGCTGATCTCTAAGCAGAATTCATGAGTGCCACTGAGGCACTACGAGACACTCCACACAAGGAGAACCAGAGCGAAACACATGTTGATTTTGCAGTTGAGAAGGTGCCTAAACTTGAGCTTAAACCTATCCATTCTTCTATTCAGTACGAATAACTTGGATGCAATGAAATATATCATGTTATTGTGAATGCTAACTTGAGCTTAGATGAGACGCGGAAGCTACTCGCTTGCCTAAGGAAGCATAGGAGAGTGATCAGATACACCATCGACGATGTCAAGGGATTGAGCCCTTCATTATGCATGCACAGAATTCTCATGGAGGATGACCACAAGCCCTCCATCGAAGCTCAAAGAAGGCTAAACCCAAATTTGAAATAGGTAGTGAAAAAGGAGATCTTAAAACTTTTGGATGCAGGTATTGTTTATCCTATCTCGGACAACGAATGGGTGAGCCATGTGCATGTCATGCCAAAGAAAGGAGGAATGGCAGTAGTGCGCAACGAGCTCTAACTCGAGGCCTATGAGAACTCTAAGATATACAAGGAGCTCGCTAAGAAATGGCACGACAAGAAGATCCTCTCATGACTTTCGGCCAAGTGATTTGGTTCTGCTCTTTAACTCTTGTCTTAAGGTTTTCTCGGGAAAACTACGATCTCGTTGGTCTGATCCTTTTCAAGTACAAGAGGTATTCTTGCATTGAGCAGCGGAGCTATGGAGCGACATGAGTGGAACGTTCAAAGCTTATGGTCAGAGACTGAAGCTCTACCAAGCTGCTCAACCGATCGAAAGCGGAAACTCCATTTCCCTTTTTGGTCCACCCATCACGAACGCGTGAGGCATGGAGACGTCAAGCTTAAGGGAGTTAAATAGCTGCTTTCTAGGAGGCAACCCATCATTTTCTTTAATCATTTTCGTAGCTCTTTAGTTTAGGACTTAGATTTTTGAAAGAAAAGAAGGAACACATCACACTTCTCTTGCCCTCCATCGGAGATTCACGTCGAGGATGTCGTTCGATTCACGTCTGGGGGGCAACTCACGTTTTTCAGGTGATTTCATTTCGTTTTCTTTTACTTTTCTCTTTGATTTTTTAGTTTTTTAGCTTAGTTTTAGTTTGATTTTGTTTTCTTGAGTTAGAGCCATCCTAGGCACTTGTCGGTTGCCACGTTTTGAGATGACCCTGAACCTAGGATGCTTAAGAATTTGGCCTTTTCTATTATATCTTGCATGTTTGAGCTTAGGTTTTCCGAAGCATTAGAGCTTATTAGTCGGTTTAAAACGAAAAGGTCGTAGTTCTTTGGGGATCATAGTGTTGCTTGTGGGAAGTTTACACGAGGCTGCTAAGCTAGTTTCTTGTTCATTCTCTCTATCCAGATGATTATACTTCGTGTAGACGATGTTTTACTTTTTTTTTATGAGGATAGTTCAATCATATAAAAATGAGCTTGTTTTTGCAGAATAAGAGCACACACTAACACTCCATTGTCGATAGAAATAATACCTAAAAGCATTTCTAAAATCGATATGAGTGCATCGACCTTGATACTTTTTTCGATGGTTCGGGTGTAAGTGGTGGGTTAGAGATCATCTTTCTACGTCCTAATGGCATGGTACAATAAAAAAGCCATCTACTTTGCTGCTCTCTTGAATAAGATGCAAGACTATACCATCAATGGTAACCCTAGGTCTAAGTAGAGGCTAGATCCCTTCAAATCCGACGTCCTAGAGACTTAGTGTATTTGCATAATATATATATATATATATATATAAGAAAAAGAGAATAAAGAAACAAAGAAGCTCATAAACGAAACAAGAATCCTCTTATATATTATTGTTTAGAACTTGTCTGAAGTCTAAAGAGTTGCGGTTTCTCGCTTGGTTTTCCTTTGATTTGCTTTCCCATGAGTGGCCATGGTGAATCTAGGATGAAGAATAAAAAGTAATACGCTGAATTGCTCACAACTTGCTAGTTGATCGATTAGGTCTGCCTTGGCGTGTCTTTAGGAGAAAGAGGAATTCTCGTTTTTGTATCTCCCATGTGTTCCACGTTTACATTTGCTTAGGGACAAGTAAACATTCAAGTCTGGGGGATTTTGATCATCTCGTTTTTTGTACACGTTTCTCGCTTTGATTTTAGAGATATTCGTGATGATAATTGCGATGTTTACGTGTGATTTTGTATCCGTTTTACTTGTTTTAGTGTTCACACTCTCCTGCAGGTTTAGAGGCATATTTGGTCCATTTTAGAGATAAAGAACATACACAGGACAAAATACGAGTGTCGAGGATCACAACAGAGCAAACGGGATAGGAAACAGACAAGAGATGAAATTTCCGAGACAAGGACATGCATGACCAACAGCACGATAGGGTGAATGGAAGAAGAGAGCTCGACCAACTAAAGTCTAGCGCTCGACCGAGCACCTTAGAGAGCCCGATCGGGCTCACCAACCAGAACATGGCCCAGAAAAAATGCATGGATCGGGCGCATGCGAAGAAGTGCCCGACCGAGCTGCTTGTTGTGCCTGGTCGAACGCATAAACCTAAAACAAAAAAGGAAAACATGGCTTGGGTGTGCTCGCCACTTGAAGAGAAAAGGAAGCCGGGGACGCACATTGCACAAAAAGGAAAGGAAAGCTAACCCGGTCGAGCATGTTGTCAAGTCTGGTCGGGCACATTAAGGAAAGGAGTTTCCTTATCCGTTTTGATCTCAATTTTCACGAGGGGAAGTTCCCAAACTGGGTTTGAGACGAAAAAGGGGGTGTTCTCTCAGATTCTTCATCATTTTAAGAGCCGTCGAGCAGGAGACATTTAGAGAAGCATTGGAAAATCAATCAAGACCTCGTTTTGTTTGATTTCTATGCTCTCTAGACTATATTTTTCTTTCATGATGTTTTGTTTCGAACTCATTTCTGAGTAGTAGTTTTGTTCTAGGAGAAGGGATTAACCCTTGTCAATCCCGGAACCTCTTTCGATTGATTTTTTAATGCAATTCCCTATTTTGGTTTTTCTATTCTTTTTCTGAGTAATTAAATGTTGTGTATTTGTGAAGGCCAAGTAGATGCATGTTTTAGAGACTTAGGAGAAGGAACAAAAGGAGAATTCTAATCCTGGATATTTAGGCTTAGAAAAACTGAGACTAGGTCATGAAAGTAGATTAGTAATGGTTGAGGATTGAAATCAGATGAATCACAAAACATGATGGGTTTAGCTTAAGGGATCAACCACGAAAGTAGGGGATCACTTGACTAAATCATGTTTCTATACCTTGAAAGAGGGTAGAAATCATATTAGGATCGTCTATATTAGATGCCTTGATTGGGAATACATGAGTAGATTGATTGATTATTGGTTCCGAAAAGCCTTATGGTGAAACTGTATCCTAAAAAATTTGTTTCATTGTCGGGAACTCGTTAGTTTATTGCCTTTAGTTATTTGATCTCAAAACCATATTCGTTCGTAGCAAGTTTGATTCCTTGTTTGAGTTTAGTGTGTGATGCATAGTCCCTATGGGATCGACACCTAGAGTACTACACACGTGTTGTGCATTTACGGGTAGTTTAGATTAATTTTTTTAATTTAAGTGCACATCAGGTAACTTCTGGCCGAAAATTGCAGGCCGAGTTTTCTCTCCTCTTTGTATCTGGCTTTGGTGTTTGGTAATTTTTTGGAAAGATAAAGGCACAAATGATTTAGGTCATGTGTTATTTGTTATTAATCTACTATTATATTTTTTTTTGTATTTTTATTTTTACATGGTTTTGCCTAATTATTTTTTTATCTATTAGTATATTTTTTATTATTAATATATTATTATTTTTTCATGGTTTTGCCTAATTATTTTTTATCTATTAGTATAGGTTTTTTTTATTATTAGTCTATTATTATATTTTTGTATTATTAATATATTATTATTTTTTGTAATATTAATCTATTATTAGTTTTTTGCCTAATTATCTTTTAATCACTCAATTATACTATTTTTTTAGAATTTATTATAAACTAAATTTTTTATGATATATAAAATATTATTTTATTTTATAAGTTAGTTTATAAATTTTAACAATACACCATATTATATATATTACCTCTTTTAATTGTTATATACATTTTTAAAAAATTGATCGTTATCTCAAATTTCCTAGTTATTTATAAATACTTACTACGAAATATAATTGTCTCATTGTACAAATTATCTTTTCAAACCTTTCATTAGTATGCGAAAGCCTCAACTTCATGAGTTAGTAAAAAATATACAATTTAGCAAACACACAAATAATTCCATAAATGGTATATAAACTTCAGTTCTACATTTTAAAAATTGTGTGTCATCTTTATTTGTATTCAATATTATGCAGTAACCATATTCATTTTTGTCTTCTAAATTGAAAATAGAACTTGGTTGTTCACAAAATATGCATGTTATACGGAGCAAACGCGGTCTGATAATGTGTATCATTTGAGACAAAAAGGTTCGGAAAAGTAATCTCTATATAATTAAAAACACTTTCATATTTCACTGTCATTCGTATACCTCTGTAGCTGAGTTATTATGCTACTTTTAATCATCTTGTGCATTATATGTAGCACAAAGTTGTAAAGATTCACGTTAGTTAAGAAAATCTCTTATGTTGGGGAAGAAAGCACTATGTAGAAGACGAGGTACAACCATGATATACACGACTTTTTCATTACAAAAGATATATCTTTTTTAATGAAACTACTTAATATTAATTCAAATTTAGTAATAGATAATGATCGTTAAGCAAATATATATTTCGTGATTTTATTGTAAACTCGATTGTTTTAAATTCTTAAACCACTTATAAATACAACACCTTGATTGGAGATTTGTTTTATAAAATTAAATTCTAATAACTGCAAAATATTTTCAACCTTTATGTCCATATTTTCATTTTAACTTTCATACTTATTTTGCGAATAATTAGGTTTGACAACTATACACATATTAAAACTAGCGACTCCATCCTTAAATTCTTGAACTATGATACATTAGGTTGGTCTGATGAAAGTGTGGGTCGAGATCAAAGAACAAGAAATTTGATATTTAGCTTATGTTGCATACAAGGCCGTATTAAATTACCACGTCCCAAAACCACCATCATTCTTCGAAGAGTTGTACAACCAATCGCCTTCATTCAGAACAAACATTAGAGCAAATAATTCAATCCTAGATTTCACTGCAATAATTGTCAAGATATACTATTCGGTGACATCAGGTAGTGGTCCATTCACCTTCCGCATTCATGGACAAAATAATGACAGAGAAGGTTCTCTACTGCCAACTCAAAGTGACCCTCCTAAGTTCTCAACACTTTACATATATGATATTGCCAATGAAATTCATAACCGTATAAATATGATGAACCGGACTGCTAGTGCTAGAGATCTAGATGAGAAAATTGTTGTTGGCCTAATACAAATGGTTGATGATGATAACCACCTAGTACAAAACTTTTCGTAAGGCATGTGACTGTTATGAATCAGGCAATTTTGATGACTTTTAGATTTGATTGATTGAGCCACGGAAGAAAGGCAAACAATATGGATTGCCAATAGGAAATGGAGTTGTTCGTTTGATTTTTGGAAACTTTGCTTCACCTATTGGAGAACAAGATGTCGTGTTACAGTTGAAACCATCTAGCGGCCTTTATAGGATGAGTGATCGACATCCATTATTTATGAGTTTACAGTATCCGTTGTTGTTTCCATATGGATAGAATGATTTTTACGAGGAGAAACCATATAGTGGTTCTGGAAAGAAGATAAAATGGTTTTTCGTCACAATGCGTAAATTCTATGCATATCAAATTCAAATGTGTTTGTTTGAAGGTAAAACAATAATAAAAGGTGGATGACTCTTCTAGAAATATGTTGTTGATGCATATATTGCAATTGAATAAGAACAAATATGTTGGGATCAAAATAATCAAAAGAACTTCAGATCAGATTTGTATAATAATGTTTTTGATGCTGTTGGAGATGACGATAAAAGTGTCAAATCTATAGGTAGGATAATTATATTACCAATTTTTTTATAGATGGACCATGATATATGGTTGAAAACCATCATAACGTAATGGCTATATGTCGATGGTATGAAAATCCATACCTTTTTGTGACAATGACTGCAAACCCAAAGTGGGTCAAGATATCGAATCACCTCAAAATGTACGATGGAAGAACTGCAAGTGATAGGCTAGACATTGAAAGTAAAATGTTTAAGATGAAATTAGAGGCTCTTTTGGAATATGTAAATGCTAGAGTTTTTTTCCTTACACCAATAGCAGTACGTCACATTAATTTTGGATGACTCTTTGTTTATTATAAAAATATTTCTAAGGCAACTACTAACATCTTGAGATTAATATGTTTCAACTAGTTATATACACTATTGAGTTTCAGAAGCGTGGCTTACCGCATGCATATATTCTAATATGTCTCCAATCTAAGCTTAAGAATCCAATAATTGAAGACATCGATTAGTTTATACAAGCCGAACTGTCTGATAAAGAGCTTGATGGTGAAGGATCCAACTTGGTAGAACAACATATGATGCATGATCCATGTGGTTTAAACAAGACACATTCTCCTTGTATGGAAAATGGTGTGTGCCAAGAAATATCCTAGGACATACATTGACTGCACGTACATGGAAAATTGAGTTTTATCATTTACCGTGGTAGAAAACAAGATAAGACAAAGTTTGCGATGAAGGGTGATATAAAATTGGATAATCGCTATGTTGTTCCTCAAGAAATATAGGGCTCATATCAACGTTAAATGGTGCAGTAGATCTAATGCAATAAAGTATTTGTTTAAATACATAACGAACGGAGTAGATAACATACCTTTATTGATTGAAATATGGATCAACAATGATTGTTAAGGCACCAGTTATGGAAATAAATGAGATAATGAATTATCTTGAATGTCGATACCTATCTTCATGTGAAGCAGTCTGATGTATCTTATCTTTCAACATACATCACCAGAAGCCCTCAGTTATGCGATTATCGATGCATTTGAAAAATGAACAGAGTTTTACTTTTCAGGATGATACATGCCTTGAAAGATTAATGGCCAAACTAGATGTAGAAGCAATTACGTTTACAAAATGGATGCAAATGAACAAAGTATCAGAAGATGCTAGAGAACTGACATACTTTGAGTTCCCAACACTTTTTCTTTGGAACAATTCTGATAAATTTTGGTCATGAGGATAAGAGGATTATCACTCGGTAGAATCGTCAACATCCATCCAGCCTCAGGAGAATTATATTATCTTAGAATGTTGTTAAAAATTGTCAAAGAACCTACGAGTTATGATGACATAAAGATGGTCGATGGTGTAAAATATAGTAGTAACAAGGAGGCTGCATTGCGAGAGGTTTGCTTGACAAAGATAATAAATGGCGATAGGCAATGTATGAGATCGCTAAATGAGCAATGCCAACGCAGTTCAGACATTTGTTTGTAACTCTATTGCCATATTATGAGGTGACTAGCCCATTGGATCTTTGGAATGATTGTTGGAAGTTCTTGGCAGATAATATATTGAATAGGAAAAAGAAGGAGTTCAATTTTGATGCCCTCCGCTTATCTGATAAAGAAATTCAACAATATACTTTAATAGAGATTCAAAAGATTCTAAGCGAAAATGAAAAGTCATTAACAGATTACGCCTGCATGCCTACACCATATAAAAACATATTAGGTGATATTGGAAACACACTATTAAGGCAGGAAATGCAATGAGATATGGAATTTGAAAAAGAAGAGTATATAAAAATATTTGCAAAGATTACCAAGGAATAACTACAGATTTTCACCGTAGTTATGGAATCCGTTGAGCACAATAGGGAAGCTATTTTTTAAGGACCTGGAGGAACAAGAAAGACATATTTGTATAAGACGATTATTTCGAAGCTCAGATCGGAAGGAAGAGTTGTAGTTCTAGTTGCATCGCCAGGCATATCAGCACTACTTCTTCCTGGCGGCAGGACAGCGCAGTCACGCTTCAAAATCCCTCTCAGTGTAAGTGAAGGATCAACATGTGATATCAAACAAGGAAGTATGCTAGTAAATTTACTGAAAAAACAAATTTGATTATATAGGATGAAGCGCCAATGGAATACCGACACACTTTTGAAGCGTTGGATCGAACATTGAAAGATATTATTTCTCTGATAGTTGTGGAAGGAGACGATAAAACAGTTGGTGGGAAAACAAATCTTCTTGGCAGTGATTTCAGACAGATCTTACCCATCACTCGAGGAGGGCAAACAGACACGGTGTTAGCATCATTAAGTCGATCACACATATGGTATTCATGCAACATTTATACATTAGCACAACATATGTGGCTTGATCGATAGGAGATTGAATTCGCAAAATGGTTATTGGAAGTCGGAAATGGCACAACAACTTAAAGGAATATGAAAACTGATACGTATGGTGATGGCAATAGAATCCTCATCGATTCTAAACTGTTGCTCCACATCACAACGAACACATTACAAGCACTTGTTGACTCAGCATATCCACGATTTATGAATCTTACATGAAGTGTGAATATCTTACCGAAAGGGCAATACTCACTCCAAGAAATGAACATGTTGATGAGATCAATGACTTCTTCTTATCACATCTTCTCGAGAAAGGTACAAAATAATTAAGCTCAGACCATATCGAAATTGATATTACTCTTACTATAGATTGACAAATCCTCTATATCGAATATTTGAATTCCCGTGATTTTTTTTTGGATTCCCAAAACATCAAATTTCTTTCAAGGTTGGTGCTCTAATTATGATGCTCCAAAACTTAAACAAAAAAGAAGGCTTTGTAATGGGACACGATTAGTCATCACCCAATTAGCAACAAAAGTATTGGAAACCAGATTATCACGAGCACCCATATTGACAACAAGATCCTCATACCAAGAATCATTTTATCTCCAACTGATTCAAGCCTACCTTTTACTTTGTGAATGAGGAAAGTTCCAGTGCGATTATGTTATGCCATGACGATAAATAAAAGTCAAGGGCAAAGTCTTAAACAGATTGGACTTTACCTTCCAAGACCGGTTCTCAGCCACCGTCAATTGTATGTTGCACTCTCAAGGGTTTCTTCTGCTAATGGCTTGCAAATTTTGGATCTAAATGAAGAAATTATACAACACTCATGCATTACAAATGTAGTTTACGAAGAAATATTCAATGGGTTATCCAATACACAAGACATGTATATAAATAGTAATCTCATTTTAGTTTATTAGTCATTCTCATAAATGTTGATATATTTTTTAAATGCTACATTACATATGTTTTCATTTTTAAGGTCTCATTAATATCAACATCTTCAAAAGTTTACAAGGAAAACGTAACGTGCACGTCATCAACACTCACTCGATTGTTCTTTTGATGTAACTACTATACCAATCAAATAATATTCATTGAAGTTTTTAAAACATTTATCTTTCAACTACACAATCATTTACAAATTGTTGGTTTTTCAATAAGTTTTTGCAGCCAAAACCAATATATTAACCAACGAGATGATTATTTTGTCCAAAAAAATCGCATGCTCCTTTCAATATGGTATTCTTTTTTCCATTTGAATTTTATTAACTTCATAATTCTGCCAACTCTCATGAGTTGTTAGCGATTATAGCATCAAAATTCATTTGTGCATCTTATTTTTTTCAACCTCTGGTCGTTTCTAGAACCTAAAAATTATTTGTCTCACATTATTAACAAAACTCTTTATGCCTCTTCGCTTCCTTTAGCCAATGCATAAACCCTCAACGAACGAATATCGTTCCTAATGAAAACCAAAAAACACATTTACCTTTCTATACGTTATTATTTTCATTCGTTTATATTAAAAGAGATGTCATAACATTTGTTTCGAACACCATTTTTAAATTACATTTCTTATTATAATTTTTTATAAAATGCATATAACGACATAAATTCGATTTTTATAGTTCTCGTGCAGCGTGCAGGTTCATAAGGATAAAATTGTGGTTTCTCTTTACGCCACCTCAACATTCACCTAATATTGTTTTTTATATTTTTTTATTTTACATTTAAATGTTTAAGGTTTTTATTGAATCATTTATTTTCTTCATTTTCTCTGATGTTTCTCCTTCTTCATTTCATTGATGTTTATTTTTTCTTTAATTCTCCTTCAATGCCCACGTTTTTTCATCAATACTCAGATTATATTTGAGGAAAACAATAAATTTTGGTTTGAATGAATACATTTTTTATTACCTTTTCTTTGAAGCCTTACCATCGTTTTCACTTCCTCGGGACCATGTGTTTCTCTAAAACATACCTCTCTCCATGGTTCTTCCGCCTCCACGATCGGCAAGGGTTTGACGGTTTTTGCATTGTCCGTTGAAGTTAGCAAGGTCAATAAATTTCTAGAGCTCACAAGCTCACACATGCGAATGAACTCCGTAGATGGGGTAGTTTGTCGTTAAGGCTGCAAGATAACCCTTAGGTGAATGAACTCTATTTCCTTAACTATTTCGTCTCCTTCATCTCTGCGATGATTTGTTTCCTCTTTTCTCTTCTTTCATGCCTCTATTAATGCCAACGTTATTAGAAAGATCGATAAAATTTATCTTCATCACTCTTTTACGTTTGAATTTCACGAGCATCCCTATTCTTCTTCCTCGCGTCTCTCCTTTTCTCGCTTCTCCCTCTCCTTTCTAACTATGGTTTCTGGTCGGAGTTTCATCGGAGAGATGAAGAATTCCACGTTGTCTAGAAATCTAACCTCGTGGGATGTCAGCAGTCGTAGAACCATAACACCTCAAAATCGAAGCCACCCCGCAAGCATTTATGTGTTATTTTGTGATAAATTCTGGTAAAACCGTGTCAACGATGACGTGATGACTACCTCACCCCCGAAAGATAACCGAATTTTTGTTCAAATTTGTTATCATTTTTTAATTAAATATCGATTTACTCTAAAAATCTAATATATTACGTTTTTACGGATATTATTTAAATTTTTATTATTAATCTATAAATATAATGTTGTGCATTTTTAATTACATATATTTATCAATTTCATATTAATCATTTTTATAATTTAGGTTAAAATTGTGTATGATATAATATAGATATCAAAATATAATTAAATTAATAATTTTAAAGATGAATTGGTAGAATAATATTGGATATATGGATCATTAATTATTTTTAAAATTATTACAAATTTATATTGTTATATATTCTATCATTATGCATTCAATAACTAAAATTAACTCAAAAAATTCAATTGAAAAAGATATCCACAAATCTTATACATTAAAAGTTGGGTTTTTGCTCAATTCTCGTGAAGACACATGATCGATGATGTGACAGATATGTAATCATTGACGTGGTTTCATACAAATTTTGTTTTTTAAAATTATTATTATTATTTTTAAAATCAAGTGAATTATTTAAAAAATCGATTAACCTTAAAAACACATTGGTTTTTTAATGTTACTGTATATTATTTATGATAAAAATAATTAAATATCATGAAAAAATACATCTTATACATTAAAAATAGGGTTTTTTGCTCAATTTTATACATTAAAAGTTAGTTTTCTTGTTCAATTTTGGTAAAGACACGTGAGCGATAATCTAGCAGCCATGTAACTGTTGACGTGGCTTCATACAAATGTTGTTTTTTGAAATTATTATTATTATTATTTTTAAAATCAATTGAATTGTCTAAAATATCGATTAACTTTAAAAAACACATTGGTTTTTTAATGTTACGATATATTATCATACATAATATATGAAAATAATTGATACATATAATTAATAAGAAATACCTTCTAAATTTTTTAATATCTTAAATAATATTCCATTTTATAATAAATTTTAAATATAAAATATATCCAAAAAATGGAAGATATAAACTAATCTTATACTATATAAAAGGCAAGTAGGCCTAGATTTTTTTCTCTCCCCCACGTGGTTGATTTTGGAGCGTCAATCTTGAATCCGGACCATATCAACGGCTGCGGTTTCCCGGGTCGATTCGCGCCCGCCCACTCGGCCCACCGACCCGCTGCAGAAGATGATGCCACCTGTCCGCTTCAATTCTTCCTAATTCAAAAGAATATTTAAGTTCTGATTCATTATGTCATACTGATTCGCAGTACGCGGAGACATGTGAATTGTACAACACTGAATTTTTAAACAGTTTAAAATATCCAGGTACTCCTAACCACTCTTTAACATTAAAAGAAGGAGCACCAGTTATACTTTTACGAAATATTGATCAAAGAATTGGATTATGCAATGGAACACGACTTCAAATAACGCAATTAGGCCACAATATTATAGAAGGCAAGATCATCACAGGTACTCATGCAGGAACCAAAGTTTTCATACCTCGATTACCTTTAATCCCGACTAATACAACTTTACCATTTCATTTTAGGCGCAAACAATTTCCTATTATGTTATGTTTTGCAATGACAATTAATAAAAGTCAGGGGCAAAGCATTAACCGGGTCGGCATTTATTTACCAAAACCTGTATTCAGTCATGGCCAATTATACGTTGCGGTTTCAAGAGCTAAAAGCAAGAAAGGACTGAAGTTTATCATTTTGGACGATGATGGGAGATGCACTACAAAAACGGTCAATGTTGTATACAAAGAAATTTTTGATAATATCTAATAAAAATATTATTACATTTATTTTTTAGTTTCTTCTCTAAGTATTTTACATATATTTCAAACCGCGCGGAGCGCGGGAATAACACTAGTAATATATATTTCTAAAACAAAAACTCATATAATTTATTTTTGGTATTTTGATTGATTAAATTTTTATATTATTTTATATTATCTTATAATAATATATACTGTTTTATTTAGAATTTGTTTTTTATATACACAATAATATTTAATAATCATTTATATATGAGATTGCGTATTGTTTTAATAATATTATCATCATATATTATTAATTATTAAAATATGTGAGAATTCTCATTAATATTTTTGTCTTATTGAACCATCATTATTCTAAATAGATATAATAAATAGATAAAAATTTCAAAAACAATATATTAAGATAAAATTAATTAAATATTATAAAAAATACAGATATTTTAATAATAAGTATACAAATATAATATATATATATATATATACAAACAACTGATATATAATTAATAATAAATAATTAAAATTTTAAACCATATTCAATTTTATAATAATATATTTTATTTTAACAAAAATATCATATAATTTATTTTTTAGTACTTTAATTTATTTTATCTATATATAATTATTTTATGATATCTTTTATTTTTTAATCAATTTTAAAAATTAATTTTAGTCATTATTTAAAATGATTGATATATATATATATATATATATAAATTACTGTAAATGTTGATTTTTGGTGATGTCATTTTATCAACTTTTTACATTTTATTTTTGAAATGTTTTAAAATTTTAATATATTATTTAATTTATATTAATAACAAAATTAAATATTGGGATGGTTTCTCGTAAATCCATCTCAGCAAATAAACCAAATTAAAATTAATTATATAAACATATAAAAGAAAGATATTGAGGCGGTTTCTAGTGAATCACCTGAATACAAAAACAACAATAAATATAATTGTAATAAATGTTTATTTTTTATCTTATTTTTTAATTATATAAAAATTGAAATTTTTTTAAAATGTTTTTTTAAGTGTCAACTACTCAATAAATTAATTAAAAGTAAATGTATTTAATTTATTTCTAATATATTCATCAACAAAATGTTTTTATTTCTCTTATAAAGTCTTCACTACTCTATGTAACTTGGTAAAATAATTTCATTGCTTCTCTATTGATTGATTCACAATTATATATACAAAACATAGTCTATGGTAACAATAATAATTATGATCCTAAAGATAAGGAAGACTATGTACATAAGGAAATATGCATAAGGAAATATTCTATATTTTATACTAATACTCCCCCGCAGTCGAAGCGGGAGATTGTCGAATGTTGAGGCTGGAACGAAACTCCGAGAATAGTGTAGTGGGCAATCCCTTCGTGAAGATGTCCGCAAATTGTTGACCCGACGGGACGTGTAGCACGCGTAGGGAGCCAAGGGCAACCTTTTCGCGAAGAAAGTGAATGTCGATCTCTATGTGCTTAGTACGTTGATGATGTACGGGATTAGAGGACATGTACACCACGGAGACGTTGTCATAATATACCAAGGTTGCTCAGGGCAACGGGCAATGGAGTTCGAGGAGAAGATTGTGAAACCAACTTGTCTCGGCAACAACATTAGCAACTGCCATGTATTCGGCCTCTGCACTTGATCGTGAAACGATGGGTTGTCGTTTAGACGACCAAGAAAACAAGTTGTCACCAAGGAATACACAATAGCCTGATGTAGAGCGGCGCATATCCGTGCAGCCGGCCCAATCGGCATCTGAATAAGCCGTGATATCGATGGTGGTAGAAGGTCGAAGTTGGAGGTCATAGTGTAACGTACCTTTGATGTACCGCAGGACTCTCTTCATGGCGTTCAGGTGAGTTTCGTGGGGATCATGTAAGAGGAGGCACAATTGTTGGACCGCATATTGGGTGTCAGGTCTTGTGAAAATGAGATATGGTAACGCTCTGACTATACTGTGGTAAGAGCTTGGGTCTTTCATCGGAGATACCTCGATCGCAGACAGCTTTGGTATGGTGTCGACGGGTGTTGTGCACGGGTTACATGACTCCATTCCGGCTCAATGGAGAATATTGGCAGCATAAGATGTTTGATGGAGAAATAAGCCCGCTGAGTTTCGTTGAGCTGTAACACCGAGGAAGTGATGAAGGTTGCCAAGATCCGACATTGCAAATTCCTTCATGAGAGACGAAATGATGCGTTGGAGGAGTTCAGTGGATGACGCGATCAGGATGATATCATCGACGTACAGGAGCAGGGATGAGTCACAACGGCTTTGGTTGAACCCAAGCTTGAATGCGGATGCCGTGGATCGTTGATTCCATGCCCGCGGTGCTTGTTTGAGGTCGTATAATAACCTTTTTAGTCGGCAAACATAATCCGGGTGTATTGGATCTTTAAGTCCAGGGGGCTAGAATATATACATCGTCTCCTTGAGATTCCCGTGGAGAAATGCATTCTTCACATCCAATTGATGTATCAGCCAATCTCTAGACACGACAATGTAGGAGAGACTTTGAGATCGTCCCATAGATCCAAATCTTCACAAGTCTATCAATGCGCTTCCATTCATCGGATGGAGGAGTGGTCGGTGGGACGGTGGAATATCAGAAATACCCTCATAGGGCTAAACCACTTCAAAAATACCCTTTCCAAAAATAATTATTAAATCCGAAAAATAAAAACTGAAGAAAAGACAAATTTGCCCTTAATGTTTGAACGTGGAAAAATGGAAGTTCGGCAGTTTTTCGACGTGAAAAACTGCCGAAAACGAGAAAGCCGAACAGTTTTTCGCCGTGAAACCTGTTTAAAAGTTGATAGCAAGAAAGAAATAAGTGATTTCGAACTTGAGAGGGAACGATTTGAAGTTGGCGAGAAGGAAAATGGCTAGAATCAGCAGCATCACTGGCGAAGAGAGCACGAGTCAATCTTCAATGGCGTCAATAAGTGTAAGTAGTTCGATTTCTAGGGTTTTGCAAGCTTTCGAGTCACAAAATGGTTATTGATTTGAAATGGGTGAGTGTCAGTGTCAGTGAGTCGGTTAGGTTGCAAGGGTCGCAGGAGGTGCATGAACATCTTCGACTACGTGAGTCGGTTGAGTAGCAAGGGTCGTAGTAGTTTCATGACCATCTTGGACTCAGTTTATTGATTTGAAATGGGTGAGTGTCAGTGTCATTCGTAATTGGTCATTTTGCAGGTGGCGCCAAAGCCGAGATTTATGTATGAATTCAAGCACATAGACAGAATTCCAAAGATCACCACGAAGTGTTATCCTCACCACATAGACAGAATTCCAAAGATCACCATGAAGTGTTATCCTCACGAGACAATAAGGATGCTGAGAGGAATCTTAAATGATCAGGAGTTGCATTACTTCGAGAACGAGTCACAATTTAGGCATTTATGTCACTTACAATGTGACTCCACATTGACGAAGGTTCAAATGTCTGTACTACTAAATCACTCTGTGATTATACGAGACAATACAGAGTTGTGGTTCGTCATAAACGGCATTCCCATCCGGTACTCTATAGTGGAGCACACACTAATTTCCGGATTGAAATGCGGACCATATCCCATAGGATAGGAGTCCATGATGGGTGTCACATTCAGGCTAAAGAATTTCGGCCGTGGAAAGGTGACCCCCGAACAAGTCAGTGAAAAGCTTGTGAAGGCAAAGAATTCCGACGAC
>CM071868.1:4930608-4957902 GCA_036759665.1 Gynandropsis gynandra
CGTAAATTCGTGGATTTCGCATAAATTGATCCTTATATGCGACCATGTCACCCATGCGACCCGTCGAAAATTCCGTCACCAAAATTCCCGCCGAACTTTTCATCATATTTGAAAATTTTTTAAAAAATAACATCTGCTGGTCATGTCTTTTCGAATTCCCTCTGACGGCGATTCGATATCTAGGTCATGTCTTTTCGAATTACAATCGTTTTCCTTTTTAACAATAACGACACAAACTCTCTCTACTCTCGTTCCTTCAATTTTTTCGAAAATGTCACAGTTCCCTTCTTTCTTCAGAGAGATTTTTCCGCGCTATCTGGAAGAGAACTACATTGTAATCTTCTTCATCAGTCTCTCTGTCGATATGTTACACGTAGAGAATGTGATGATTTGACTTGTTTTTTCATTTTTTGTACACGAGGGACACGGCAACGCTTAAATTGAATGGGTCTATCAGAAGATGGGAAGTAAAGTTGGATGGCTCTAGATTCACTGATGGGTGGAAAGATTTCGCCAACGACCTAGACTTAAGTATTGGGGATTACTTATTTTTCACTCACGAAGGTGACATGGTCTTTCGCGTCAGCTTCGTCACTCCTGCTCCAAGGATTTTACGAGAAACTATGGTACCAGTCACTCGTTCGAATCTGGCCGCAGATGCATTGGTATGTGACTTCAATATGGTTTTATTCCTTGCATGGGTAAGGATTTTCACGATTTTTATTCCTTTCTTCGGATGTCGCAGACACTTCCGATAGGGTTTGCGAGGTCGAGCGGTCTTTGCCATAGACGATGTAAGGTATATCTGATGCTAGGATACTCCACAGCGTGGGAGGCAGCTCTAAGGCCCGTGGCACGTGGTGGCGCTTCCATCAGAATGGGTTGGAGAAAGTTTTGTCTCGACCATCGACTAACCGAGGGTTGTACCCTCGTAGTCGAATTCTTTGATAATGGACCATTACCCATTCTTCAGTTTTTCCCTCAAAAAAGACAGTGCTTGATTTTCAGTTGTGTTTGGATGATTTTCATTTGTGTTTTGTATTTGGATGGTTAATAGTTGTGGTTTGTATTTGTATTGAATCCTTTGACAATGATTCAATAGTAAGTATTATTGTTAGTATCATTGTTTTGTGGATTTACTATTCTTGTAACAAGGTTCGCCAGGAACAAGGGTGGCAGAGGGACAAGGGTCGCAGGGGTCCAAGGGTCGCAGAGGTAAAGGGTCACAAGGCTCCAAGGGTCGCAAGGGACGCAAGGGTTGCAAAAGAAAGGGGTCGCAGAGGGACAAGGGTCGCAGATGGACACGAAATAATAAATTATTCATATTATTTGTAAATAATTGTATTTATAAATAATAAATAATAAATTTTTCATATGATTTGTAAATGATAGTATTGAAGTTCCCCCGATTCAATAGTAAGTATAATAAATTATTCATATTATTTGAAGTTCCCCCGATTCAATAGTAAGTATAATAAATTATTCATATTATTTGAAGGTCCCCCGATTCAATTGTATTTGGACCCCTGCAGAGGGAAAAAGGTCGCAGAGGGACAAGGGTCGTCCAAACGTGACAACCGAGACAACGCCGACTTCAAAAAAAAGAAAGCTTTGTTAGTTAGTAATTGTGTAATACTATATTATTTGTATTATTTTGATTAAAGTTTTTGGGACTTTCATCCTTATAATTCGATAAATTCTTCATTATAATCCGACCCATGCGACCCTCAATTGGATTAAATTAGAACCCATCCGACTCATTCGACCTCATGCGAACAAATATGACTCATGCGACCATACGACCAATGCCATTATCAATATGCCATTATCAATATGTCATTATCATTGAATGTATTTTTTGAAATTTGTAAATAAGTAATTTTGTCAAACTCATCCGACGAGTTCTTAAAACACTACTATCGCTTTTGTAGCACAGACATTGGTTATACATAACTCAAATAGGGACACATGGGTCATGATCTGTTTTAACCATTGATTGACGTTGTAAATGTATTGTTTTGATTGGTCTGTTACGGTTTATCATTATAAACCCCGTAAATTCGTAGATTTTGCATGTAATGTGACCGTGCGACCCATGCGACCCGTAATTATTTTGACGTTGTAAATGTATTGTTTGATTGGTTTTTGTCATTTTATCATCTTAAACCCGTAAATTCGCCGAGTTCGCATCTATTCATCAATATATGCGACCGTGCGACCCATGCGACCCATGCGACCCTAATTTGTAATTAATTAGTTTGACGTTATAAATGTATTGTTTGCTTGGTTTTGGTCATTTTATCATCTTAAACCCGTAAATTTGCCGAGTTCGCATCTATTCATCAATATATGCGACCGTACGACCCATGCGACCCATCCTCGCCCTCTACCTCTACCTCGCACTGTTCTTGCTCTTTTCGCCGGTGGAGGATCAACATATGGCTTCCGTGATCTTAAAACTCGTTTACGAACCGCCGGAGAATCCTTCCATAAAGGTCCAGCACCTGCATAAAATTTACTTCATTAAACATATGGCAACCAATGCGACCCTGCGACCCATGCGACCTATGCAGACCCATACGACCCATTTGACCTTTTGTGACCCATACGACTCTCGGACCCCTTTGCGACCCTTGAACCTCTGCGACCCATACGACCCATACGACTCATTAGACCCATTAGACTCATACGACCCATGCGACCAATGCGACTCAAAAGACCGTATTTACTTGGTAGAACCTCCTTATCCTTAGAGGGGGCCTCTTCGGCAGGACCGACTGTAGGTTCCTCGGTAGGAACCTCCTTATCCTTAGAGGGGGCCTCTTCGGCAGGACCGACTGTAGGTTCCTCGGAAGGAACCTCCTTAGAGGGGGGCCTCTTCGGCAGGACCGACTGTAGGTTCCTCGAAAGGAACCTCCTTAGGGGGGCCTCTTCGACAGGACCGACTGTAGGTTCCTCGGAAGGAACCTCCTTAGGGGGGGCCTCTTCGATAGGACCGACTGTAGGTTCCTCGGAAGGAACCTCCTTAGGGGGCCTCTTCGACAGGACTGACTGGAGCATCTGCATAAAATTACTTCATTCATTAGATGCGTATTTTGCGACCCATGCGACCCTTGCCGACTCTCGATGGAAATTGACTCAAATGAACTTTTGAGCTATTTATTACTTACTTGGTTGAACTTCATCAGGAGCAACGACTGCAGTTAGAGGAATGTCGGCGGCAGATGCGATATTTTCAATTAATAACGAAAGGTTTGCCAAGTCCTCTTCTGCGCCATCTCCACGGACATTTTCAGACTCTGACTCCACCGGCTCTTCGTTAGGTACTTGATATGAACGTTGAAGGAATTCATAGTCTCTAACACTGCCGGAAGATTGGTTTGCGGTGCTCGCATCTATCTCGGCAGATTTTGATTTTGCCTTTTCAGCACCTTTGGGATTTGCCGCCTCTGCTTTTGTATTAGGCAAATGAAACCCGGCATCCCTTAGAAGATCTCTGACAGCGTTGATGATTCTTTTCTCCGACTTCTTTATTTCCTTCACTAATTTCTGCTCCAGTGTCAGCCGGACTGGAGCTTCTTTTTCTTCAGCTTCATCTTCATCCTCGCCTTCTCTTTCAGCATCAGCTTCAGCATCACCATCTCTTTCTTCATCACCTTCAGCATCAGCTTCAGCATCAGCTTCATCATCTTCCAGCTCTATCATTTTTTCCCCCACGCTCTTTTTCCTCTTAGTCCCCTTCCCCTTCCCCTTCCCTTTCCCCTTCTTTTCATCTCCAAGAACTGCTTATTGTGTCAGCAGTTCTTGCTCACGAATGTCCTCCCAACAAAGTCCCTTCGGATTTCTACGAATATGTTCCATCCATATCTGAACATCGGGATCGTGGCATCCCTCATAGTCGTCCAGATCATAACTTTCATGGCGTTCATCGCGATCAGCACAAAGAATACTTCGAATATCCTGAAAAAAAATAGCTATTATTACCCTCTGTGATCCTTGTTTTCCTTGTAACCCTTGTATAATTGTTACCTTAGAATCTCCGATCAGCCTTATGATTTCTGCGTACTTCAGGTTAATACTGGATTTAACCATCTTCTTGCACATTCTTGGGCATGATGGATCCGCATTCTCTACATCAACATACCATCCCTTTCCGCCCAAACTAAGGATGGTTTCGAAAGGAAGTAACTGCAACATTAAAAACAATAAGAATGCAAAAAGTATGAAAAAAGTCAAGTTATTCGAATAATATATACAATTTACCATTAGTAGGATCATGAAACCGCCACAATACCATTTTGGTTTCGGTGATTCCCTGCTAACGTGCTTGCGGCAAGTATCCACAATCTTCTCGAATGTGTAACGTCCCCATGGAAAGCCTTCACAAAATTCCAAATCATCAACCATGTTAATGAGATCATGGCTGATAGAGTTGTCTAATGAAGGCTTGTGAGCAATAACTTGCGCCAACAACAACAAAGTTGCCAACCTCTTTCGGTACTCGTCATTCTTCGCCTTCACAAGCCTTCTAATGATTTGTACGGGGGTCACCTTTCCACGGCCGAAATACTTCCACCTGAACGTATCACCCCTTTTGGACTCCCATCCTTTGGGATATGGTCCGCAGTTCAATCCGAAAATTAGTGCGTGCTCCACAATAGAGTACCGGATGGGAACACCGTTTAAGACGAACCACAACTCCTTCTTGTCCCGTACAATCACGAAGTGATTTAGGAGGATAGACATTTGAACCTTAGTCAATGTGGAATCACATTGGAAATGGAATAAATGCTTAAATTGCGATTCCTTCTCGAAGTAATGCAAGTCGTATTCATCTAAGATTCCTCTCAGCTTCGTTATTGTCTCCTAAGGATAACACTTGGTGGTGATCTTTGGCATTCTGTCCATGTGTTTTAATTGATACACAAACTTCGGCTTTTGGGCCACCTGCAAAATGACCAATTAATTAAAGAATATATTATACTTCTACCGACTCATGCGACTCAAGCGACCCATGCGACTCATGCGACCCATGCGACCCAACCGACCCTTTGACTCAACCGACCCATGCGACTCGACTGAACCATGCGAACCAAACCGACTCACTAAGACAACCGACTCAAACGACCCTTAGACCCCCTGCGACGCTCAAGCGACGATTGCGACCCAAACCGACTCACTGAGACAACCGACTCAAACGACCCTTAGACCCCCTGCGACGCTCAAGCGACCATTGCGACCCAAATCGACTCACTCAGACTCAACAGACTCACTGACACTCACACCCATTTCAAATCAATAAACCATTCTGGGACTCGACAGCATGCAAACCCTAGAAATCGACGCTCAACCGACCATCGCGACCCAAACCGACCCACTGAGACAACCGACTCTTGCGACTCAACCGACTCACTGAGACTCAACCGACTCATTGACACTCACACCATTTCAAATCAATAAACCATTTTGGGACTCGACATCCTCCAAAACCCTAGAAATCGATCTACTTACACTTATTGACGACATTGAAGATTGACTCGTGCTCTCTTCTCCACCGCTGCTGATTCTAGCCATTTCCTTCTTGCCAACTTCGAATTTCCTTCTTGCCAACTTCGAATCGATCCCTCTCAAGTTCGAAATCACTTGTTTTTTCTTGGCTTTTACTTTTCCAGAATGCGTGTTTGGCTTTTACTCTCCTAGAATGCGGGTTTTCTCACGTTCGAAAATTAAGGGTAAATTTGTCTTTTCTCCAGTTTTTTTTTCGATTAAATAATTATTTTAGGGAAGGACATTTTTGAAGTGTTTTAGGGTATATCTGATATTCCGCCCATAAAACCAAGGGATCAAATGTTTGGGAAACAAACCTCTTGTGAAATACAAAAGAAAAAAAAGCATTTCTTAAACCAATTTCATTATGATTATAGATAGATAGATCAAAATTATATCGTCTAAAAAGAAATCTAATCTTCTATATCTTTTTTTAAAGTCTCTTTATCATGATGAGATAAAGATAAAAGGATTGCGTGAAAAGAATCGTTTAAGGTTACGATGGATTAGTTGCCGCATGGATACAAAACTATCTAACAAAAATTAACCAAAGAATATTTTAAAAAAATTGAAGATAAAATCAATTACTACACCAAAATATATTTTGGATTGTTTGTATGTTTTTATTTTATAATAATGTTCCAATATTACACCAAATATAATGTAATATTGTAATTTTTCTCATATTATATATGATAATGTAATTAGGATTGGTGTTCATTATATAAATAATTCTATTATCATAGATTTTTATGATTATCTGTAAATAAAAATCATGATTTTTCCAATTTTCATTATATATATTCATTAATTAATTTTTCTATATTTTTATGCATATATAAATATTATAATATATGTTCATATTATTTGTAAAACCTTTTATATATATATATATAAAGAATCTTATATATACAAAATGTAATTTCTTATTTAATCCATTATATTCCTATACTAACACCAATACGATTAATTGCATAAGAGATGCACATTTAAATAAAGTGAAAGAAACTTAAATTATCGCTCACTAATAATAAGTTGATTAAATCAGTTTGAATTATGCAATATTTAAAACCATAATTATCATTAAAAAAGGGTTTAAATGTGGCTTCCAAAATAAAAAAAGGGGTGAAACTGCAATTAAGTCGAATTCATAAAAAATCTGAACAGATATTTATAAAATAGTGGGTAGGATGAGTCTTTAAACATTTAAATTTTTTCAAACCAATTTTTGGTGAGTATATGATAATTGGTGGTAATGGTAATTATAAGAACATATTAAATACCATAGACTAAGGATTATGCACAAAACTTATATAAAAAAAGAAAATAAATCCTATAGAAATGGTAATTATATCGAAACTTTTTAAGAAATTCAATTATTTCTGTCTAAATGACGAAATTAACCACGTTTGTACGTCTTAACAGGATGGACAAAACGGTAATTCATATGAATCGGGCTACTCTTGTCATAAGCCGGCATTTGTCTCGTATAGACAGTGCCGGTACGTTAACCAACCTACAAAAATACAAGAACAAAAAAATTTTTTTTTTGCACTTCTTATAACGCTCCTTCTCCGTCTCCGATTTTCGGGTATCTGGGTTTTCCGAGAGTAAATTTCGGAACCAGATCCGATAATCTAAGGTTGATTCTCCTTTTCTCTCTCTCCCGTCATGTATCTCTGTGCCTCTTCACTCTACTAACTTCGATATCTGGGGAAACGCCTCTTCAAATTTGACATTTTTGAGCTGAAACCAGTAGTGGTCAAGTTGCGCTGCTTGATTTTGATTTCACTTCTTTTCCTTTTCACCCTCCTGTAAATTTCGTTTTGGTCCGTGTTGTAGATTCGTGGAGAAGTGTAGTTTGGTGGGTGGGGTTTTGTTCATCGGGAGCTTGGCTTAGAGAAATGGCGGTGTTACTCTTTTGATTCTGTTCGGGAAATGGGTGACTAAAAAATTCTGCGTTCTGGGTTCTCATTTTTGAAATTTCAATGGGGGGTTTTTCAATCTCTCGGTGGCTAGGGATGATCCGTTGCCTCTAAGACAGCTTTTGGGGTTTTAGGTCTCGTGTCTGAATTGTCATTGATCTTCTTCGCTTTGATATACTTTGATCACTAACACAATCATGCATGATATGTTCGATGTACAGATTAGGGTTTCGAAATTTTGTTTGCGATGTCGTTTTTTGGCTTATTTGTGTCTGCAATCATCGATTGAACATAAATAAAGGATCTAAAGGATTGGGTTTGATCTTTTCTCAATCTACAATTCTAAAGTGTAAATGTTGTATTGTGCTTGTCTTGCATGTTATCATTAGGGATTCATGATCTTATTTACATGATAATTGATTTTTTCGTGTCGTATGTGTATAATTCACTTGTTGTCATTCAATGCTGTTGATGAGATACCTTTGACGCTTGCTAATGCAAATTGACGCCTGGCTCTTCTCTAAACCTGTTTCCGTGTGCTCGTGGAATCTTTTGCAGGATTTTAATTAAAAGATGTGTTTGCATGAAGCATATGAATATGGATAGGCTAAATTTTTTAGAACATTTAAGAGTTCTATGATTTGTTTATAGCCTAGTAATATTGTTTGATGTGTGATTAAAGTGCATTCGTCTTTCCTACTAGAACGTGAGCATTGAATATAAGACATGGTCATGATATTTGTTGAACCATAGGATTCCCGCGTTGGATGGCTTTTGTACATATTGAGATGGTCGTTGGAAACAACTTTCACAACGTAATTTCTGTGTCCAAGTGCCATTTTACGTAAGATCTGTCGTGCGCTTGGTCGTTGTCCTTGCCAAAAGTAATGTTTTATCCATTTATGGCTTCATCGATGCCTATTTTATTCCGGAGGAAATAAACCCTAGGGTTTTGCTCGTATTTTGTTTGTCTTTCATGAGGGTTTTTTGTGTTTTATTGAATGACTCGCTTTTTTGAAATATTGCTTTGGTGGATAGTGCCAATGAGTGCTTGAAAATGCATTGATCAGTTGGTGGATGTATTTAATAAGGGTATTTTTACTTCATTGCAAAATGGAAGTTTCATGCGTGGTTTTAAATATGATATAATAGTGAGAGATAGTCATTATATAAAAACTTTTTTTCTACGCGTTGATGAATGCTTCAGTTCATTATGAATTTTACTCTTTATGTTTTAAGATTTGTTTCCCTCCTCGAAACATTTTTTGTCGCCCCAAGCATTCCGGACCGGGAATGTTCGTTGTTGCGTAAACTGCATGCGGAAATTTGTCGTGTAGCTTAGAAACTAGGTTCATGATCATGTTTTGGCCATGATCCTTCCTACCAATGTGACGTTGGATATATATTGTAAGAATCTTTTGGTTGGCTTCAATTGAGTACTATCCAGGGAAATATTTTTTCGGCGTTCCTTGATATTAATTTCTACGGGCTTGATAAAAAATGTAACCATCAATTATCTTTGCACCACCGACATTTTTTATGCACTTACCCCTTCAAGCATCAGTCTCCTTTAGTTGTAGGACTCACGCAATAAAAGCTTATTTCTTTATAAATCTCATGCTGGATGTTTTCAGTTACGTGAGCGTTTTTGTAGAAGGTAGTAAATATCTATTGCTGTCATTTCGCATGTCATTTTGGAATCGTAAATTTCATAATTTATTGTATGTCTATATATTTGTAGGGTTTTTGTGCTTGTTAATTTTTGCATCAGAAATATGCTGGAAATATGTCTCTTTAAGTTTGGAACATTTTCTTCATGTTGTAAACAACATCTCCTAATAGAACATATGTTTTATGTTGGTCCGAGGTTTGAAAGTCACTTTAATTGCATCATCTATCACTTTATTTATGTGTAGTTGTTTTTTCTTAGTACCTTTGTGTGGTAATTTTGTCTTTATTCGTTTTCATGCTAGCTGAATGTATGCATGTTGTTTATGCTCTTTTCAACTTATTGATACAAATCACGTTTGTTGTGTTTTTTTCCACAGAAAATGAGTAGCTTAGTTGAGAGGTTGCGTTTGAGATCAGATCGAAGACCGGTTTATAACTTAGACGATTCGGATGATGATGACTTCATTCCTAAAAAGGATCGGACCCTGGAGCAAGTTGAGGCAATAGTCAGAACTGACGCGGTTTGTTGCCCTAATCATTCAGTTTATGCTTTTAGACTTCATTTTGTAGTGGCATGAAATTTGTATGGGAGAAATAGTTGTCAGAGGATATACTTACAACAATGGAAGGCGTGTCTGCCTCTTTGTTTTGTCATCTTATTCCATCTTTTCTCTTAATACGCAGAAAGAAAACGCGTGCCAGGCTTGTGGAGAAAGTGCAAATCTTATAAGCTGCAATACATGCACATATGCATACCATGCTAAATGCTTAGTTCCGCCTGTGAAAGGTTCTGCTCCTGAAAATTGGAGATGCCCTGAATGTGTAAGATATATTTGCAGCCGATATTGTGTATCAAGCACACTACATGTTAACTTCTTTATATGCCAATGATCAAGAATTATTTTTCTATTTTCAGGTTAGTCCTCTTAATGAGATGGAGAAGATATTGGATTGCGAAATGCGTCCTACTGTGGCTAATGATGATAGAGATTCCTCCGATGAGACACCAAAGCAGATTTTTGTGAAGCAATATCTTGTGAAGTGGAAAGGCTTATCGTACCTGCACTGTTCTTGGTATTTTCTAAATCTTCTCCTATTACGTGTGAACAGTGTATTTTTCTGTTAATTTTTAACAAGTGGCTTCTTTTTTTTTTTCTCCTTATCTTTGCAAATCACAGGGTACCCGAACAAGAATTTCAGAGGGCTTACAAGTCAAATCCTCGTTTAAGGACCAGGGTGAACAATTTTCACCGTCAAATGGCATCGGCCAATAATAATGAAGATGATTTTGTTGCTATACGTCCCGAGTGGACTACTGTTGACCGCATTATTGCTTGCAGGTTTTGTGCTGGAAATTTTCATTTGTTTATTCTTTTATTTTATGTGATAAATTTTTTCAGAAGCACAGAAAATAACCCTATTGACGTCATTTTTCCATTCAAAAGTCGTCTTTTTCTGGTTGCCTTTTGATTTGTTACCATATTTGTTTGGGTAGTTCATTCTTTTGCACTCGCCGAGCACATTGGTTCAGTGCTAGGTTTTGGTTGTCACTGTACCACTCTTGAAAGTTTAAAAAATATGACATCTGAATTTGCTTGATTGTTTTCATTTTGACAAAATGTTTATGTGGTTTCTTTGATGATGCAGAGGAGAAGAGGATGATAAGGAATATCTTGTCAAGTACAAAGAACTTTCTTATGACGAATGTTATTGGGAATCAGAATCAGACATCTCAACCTTCCAAAACGAGATTCAAAGGTTCAAGGATATCAATTCTAGATCTCGGAGAGTTAAAGATGTTGAACACAGGTATAACCCTAAAGAATTTCAGCAGTTCGATCATAGCCCCGAATTTATCAGAGGTAATACTCTGAACTCTTACACTGCATGACTTTTGCTATTATATATATTGACTCCCTCACCCCTGGGTTTGATCTATATGGACACCGTGGTTTATTCTTTTCTGTTATTGAAGGCTCATTGCATCCGTACCAACTTGAGGGACTGAATTTTTTGCGGTTTTCATGGTCAAAGCAAACACATGTAATCCTCGCCGATGAGATGGGCTTAGGCAAGTCTATAATTATCCCACAAATTGTAAAAGGCTTTTGTTTTCTCCATTTTTCTATAATTTAATAAGATTGAGCTTTTTCCTGTCCCAGGCAAAACAATTCAAAGTATTGCCTTTTTAGCATCGCTCTTTGAAGAAAACCTCGCCCCGCACTTGGTCGTGGCTCCCCTGTCGACTCTACGAAACTGGGAGAGAGAATTTGCAACATGGGCCCCACATATGAATGTGGTATGTAGACACAGATGTCCTCCCACCTTGTGGCATATATTCATTGGTTAATGGAATAACAGGCTTGTTTTTCGACATGCAGGTGATGTACGTAGGCACTGCCCAAGGTCGTACTGTTATCAGAGAACACGAGTTCTACTTCCCGAAAGGTCTGAAGAAGAAGAAAAAGAAACATGGTCAAATCAGTGGTGAAACAAAGCAAGATAGAATTAAGTTTGATGTCCTGCTTACATCGTATGAGATGATCAACTTAGATACAGCTGTTTTAAAACCAATTAAGTGGGAGTGCATGGTAACTCTTGTAGCCTAAGCATTACATTCTCTCTCTCTTTTGTCCCCTCCCTCATATATGATTGTCATTTTTCTTATTCAGATTGTTGATGAAGGCCATCGCCTGAAAAATAAAGATTCAAAATTGTTCTCTTCCTTGAAGCAATATACAAGTAACCATCGTGTGCTTTTGACAGGAACACCTCTTCAGGTTCGTTATTTAATATTTTTCTTTATACTTTCCATTATCTACTGAATTTGAGGATTGAAATTGTTGATTATCACTGAGATGTGTTAGATTGTCCTGCATAAATGATGCCTTAGTTATTATTTTCTCACTCCAAAGTAGGTTGGTTCTGGGTTTTGTTTTATTTTTTGTTTTCTCCTATTTTAGGCGTGCACTGAAAATTTTGATTCCTGAATTTAAACTTTCTGATCTTAAAATTGCCATTTTTGGTGATGCTATTTGTTTCCACCCTAAGATTCATCCTTTGGAAGGACGTAAGACACAAGCATAAATGCATATTTTACAGATCTGTTATTGTCTGCATGAAACTTGGACGTGGCTTTTAATTGCTTTTAGGAGTGTCACGAATTGTTTCGGAAATGCATTAATCAAATGCGGGACTCTCTTTCTAAGAACACACTTTCGTAGTGTATTTGAGAGCTTAATATGGCTTGAAATTCCAAATTTCTTTCCGAGAAAGTGGGTGTTCTAGGAAAAACTTGCTGTATAACGATTTTACACTATTATCTGCAGAGCTTTTCATGTCTTTGTTATATGGTAGTCTATGTTTTTGGGGAAACTTAATTTTGCCTGGACACTTCTGGTTCACTTTTTTTTCCCTTTCCACGTTTTACCTGTTATCTAGAATTCTCTTAGTGCACTGCTCTTTTTTCTTTGCTTTCTTTACTAGACTGTTTATTATGCCGTCGATTATCTTGTATGTCACTAACGCTAATCTGATGCGTTTCCAGAACAACTTGGATGAACTTTTCATGCTCATGCATTTTCTCGACGCTGGAAAGGTTAGCCCGAGGATAGTGTTTCTGAATGAGATCAATATATTTAACATATGTACATTATTTTTAATATCTTCAATATTTGCAGTTTGGCAGCCTTGAAGAATTCCAGGAGGAGTTCAAGGATATCAATCAAGAAGAGCAGATATCAAGACTGCACAAAATGTTGGCTCCACATTTGCTTAGAAGTATATACCATAATCTCTTCAATATTGATTTTGTTTCAAAATTTTGGTATTGTGATTTTTTTTATGCTAACTGCGGTGTATCATATTTTGATCTCTGATGCAGGGGTGAAGAAAGATGTCATGAAAGACATGCCCCCTAAGAAGGAGCTCATTTTACGTGTTGATTTGAGTAGTCAGCAGAAAGAATATTACAAAGCAATTCTTACCCGTAATTATCAAGTGTTGACTAGAAAGGGAGGTGCTCAAGTAAGTTTTTGTTAACATCTTTTGCTTATACAAATGCCTATATTTCATACGGGAATAAAGAAGCTGTTGAACTGTAATTGGAAAGCTAATTATGTTGTTTGAATTCTGTTTCAGATTTCTCTTATTAATGTGGTGATGGAGTTAAGGAAACTTTGCTGTCATCCTTATATGCTGGAAGGTGTGGAACCAGAGATTGAAGATCCAAATGAAGCTTTCAAGTAAATATCTTTTTCAATATGGGCTCTAAATTCTCATGTGGATAGGCTGATTTTTCCATGTCCATTATCTTTACTCCGCTAGTAATCGGTAAGCCATGCGCTAACTTTTGGCTCAATGACTGTTTGCTTTTTCTTTCAAAGAAAACTCTTGGAATCGTCCGGAAAATTGCAATTGTTAGACAAGATGATGGTCAAATTGAAAGAGCAAGGTCACAGAGTTCTCATTTATACTCAGTTTCAGCACATGCTTGACTTGCTTGAAGATTACTGTACTTATAAGGTATCTTTATTTGATATTTGTATTCATATTTTTGGAAATTTTCTCGCTTGCTTGCATTAAAATTATTATTTGGCATATATGGCAGTTGCCGAATAGACTTTCCTGCTAGAGCCCACAGGTCTGGTTATGAAAATATAACTTTCCTTCACCTTAGTGTTACTTTGGTAATTATTGAAAATGTCATTTATATTACTATTGTGACCATAATTCATGCACCAGAGGCTACATGATTTAATAACTTTCTACGATATTTTCTTAATGTGTGTAGAGAAATTGTTGATATGAATGTTTTCATTCTTTGTCAGAATTGGCTTTATGAACGGATTGATGGAAAGGTTGGCGGAGCAGAGCGGCAAATACGTATAGATCGGTATAATGCCAAAAATTCTAACAGGTTCTGCTTTCTGCTCTCCACAAGAGCTGGTGGTTTAGGAATAAACCTTGCAACAGCTGATACAGTTATCATCTACGACAGGTTTGCTTTTCACTTTCTTTTTAGTTCATGCTTCTTCACTTTCATGGGCCCAATAACAAATTGTCGGAGAAGTTGCTTTGACTATATAATAATTTAGAAATCTGAAGTTGAGTTTTAAAGTTTTCGAGCGCTTCAAATGAAGTCATGATGAGTGATCAAAGCATTGATCCTGAAATGAACATGGAGATTTTCTGGAAAATCCAAGTTTGAGTTGCAAATATGTTGTATGTTCAAAGTGCTTCAAAATAAAAAGCATTAGTTTACATGAAATGTGGTCCGATGATCACGTTAATACATTAGCTTAGGCTTGAGTGATAGACATGTTCTTTCTCGGTTTATATATATTTATTTTTATGAACTCTTTCTTCGATTTATTGAAATGTTTTATTTCTGTTTCTGTAGTGACTGGAACCCTCATGCTGATCTCCAGGCTATGGCTAGAGCTCATCGACTTGGCCAGACAAATAAGGTTGTAGCTTGTTTTTTGCCTGGCCCCAGCAGCCTACATGTACTTTCACTCCCAAAAAAAAGAGACTAAATTTGTCTATATTTTTTGCCTTTAGGTGATGATTTACAGGCTCATAAACCGAGGTACTATTGAAGAAAGGATGATGCAAATGACTAAGAAGAAAATGGTTCTGGAGCATCTTGTTGTCGGGAAACTTAAAACACAAAACATTAACCAGGCATGTTTTTTTTTTGAAACTAGGTTCTTTCACATCACGTACCAATTTCTTGGGAAGGCAACTTTTCTTAACAAAGTGCAATTAGAAGATGGAAACACCATGGAAGACTCATTTGAGATTATTGATTTGCTTGTAGTTCTAAATTCTGATAAGTTTTCAATCATTTTCTTGACCTGGCCGAAATTTAGGAAGAGTTAGATGACATCATCAGGTATGGTTCGAAGGAGCTTTTTGCTGACGAGAATGATGAAGCAGGGAAGTCTGGAAAGATTCATTACGATGATGCTGCTATAGACAAGTAATATATTCTTTTATCCCTTTTTTCCAAATGTCCCAAGTTATTGTGATTTCTTGCATGTGATGTCCATTATTTGCCTTCATCTTCTGTTTTGCAGGTTGCTTGACCGTGATCATGTAGATTCTGAGGAAGCCTCAATGGATGATGAAGAGGAAAATGGATTCTTGAAGGCTTTCAAGGTATTCTTTATCTCTCTTCTTAGTCTTATACTGTTTTCTTTCCACATAATTGTTGCAAATTTAGATACTCTAGTTGGTAGCAAGATTAATGGTCTTCCTAGATCACACAGAACGAGCTTAATTGCTGTCTGTAGGTTTCTTCTCAAGTTGAACAATCTTGTCAAATGATTACCTAGCAACTCTAGAGGACCAAAGAATCTGCCAAGTCCAAACCCTTGATTTGCTTTCTTGCTCTTTAAAACCTTAAGTATGCTGAGTGTGTTATTCCAGTTGTCTCTACAGTTGACTTGAACATAATGCATTCTTCTGGGAATGGCTTCTGTATGTCAGCCCCCTTTATGGCTTAGTTTCATTACGTTTTGTTTATTGATGTGAACCTTTGTAATGATGAATGAACTCATCATATATCCATGTCAATTTGGAGCTTTCTTTGCTTGTGAAATGTTTGGAAAATAAGGTGGTGGACACATATGATGATCCACTTACGACAGACAGAGTGATGGGTAATTTTGATCAGACAATGGGCATGTTTTCTTATGGTTCAGTTAGAAAAATGTTTATACCGTGTGAAATAACTCTGGGGGTGATAATTATTTGAATGTCTCAAACATTTCCTAGTGTTGTGTGAACATAGGCAGTGTTCTTTTCTTGTACTAAAACTAGGGTGTCTGACTTCTGTCTGATGATATCAGTCATCTATGAAAAGTTTCCCTTTTGAGCTTCTCAGTGTCAACATCTGCAATTTAGGTGGCAAATTTTGAGTATATAGACGAAAGCGAAGCTGCAGCACAAGAAGAAGCACAGAGATTGGCTGCAGAAAGCAAATCTTCGATAGGTAATCCTGATAGAACAAGTTACTGGGAAGAATTATTAAAAGACAAATATGAGGTGCACCAAGCTGAGGAACTCAATGCTCTTGGAAAAAGGAAGAGAAGTCGCAAACAGGCATGCCTTTCTTCCTCTGGCCCATCCAATTTTTTTCTATCTTATTGATGTCTGGATTTGATACGATTTATATCCTCGCTGTTCTGTTCTGTGTCATAATTGATTTACCATATTTGATACGATTTATATCCTCGCTGTTCTGTTCGGTGTCATAATTCATTTACTATTTCCTCTATATTCATTTTGAATTGTTCATTTAGCTACTTTGGGGAAAATAATAAGTACGTTGACCGTATTCAATAAAATGCTGAAAGTGACAAATTCCCTAGGAAATATCAATTGCTCTGGTAGTGATAAAACTTGGATGGGCTGATGCATTTCAAATTGTTTGATTTGCACCATGTGGCCTTCTTTTGTGATTCCTGGTTTTGTTCTCTTCTACTTTACTGGGAAATATGATTTGGAATACGAGGTTCAAAATCGTGTCTTTGATTTTTTTTATTCTTCCATCAATTGACAGACAGATTCTAGGATTCTTGATAGATTGTAACGAAGAGGCGTAATAACCAATGCTCTTTCATTTATCCTTCATGAATTATATTGATGTATTCCCTATTTGCCTGAATGTTTTCAATTATTGCCATAACATTGCTTAGTATTATTGATTCATAATTTTGAGGGATTAAGCTTAAATTCATCCTTCTGCTATTTCCTTAGATGGTATCCGTCGATGAAGATGATCTTGCTGGTTTAGAAGATGTGAGCTCTGATGGGGAGGATGAAAGTTTCGAAGCCGATTTAACTGATGGTGAAGCTACTGGGCAAGGAAATCCATCTGGTAGAAGACCTTACAGAAGAAGAGCCCGAGGTATTATTATTTTTCCGTTTTTTTTCAAAGTGAAGGAATCAGTGGATTCGTAGAGTTCGGGTGATTAATGTGAAATGTCTTGTGTTGTAGACAATTCTGAGCCAACTCCTTTGATGGAAGGCGAAGGTAGATCTTTCAGGGTGCTGGGTTTTAACCAAAGCCAAAGGGCCATTTTTGTTCAGACGTTGATGAGGTTATCTTTTCGCATCTCGCCTTCTTGAAAAATTAAATTCTGCCTTTGTATTGACATAAACATGATTCTCTATGCCTCAAAGCGTCCTCATCTGCAAAAGAAGTCCCGTTCTTGGCTTTCAATCACAATTTTCCCATGTTTTTGCCTGTCACTGATGATCAATTTTCAGGTACGGAATTGGTAACTTTGATTGGAAGGAGTTTGTTCCTCGCTTAAAGCAGAAGACGTACGAGGAAATAAAAGAGTATGTCTTAACCTCGTTTGCTCTTTTCTTCACCTCCTATAAAACTATATATTTCTGGGTATTGTCTCTGTTTTATTCTTCTGATATACCAATCATTTTTCACCAACCATTTTATTGGTTTCTCAGATATGGAACACTCTTCTTGAAGCACATTGTTGAAGATATTGATGAAAGTTCTCCAACATTTTCAGGTGTTTGATAACTAAATTTTGTCATCTGATTTACTGCTGTTCTCTAAATCGGTCATTGATTCGCCAACTAACCTAGTAAAGAGCTTGATGCAATTAATTTTTTACTATAGATGGTGTTCCCAAAGAAGGACTCAGAATTGAAGATGTACTTGTCCGAATCGCTATTCTGACACTGGTACAGGAGAAGGTAAGTCTATTGATTGGAATCCTTGAATGAAATTATCTCTTTTGTTTTGTTAGTTGCTTTGAGATGGTTTATTTTTCTTCTGGGTATGGGTTTTTTTTGGGGTCTGAGTTAATGCTATCCTGTTTTTGACATTGAATAAGACGACATAGAAATTTGTATCTCATATTTGTGCTGTAGCACTTTGGGACTGTAAGTTTGGTAGATTCGTATCCTTTAGCACTTTGGGACTGCTCGAGTTTCTGATTGGACTGAGGTTGAAGTTTTCTTAAGCTTTTTTTCTGACAACTTTTACTCTGAATCAATCCCCTCTATTTGTCGGGTGACGTGCAGGTGAAATTTACGGAAGACTATCCAAACAAACCAACTTTCCCTGACCGCATTCTCGACCGATTCCCAGGACTAAGAATACCTGGAAAAGTCTGGAGAGAGGAGCATGACAAGATAATGCTCCGCGCTGTTTTAAGGTATGCACCCGACAAAGTGGCTTGATAGAATTTTTACTGAACAATTTTTGTTTTTGGTGTCAATACCTTTTCTTCTACTCGTTGACACTTGTTTAACAAAATCTTTAGGCATGGGTATGGGAGATGGCAAGCTATTGTTGATGACAAGGAGTTGGGGATTCAAGAGCTTATCTGCAAAGAATTGAATTTGCCTTTTCCAAATTTGTCAGCCGCTGAACAAGCAGGCTTGCAGGGACAGAATGGTAGTAGTAGTAGCTCTAATATAGAAGCACACAATAACCACAATCAGGGAAATCTTGCTATGGGGAATAACAATGCTTCAGGCGATGGGAGCCAGGGAAGCTCGATGCTGATTTACAGAGACATGCAGCGGAGACTGGTTGAGTTCGTGAAAAAACGGGTGCTGCTCCTCGAAAGGGCGTTGAATTTGGAATATGCGGAAGAGTATTATGTATGTATTGTGTTCCCCAATGTTAACCATTTTTGTTTTCTTATGGAGTATGTCTGTTCAGTTTCTTTTCTGCTGTATAATCTGATCTTTTTCGATACTTGTTTTCAGGGGATAGTTCCACCATCAGGGCCTGGTGACGAACCAGAAAGCGAACAAAGGGCCACAGATATAGCCGGACCAAGCTTCGTGGAGGCTGATGCTGAAATTCTCGGTCAACTGCCTAAGATCGAACCAATCTGTATGTTCATACCTCTAAATCAATCAATGGTTAGAAGTTTTCTTTTTTGTCAGTTCATAAGCTTGGATCTGACTGAGAGCTCTTCATTTGCAGTGTCGGAAGAAGTTTCAGCAGCTGCTGTTGACAACAACCCTGAGCGTTTAGAACTGGCGCAACGTTTCAACGAGGTACCCGTCTTTCTCTTTAGCAGTTTTCGAATTTATCTTTGAATATCGATGACCCGCATTAATATTCAGCTCTCTGCATCTTCCCAGATGTGCAAAACTGTCAACGATAATGCTCGTGAGTCAGTTGAAACATTTATAAACAACCAACCAGCGAATCGCAGGCTGCGGGAGAACTTCCAGACGTTGGAATCTGTCAATGAGAACATAAACAGGATCCTCTCTGTGCCCTCTGATGAACCCAAGGCTCGGGGGGATGCGGTGAAACCTGGATCCCCTGAAGATGTGAAGGAAGGCGGTGCAGCGGCTGATGGAACAACAGATGATGCTGAGATGAAGGACTCAGTTGAAGGATCGAAACCCGGAAAAAGCAACCTTGCTGGTCTTGTTGATCTGAACGTTTCGGAAAATGTTGCCGATGAGAATGTCGCCGGAACTAGTGGAGATGTTGATGTGGAAATGAAAGAAGCCGATGAATCCAAAGATGGAGAAAGAGTCATTATGTTAGACTGAAGGCGCCAATCCCCTCCCAACGCAAACGCCAATCCCATCCCAACGCAAACGCCAATCTCATTCCAACGCCAACGCTAACACCAATGCACACCGCCACCAATACAAACACCAAATGGGTAAAATGTCATTAATTACCCATAGAAGAAAAACTTAAGGTCATTAAGACTCTTAAACTCTTATCGTTATGGTTTTAGTTATGCTGAACTTGGTTACTTTTAAGACTCCTTTGGTTTAATTTTCATGTTTACTTTTGGAACTTTAATACATGCGTCTCTCTTTTTCTCACCCTTTGATTTAAATTTAGCATTTACTCTTTTGAATGCTTTATGCATCTCTATAGTTATTTTATATTTTTTTTTCTTTTTCTCCCCCCTAATAGATTAAAGATAAATTCTCAATTCTTTTCTTTTCAATTTTGGATACCCAATTTCTTCCTTATAATTAGACCCTGCAAAATATACTTTTTGATCTTATAAAATTATGTCTTAGTCCTTTAATTAAACATATATATTAAATGTTTGTTGTTGTTGTAGTATTTCAGATTATAACATTAAAAAAAATATATATGTATAGCTAGATGATCCTTAAAAGCGGAACTTCAAAAGTTTCAATTTCAAATCTACCTCATATTACCTTTGTTGATAAATTCTCTTTTCTCTAGAGCACCTTGATTTTTCTCTCTATTGTGGCGCGAAAATAACTGTTCTCCCACACCACGACAGATTCGGCGAGAGTAGTTTGAAATCGACATCAGATTCGCTGCCAATAGGTTGAAATCGTTTGTTGTCAACAAAGAAGCTTGCAATTAAGCAGGTTCCGCAGAAAAACTGTTGCATTGGGTTACAGAGTCTTAGGGGTCCAAGAGTCGCAGGGGTAAAGGGGTCGCAAAGGGGTCAAAGGGTCGCAGGATCCAAAGGTCGCAGAGGGTAAAAGGGTCGCAGGGGTCCAAGGGTCGAAGAGGTAAAAGGGTTGCAGAGGTACAAGTGTCATAGAGGGACCTTTTGGACCCCTGTGACCCTTGTCCCTCTGCGACCCTTGGACCACAACGACCCTTGTCTCTCTGTGACCCTTGGACCCCTACGACCCTTGTCCCTCTATGACTCTTGTTACAATAATACTAAATCCACAAAAACACCGATACTAACAATATAGTCAAAATAATTTATTATTTACAAATTATTTACAAATAATATGAATAAATTTTGAAAATAATAATTTATCAAGTTATTTACAAATAATTGACTCAAATATCTACGAGCCTTGTACATTCGCGACCCTTGGACCCGTGCGACCCTTGTCCCTCGCAACCCTTGGACCCGTGACTGGTACAATGAAAACCCTCTCATCAAGAGTGGCTCAGGTGACGTTAAAGACCATGTCACCTTCGTGACGGAAAAGTACGACATCCCCAATACGAATGTTTTGGTCGTTGTAGAAATCTGTCCATCCATCAGTGAGTTTGGAGCCATCCAACTTGACCCTTGTACCTCAGCGACCATTGGACCCCTGCGAATGGGTAAAAGAGTCGCAGGGTCAAGGGTCGAACGGGTAAAAGGTTCGCAAGGGACAAATGGTGCGACCCTTGTACCTCTGCGACCATTAAACCCCTGTGACCCTTTACGCTTTATTATTAAAAAATATTTACAAATAATATGAATAATTTTTAAAAAAAATTACAATGTACAAAGTTGAATTATCCATTCCCAAAATTATGTTACAAATAAACTGTTAAAAAAAGAACAATGTAGCAAATTACATCTTCCATAATCAACGAGTAAACATTTTTTAAACCCTTGGACCGTGCGACCGTTGTCCCCCTCCGACCCTTGTCTCCCTTCGACCCTTGTACCTCCGTGACCACTTGGACCTCTGCGACCACTTGGACCACTGCGACCCTTATCTCCCTTCGACCCTTGGTGCGCCCCTTGTCCCCCTCCGACCCTTATCTCCCTTTGACCCTTGTATCTCTGCGACCACTTGGACCTCCGCGACCCTTATCTCACTTCGACCCTTGTACCTCTGCGACCCTGTGTCCCCTGCGACCCTTGGACCCTCTGCGACCCTTATCTCCCTTCCCTTCGACCCTGCGACCCATGCGACCCTTGTACCCTCTGCGACCCTTGGTCCCTCTACGATCCTTGTCTCCCTTCGAACTTTGGACAGTGCAACCCCTGTCCCCTACGACCCTTGGATTCTCTACGACACTTATTACAATAATAGTAAATCCACAAAAACATCGATACTAACAATAATACATTCTATTGAATAATAGTAAAAAAACCAACCAAATACAAACATGAATTTTGTTGTTCAAATGAGGTTCAAAGCAATCAAAATACAACGGAATCCAATCTATGATGATTATAGGGGCAAGCAGTAGACAAGGTACATCATCAAGAACGGTGTCCAATTCGACTTTGAGGGTACAACCCACGTTAAAGGCATTATCGTGACAAAACTTTGTTCAACCCCTGGTGATGCTAGCGCCACCGCGTTTCACGGGCCTTAGATGTGCCTCCCGAATGTCTGTGTAATTGGTTATTAGATCAACCTTACTTCGTCTACCGCAAAGACCATTCGACCTTGCAAACTCTATCGAAAGTGTCTGCGATATGCGAATAAATTTACAACAACGCCAAACTAATGCATATACGACCAGATTTGATGAATCGAATAAATTGGTTTGAGTTTACTTACAACTGCATCTACGGTCAGATTTGAACATGTGACTAGTACCGTGAAAATCCTCTCACCAGAAGAAGATGACCCTGCTTCAACGAAATGTTGCATTTTCGGCAAAAAATGGATGGAAGATGATGAGAGTGAGAGAGAGAGAGAGAGTGTGTCGATATTCGAAAAAAGTAAACGGCTGGAATACGAAAAGACATGACCTTGACATCGAATCGCCGTTAGATGGAATTAGAAATGTTTTTTCAAATTTTGGTGAAAAGTTCGGCATAATTTTTGGTGAAAATGATAAAATGTAAAAAACAATCAAAATTGAGGGTGGCATGGGTCGCATGGGTCGCATATATGCGAAATCGACGAATTTACAGGTTTATAATGATAAAATTCCAAAAACCAATCAATAATATACATTTACAACGTCAAACTAATTAATGCCAAATGAGGGTCGCATGGGGCTCATGGGTCGCTTGGTCGCATATATGGATGAATAGATGCGAACTCGACGAATTTACAGGTTTATAATGATAAAATACCAAAAACCAATCAAAACAATACATTTACAACTTCAAACTAATTAAATGCCAAATGAGGGTCGCATGAGTTGCATGGGTCGCATGGTCGCATATATTGATGAATAGATGCGAACTCGACGAATTTACGGGTTTATGATGATAAAATGACAAAAACCAATCAAAACAATACATCTACAACGTCAATCAACGGTTAAAACAGATTATGACCCATGATTACCTAGTTGAGTTGTGTATAACCAATGCAAACAATACATTTACAACTTCAAACTAATTAAATGCCAAATGAGGGTCGCATGAGTCGCATGGGTCGCATATATTGATGATTAGATGCGAACTCGACGAATTTACGGGTTTATGATGATTAAATGACAAAAACCAATCAAAACAATACATCTACAACGTCAATAAACAGTTAAAACAGATTATGACCCATGTGTACCTAGTTGAGTTGTGTATAACCGATGCCTGTGTTTTAAAAGTGATAGTAGTGTTTTAAGAATTCGGCGGATGATTAAACAATATATTTAACATTTTGTTCAAATGTCGATATTATTTATATTATTATCTATATTGATTCTAAATTAGACATATACAACTCAAATATATTGATAATGACATGGGTCGCTTGGTCGCATATATGGATGAATAGATGCGAAATCGACTTATTTACTAGTTTATAATGATAAAATGAAAAAATCCAATCAAAACAATACATTTACAACGTCAAACTAATTAATGCCAAATGAGGGTCGCATGGGTCGCATGGTCGCATATATTGATGAATAGATGCGATCTCGACGAATTTACGGGTTTATGATGATAAAATGACAAAACCAATCAAGGGTTGAAATGGACAAATGGGTCGCAAGGGCCGGAAGGGTCGCAATGTCCACAAGGGTTGCAAGGGTCGTATGAGCCTCTGTGACCCTTGGACCCGTGCGACCCTTGTACCTCTGCGACCGTTTGACCCCTGCGACAATGTACCAAATATTTAAAAAAATAATGTACCAACTGTTTACATCTTCCATTAAAAAAAAACAATGTACCAAATATCAATTTAGTCTTCTCGGGGTGAATAGATACGTTCTCCATTACTAAATATATCAGCCGCCATCTTCTCACGCATGGAAGTAACATTGTCGTCGCAAATTAAGTGAAACATATTCCTCCTTCTCAATAACGAGGCTTCTACGAATTTGTAGGAGAAAACACCACAATCATTCCCGCTTTGGTTCTGTGACAGACCTTCATAATACTCATACTTCCATTCATCTTCTCCAGAAGCCAAAGAAGGAAACCCTCCGAGAATGAGCATCTTGGGGATAGCTTTTCTTATCTTCTCAATCACTGGATCGATATGCGTTTCCTTAAGCCTCAGCTGGCAGTCATATATCGTGATGCATCGGGTTTTAAAATCCTCTTTGATGGCTACCCAATGACATCTTACCCATCGATTTTTGTCCGTTGGAATGTTTAGAACCGAGACAAAACCTTCATAATCACTAATTGGTGTCTTCGTACTTCTGAATGGATACTTGGCATTAAAAAAATCACTAAGCATTTCCTGCAAAGTTTCCATAACCTCGTACATCCACAACGAGATCGTCTGCATGGAAGCAACATGAGAAACGTAATAATTCTGATTCGTGACGGGATTCAATACCGAGCGAGAAAACAACACCATCAACGCCTCATCCAATTGCTGCAAAAAAAAAAATAACACACATGAATACATATGACACAAAACTCTGTGAGATTAAGGGTTTAAAAAAACTTACATCATCTTCAAGCCATACGTTGGCCTTTAATATAATCTGCCAAAACTTTGGCCCCTGGGGAATATAAGTGAAAGGGACATAAATGTAATTTTGGTTTATTAGGGTTTCCGTTAGGGTTTCATATCTCTTGTATATTGTTATATAGCTGATGTAATTTCATTCAATCAATATACGAAAACCTTTCAACATGGTATCAGAGCCATAGATCCAAACCCTAAATACCCTAATCACCGCCGCCGGCTACCCTCTCTCCCGGCGCCGCCACTCTTCCTTTCTTCTTCCACCGCCGACCGCCTCCAGCTGCCCTTTTTCCGGCGTTGCATCTGTCAACCGCCGAAGCCCAGCCGCTCTCTCGTGCCTCAGCCAGTGCACGTAACCAACCGATCTGCCACTCGTCCGCTCGTCTGCTCATCGACGTCTTACGCACGGCATCTTCAAACCGTGCGCTCAATGTTACAGCCAAACCAATCTTTCGTCCTCCGCTCATCCTTTCAGCCGTCGCACAAACCGGTGGGAACACATCCCACGTTCAGCTGTTGCCAACGTCTCAAGTTCATCCGTACCCGACCGGGCACTCAATAACTACCCGGTCGTCTCACGTTTTGCCCTACCCGACCGGGCACTCATAAACTACCCGATCGGGCACATTACCACCGCTCCTAATTCTCACGCACAACTATGGCTACCTCCTCCGCTGCTGATGCAACTCCGGCTTTCAACGTCAATGATCCCCACGCAACACTCCTCACCGTCAACATGACAAACGTGACCAAGCTCACCTCCTCCAACTATATGATCTGGAGTATTCAGATCCGTGCACTCCTTGAAGGCCATCGGTTGGAATGTTTTCTCCAAACCGATTCACTCATCATTGTTAATGGCATCTCAACCCCGAATCCAGCGTTTGCGCCCTTCAAACAGCAAGATCGTCTTCTATTCTCGGCCATTTTAGGAGCAATTTCGCCCCCATTACAACCGATGATTGCTAGGGTTTCATCCGTGCGAGAAGCGTGGCTTCTCCTTGCTCGCACATATGGTAAGGCATCAAGGGGGCACATCCTTCAATTGAAGGAACAACTCAAACGAAGCTCCAAAGGATCTCAACCCATAGATGATTATATGCGCACCATCGTCAACAAGGCGGATGAATTAGCGCTCCTTGGCAAACCTCTTGATGCGGAAGACTTGTTGCAATACATTCTTGATGGATTGCCGGAGGACTACAAACCGATTGTCGATGCTGTGAATGCCCGCGATAGCATCATTCCGATTGAGGAACTCCATGAGAAACTCCTCAATCACGAAGCAAAACTACTTCAAGCTGCTCCATTGCTATTCACGCCGCCCGTAAATGCGCTTGCTGTCAACACTCATCCGAATCAATACAATCGCAATCGATAGAATGGTCCAAACCAATGGCGTCGAAATGAGAACAGATCGTCATCGGGATACCAAGGTCGCTGTCAATTGTGTGGCATCTTTGGGCATAGCGCTCGTAAGTGTCCACAGCCATATTCACATGCTGCTCCAGTCGGAACTCAAAACCCTAGTCGTGCGCCGTCACCAACGTGGGGTTCTTCACCACGACCATGGCAGCCACGTGCCCACAACACCACTCTCACCAATTATGAACCGGAGTCATGGCTACTTGACAGCGGCGCTTCCCACCACATCACATCTGATCTCCAAAATTTGTCGCTACATTCTCCGTACAAGGGCGGTGAAGAGGTGGTAATTGGTGATGGTTTCTCCTTGCCCATCACTCACATTGGTTCTCTCTCGATCCCTAGCTCGATAAATGATTCTTGTTTGCATCTTGATCAAGTTCTATGTGTACCTACGATGAACAAGAATCTGATCTCCATTCATCAATTGTGTCGGACTAATGACATTTCTGTGGAATTTTTTTATGATCATTTTCAGGTGAAGGATCTAAAAACGGGGGATCCTCTACTTCGCGGAAAGGTTAGAGATGGTGTCTATGAGTGGCCGAAACCCAAGTTCACCCATCCTCCAATTGTGGCTCTTCATAGTGTCAAGACCACTTTGTCCGAGTGGCATTCACGTTTAGGTCATCCTTCGCTTTCTATTTTAAAGCGTATTGTTTCTAAGAACTCTTTACCATTGTCTAAGTCATGTTTGTCGTTGTTATGCAACTCTTGTTCTAGCAATAAAAGCCACAAATTGCCTTTTCATGAATCTTCCATCTCTACGTCGTTTCCACTTGAAATCATCTTCTCCGATGTTTGGACATCACCAATCATCTCGGTTGATGGTTTCAAATACTATGTCATCTTTGTTGATCACTTCACTCGCTATACATGGCTGTACCCTCTCAAACAAAAATCCCAAGTTCGAGAAACCTTTATTACGCTCAAAGCTCTAGTTGAAAAACAATTCCAAAGCGTCATCCGTACTATCTACACCGATAATGGTGGAGAGTACATTGCCCTTGCTTCATTCCTCTCCACAAACGGCATATCCCATCGTACCACCCCTCCTCACACGCCTGAACACAACGGTATATCGGAACGTCGTCACCGCCATATCGTTGAAACCGGTCTTTCTCTCCTGTCTCATGCGTCCTTACCT
>CM071868.1:4959139-4999948 GCA_036759665.1 Gynandropsis gynandra
AAATTATCTCAGTATATGCATGCCCCGACAACGGAACATCTACAAGCCCTCAAACGGGTTTTACGGTATTTGGTTGGAACGCGAGATCGTGGTATCTTTTTCTCCGCTGGTAATACTCTCTCTCTACACGCCTTTAGTGATGCAGATTGGGCGGGAGATCGTGATGAGTATATTTCTACGGGGGCATACATTGTTTACCTTGGCAGCCATCCCATTTCTTGGTCTTCCAAGAAACAGAAATTCACCGCTCGATCATCTACCGAAGCGGAATATCGTGCTATCGCGGATACAGCAGCAGAACTTCGATGGATCACGTCTCTCTTAACGGAACTCGGTATTTCTACATCACAACCTCCTGTCATTTATTGTGACAACATTGGTGCAACGTATTTGAGCGCAAATCCCGTCTTTCATTCTCGCATGAAGCATCTAGCCTTGGATTACTTCTTTGTTCGTCAACAAGTGCAAGGCGGTATCCTCCGAGTTTCTCACGTCAACTCCAAGGATCAACTAGCGGATTTACTCACTAAACCGCTCGCTCGTCAGCCATTTCTTACACTTTGTCACAAGATCGGCATCACCGAAGGTGCTCCGTCTTGAGGGGGCATATAAGTGAAAGGGACATAAATGTAATTTTGGTTTATTAGGGTTTCCGTTAGGGTTTCATATCTCTTGTGTATTGTTATATAGCTGATGTAATTTCATTCAATCAATATACGAAAACCTTTCAACAGGGAATATCTAGCTCAGATTTCCACCACCGCTCATGTCGAGGTGCCTTTAGGAACCAATATAGATTAGTCAACTTTTCACCGCTAGCGTCAATGAAGGAAGGAAATCGACGTATCAAGCCCTTTACTAATCCCTTGGGAATCCACACAAACTCCTCTTCCCCTTCAGGTTATTAAATCACTGTTCTTGCTCTTTCTGCCGGCGGAGGTTCAACATATGGCACAGATTCCTTCGATAAAGGTCTAACACCTGCATAAAATTTACTTCATTAAACATATGGCGACCAATGCGACCTATGCGACTCATACGCTCAATGCGACCCATGCGACCTATGCGACCCATGCGACCAATGCGACGAATGTGACCTATGCGACCTTAAATGACCGTACTTACTTGGTGGTGCTGGAGTATCCTTGGCAGGAACATCATCGGCGACGTCATCGACAGGATCCACTAAAGTATCTTTAGTGTGCACCTATTCGACAGGACCCCCTGGAGCATCTGCATAAAATTACTTCGTTCATTAGACTCATCGTTCGTTACATTGATTATGTAACACATGCGACCCATGCGACCAATTCGACTTTAGCGATCCAGTGACCCATGCGACATATGAAGCCCATGTGACCCATGCGACTCTAACGACCCTGCGGCTTATGCGACCCTACAACTTATATGTCCATGCAACCGATCCGACTCTTGCGACCCATGCCAACTCTCGATGGAAATTGACACTCAAATGACCTTTTCACTAAATATTACTTACTTGGTGGAACTCCATCAGGAGCAATGTTTGCCAAATCCTCTTCTGAGCCATCTCTGCTTGGCTCTTTTCTTGACACTGGATTTGGACGTCGAAGGAATTCAAATAAAAAATCACTAACAGTGTCGTAAGATTGGTTTTCGGTGATCGCAACTTTCTCGACAACCTTTGATGAGCCCTCAACGTCGACACAATCTCCGGAGCTTATTATCTTGGACGTGCCCCAGCCACGTACTCGTGTGAATTCACATCCGATGGTAACTCGTTCTAAGAGCAACGTTGCTAATCGAAATAACCGATCTGCCCTTAGTGAAGAGCAAGATTGGAGAGATCCGATGTAATGTGATGAGATGCTCCACTGTCCAATATCCACGAGTTGGCATCATAGGATGAGACGGCAGCATGATGAGCTTGCGGTCGTGGCTCCCAATGTGAAGAGGAATGCTGCCAAGGTTGCGTCGGGGGATTCTCTAGAATACCGGGGGAGGAGACAAGACGGAAGCGTGGACAGCGTTGTACGCTGTGTCCTTGAACGCCACACGCTTGACATTTGCCTTGATAGCCACGACGTGTTGGTGAACGTTGACGTGGACGTCGAGACCAATTGGATGAGCCGTATGAACGAGATTCCGGACGAGACCAATTGGTAGAGCCGGACGAGCGAGATTCCGGGCGAGACCAATTGGAAGAGCGCATGGAGCTAGGGTTGGCCGTGATGGGTGCAACGGCCAAAAGTGGATGCGGTTCAGCAGTAGCCAATTTGGCTTCATGATTTAGAAGTTTCTCATGAACTTCTTCAACGGATGCAGCGGTATCCTTTGCACGAATGACATCCGCAATCGGCTTATACTCTTCGGGAAGACCGTCGAGGATCGCATCAAGGACATCTTCGTGATCAAGTGGCTTTCCCAATAAGGCAAGCTCATCAACAGTAGTGGTGATGGCACGGAGGTACTCATCAATGGATTGAGATCCCTTTGATGAGCGCTTGATCTTGTCACGGAGTTGGAGAATGTGGCCGCGAGACGCTTTGCCGTATGTGTTAGCAAGCGTCTTCCATGCTTCATAGGTGGACGGTGCACGTGCTATTAGGGGCTGGAGAGAGGCTGAAATTGCCCCAAACAAGGCTGAAAACAGGAGACGATCTTGTTGCTTCCACGGTTGAAAGTTAGGGTTGTCAACGGTTATTCCATCACGTTGAATTTTCGCCGGAGGAACAATTGAGTTATCCTCGATGAAACATTGAAGATTATGTCCTTCAAGGAGGGCACGAATCTGAATGTTCCACGTGAGAAAGTTGCTTGGCGTCAATTTGGTGATGTTGGCCATATTGACGGTGAGAAGAGTGTTGAGCGGATGTTGTGGATCAAAGGTCGGGGCCGCATCGGAGACACGGGCGGTAGGTTGGCTTGTTTGGCCGGCCATTGTTAGGGTTTTGGGGGAGATGATCAAGAGTTGTAGATCTAGGGTTTGATATTGTGGATCTAGGGTTAGATCTTAGATTAGATCTAGGGTAGGTTGGAAGAGGAGCGGTGGCCGCAAAGGAGTGGCTAGCGGACGCGGACGAGGGGCGATCCGGGACAAGGGGCGGGCGGTAGTGTGAGGCGGTGGATCTAGGGTTTGATAGATCTAGGGTTTGGTAGATCTAGGGTTTGTAGATCTATGGAGATGATGATAGATCTAGGGTTTGGAGGAGGTGACTAACCGGTGATGAAGAGCGGCGTGGCACAAGGGGCGGGCGGCGACCCGGAACGCGGTGAGATCGGGCCGGTGGGAGGAGTGGAGGTCGGCGGCCGGAAAATTAGGGTTTGTTGTTGTGTTTTCTGTTTGGATGAGGATTGTAGATCTAGGTACGATGGTTGGAGATATAGAGAGGTTGAACGGCCGGAAGGGAGGAGGGAGAATGGTCGGCGGCCACAAGATGGAGTGGCGGCGGCGGAAGGGAGGAGGGAGGAGGCGGCCGGAATTTTGGGAGGGTTTGTTTGCGTCGTTAGACTTTCCGCTCTGATACCATGAAGAATTCGAATCTGAATTGAATTGATGAATCAAGCCAAAACGGCTATATGTACAAGAGTATTAGACCTAAATTACAATAAAGGATGTAATTACAAAAAGACGTATATACCCCTATACATGTACCCTTTACATGATTTTGGATTAGGAATATGAATCTCGGAATCCCTTAGAAGGTCTCTTACGGTGTTGATGATTCTCTTCTCCGACTTCCTTATTTCTCCTATTAATTTCTGCTCCAGTGTCAGAGGGACTGCAACATCAGCACCAACATCAGCATCACACACACTCTCCTTCCTCTTAGTCCCTTTTTCCTTCTCCTTTTTTTGATCACCAAGAGCTGCTTTTCATGTCAGCAGTTCTTGCTTATGGATATCCTCCCAACAAATACCCTTCGGATTTCTACGAAGATGTTTCATCCATATCTGAACATCGGGATCGTCACATCCCTCGTAATCCTCCAGATCGGAAAGTAAAGCTTCCTCTTCGTGTTCAACACGAAGAATACTTAGAATATCCTGAAAAACAAAAATAACCATTATTACCCTCTATGACCCTTGTTTCCCTTGTGACCCTTGTATAATTGCTACCTTAGAATCTCCAATCTGCCTTATCACATCTACATACTTCGGGTTAAAATTGGATTTAACCATCTTCTTGCACATTCTTGGGCATGATCGATGCGCATCCACAACCTCAACATACCATCCCTTTCTGCCCAAACTAAAGATGGTTTCGAATGGAAGTAACTGAAACATTAAAACAAATTGATAAGAATGCAAAAAGTACGAAAACATTCAAGTTATTCGAATAATATATACAACTTACCATTAGTGGGATCATGAAACCACCACAATACCATTTTGGTTTCGGTGATTCCCCGCTAACGTGCTTGCGGCAAGTATCCACAATCATCTCGAATGTGTAACGACCCCATGGAAAGCCTTCACAATATTCCAAGTCATCAACCATGTCAATGAGATCATGGCTGATAGAGTTTTCTGCTGAAGGCTTGTGAGCCATAACTTGCGCCAACAACATCAAAGTTGCCAACCTCTTCCGGTCGTCGAAATTCTTCGCCTTCACAAGCTTTTCACTGACTTGTTCGGGGGTCACCTTTCCACGGTCGAAATTCTTCAGCCTGAATGTGACACCCATCAAGGACTCCCATCCTATGGGATATGGTCCGCATTTCAATCCGAAAATTAGTGTGCGCTCCACTATAGAGTATCGGATGGGAATGCCGTTTATGACGAACCACAACTCTGTCTTATCCCGTATAATCACGGAGTGATTTAGTAGGATAGACATTTGAACCTTCGTCAATGTGGAGTAACATTGTAAATGGAATAAATGCCTAAATTGTGACTCCTTCTCGAAGTAATGCAACTCGTGTTCATCTAAGATTCCTCTCAGCGTTGTTATTGTCTCATGAGGATAACACTTGGTGGTGATATTTGACATTCTGTCCATGTGCTTGAATTCATACACAAACCTTGGCTTTGGCGCCACTTGCAAAATGACCAATTACGAATACATTGTACTTCTACAGACTTAAGCGACCCATGCAACTCAACCGACCCGTGCGACCCATGCAACTCAACCGACTTGCGCGACCCATGCGACCCATGCGACTCAAACGACCCTCAGACACTGTGCGACACTCAACCGACTCACTGAGACTCAACCGATCCACGCCCCTCAAACGACCATTGCGACTCATCCCACTCACTAAGACAACTGACTCATTGAGTCGAAGATGGTCATGCAACTCTTGCGACCCTTGCGACTCAACCGACTCACTGAGTCGAAGATGTTCATGCAACTCCTACGATCCTTGCGACCCAACCGACTCACTAACACTCACCCATTTCAAATCAATAAACCATTTTGTGACTCGAAAGCTTGCAAAACCCTAGAAATCGATCTACTTACACTTATTGACGCCATTGAAGATTGACTCGTGCTCTCTTCTTCACTGCTGCTGCTGATTCTAGCCATTTTTCTTCTTGCCAACTTTAAATCGATCCCTCTAAAGTTCGACATCACTTGTTTCTTTCTTTCTATAAACTTTTAAACAGGTTTCACGTCGAAAAACTGTTCGGCTTTCTCGCTTTTGACAGTTTTTCACGTCGAAAAACTGCAGAACGTGGGTTTTTCCACATTCGAACATTAAGGGCAAAATTGTCTTTTCTTCAGTTTTTTTCCGATTTAATAATTATTTTAGGGAAGGGTATTTTTGAAGCGGTTTAGCCCTATAAAGATATTTCTGATATTTCGCGTCCTTAAAAAGTATCTATTTATTCCTGCAAAGTATCTTATCGATTTTTTTGTAAATTTAATAACATAATTGTGTAAAAACCGTTATATGACAACACAAATAAATTTGAAATCAAAATTATATAGGTGCACAATACATGTATACATTGGACATCAAATATTTTTAATAACAAAATTGTGTAAAATAATCGTATATAATTTTATGTTTCTCAGAATACAAATTTAAATTCATTTTTAATTGTATTCCGATGTTTTAATACTTCTTTTTACCTAATTACTTTTTAATATTTATCAATATTTATTATTTTCAGTTTCATCTAATTTTCTTTTGATTTGACAACTTTATCATTCTCAATATAAAATTTATTTCAAAATATCTAAAATAAATTCGTTCCTTCAAAATTTTAGAATAATTATTCGAAATTCACAAAAATTTCAAAATAATTGATTTATTTTTTTTAAATTTAAAATCAAAATAAGTGAAAATTTTAAAAGATCATAAACATTTGTATCTCCTTTTTCTATATATGAAACCTATATAATATTATCCTAAACATACCTAAATTGTTTATTTAGACATGAAGAAATAAATTAAAAATACATGTTTTATTTTAAACCTTCAGTTTTTTTTTGTTTGAAGTTCTATCAATGAAATAGAAAGGTTAAGTAATTTATAATTAAGGTAAATTATAATGATATTCCAAATATTTAAGATAACTAGATTATAACCTGCGTTACGTGCGGGGTGATTTATATAATTATTTTATTATTTAAATTTTTTATTTCAATATATATATATATATATATATCATGTCGCATAAAAACAATTAGTGGAGTTAAAAATATTGATGTGAAAATGCAACGAAAAATAAAATAAATTAACAATTTTAATAGTTATTGATTCATGAATTAAAAATAACAATGTTAATATATAACTTCTTTTAGATTAAAATTAATTAATTTAGAACTTATATCAATCATAAGATATAATATTATTTACTATAAGATAATATATCAATATTTAGATCATAATATATATTATGGAAGGCAATTTAACACAATAATCTTGAACTTGCCAATATTCTTCATATGAACATGGTAGACATTGATGAACAACTTTTCAATGATTGTTTTTCCAATTTTTTCTATCTAACCGCTTTCAAAAGTTTGACCATAACCATTTAAATTATTATATTAACATCACAGAAACACATCAATAAACAATGAAGTGGATTTGAAATCCGCGTAATGCATATATTGATTTATATAAATATATTAATTTTCTATTAACAAATATTTAAATTTTAAAGGCTTCATTTCAATATATATGTTATGTGAGATGACAAATTGAACGAAGATAAAAAAAAATAGTAATGTGAACAAGTAAAAAACAAATAAATTTTTAATACTTATTAATATAATAGTACTAAATCTTTAGATTAAAAAAAGTAACAACATGAATATATAATGTTTAAAAAAACTATGATCACTTTCAAATTTTTAAAAAATTTTCAGATTGTATTCTAAAAGTTTTACCTATTACTTAACATTAATGGGTAAATTAGTCATTTAACCATTGATTAATAATAGATTTTATAATGTATTTTTGAAATAATGATATAACGTACGTGAATTATATTTGCATGATGTTTAAAATGTTATATTTTTTTATTTGTAAATTTCAATTATTTTTATAGAAAATAAATAAAGATCCTCTAAAAAATCTATAATATTATTTGTAATATAGTCCACACAAAACACATGATTCATATGATCTAAATCATCATATTTTCTTTTCTTAAGAGGTTAACCTTATCTTCCCGTGTAAAATTAAATTTATTTTTTTCCTTAATAAATAAAATTATGTATAAAAATTTTAATTGTATAAAAATTTATATATTATAACAATAGAATAATAATAAAATTAATAACTTCTTAATATTAATAATTATTTTTAATACATTTAATTTAATAGTATAAGTACTTTAATGATTAAATATAAATTGAGAATTTTTAGATCTTTTAATTAATTATATAAATCTTTTATTTGATTTTCACATATTTATTTTAAAAAGAAAAAAGGAATAAAATTGATAAAAAAAATTTGATGACGTGACTTAATGGAAAAGTGAGAGAGAAAAGTAATGGGATAGTAGAAGATATAATTAATTACAATTATATTATTAAATAATTAGGTAAATTGTATATTAGTTATAAAAAATTGAAAAAATATAACATTACATTTATTGTCTTCCACTATAAATTTAATATAATATGAATATAAAATTAATGTAAACAATTAATATTTATTTTTTTAAATGGAAGAGAAAAGTATTGAGATAATGTAAGATATACATAATTAATATTAACAAATAATTATGTAACATAAATATAAAAAGTAAAATATAATTTATATAAAAAATATTTTTTAGATAAAAGATAGATTTGATGATATAGATACTTAGGTGACTAAGTTATTTAATAATATAAATTATTTATGTTTTCTCTCCCACTAAAAAATAAATATTAATTGTGACATAAATATAAAATAAATGTAACATAAATATTAAATTAATGTAAAGAGTTAATATTTATTTTTATATTAAAAATATATTTGATGATGTGAAAGCTTAGGTGGCTTAAACTATATATAAAAAGGAGCAAAATCTTTGCTCCTCATGATGCGACATCATCATCATAATTATACTTTTTAATTTTAAAATCATTTTTTAAATATTTATTAATACACAAATTAATTAATATATAAAATATCTACTACTACACAAATTATTTAATATATGATAACAATATTAACACTAATCTACATATAAAAAAGTTAATACATTTCAATTATAAATAATATATTAATATTTGATTCAAAATAATAAATTTGAAATATTTTAAATATTTATCTTTGTATTTGTATATATAGATTTTTCCTTTTTTATATAAAGATTTTAGTTATGAATAATATATTAATATAAATTTTTATCACCATTTAAGATTTAGTTATAAATAATATATTAATATATAAAATTATTAATTCTTAATTTGAATATTATTTATTTTGTAAATTATTAAAATCTATATATAGAAAGGAGCAAAATCTTTGGCTCCTCCTCATGATGCCACATCATCATCATAATTATACTTTTTAATTTTAAAATCAGTTTTTAAATCTATATATAAAAATGAGCAACTTTCTTGGCTTCTCATGCTGCTACCTCATCATTGTTTTGTTATTTTATGTTATTTTTCTACAAAAAATAATAATATTTATTTTATATATTTAATGACATTTTTAAAATCTCTTTATTCAATTAATGTGCAGTATTCTAAAAATTAAAAAAGACTTTAATATATCTCAATAAATTAATTTATAGATTCGATTTTAAATATAAATAAAATTAAATGGTTCAATGTTTACAAAAGTTTGAATACAAATTAAATTACAATTAAATATTTCAAAAAATTTAAAACAATTAAATAAAATCTATATATAAAAAATAGCAAAATCCTTGGTTTCTCATGTTGCCACCTCAGCATTGTTTTGTTATTTTATTATATTTTTCTGCAAAAATTAATAATATTTATTTAATATATTTAATGACATTTTTAAGACCTCTTTCTTCAATTAATGTGCAATATTCTAAAAATTACAAATACTTTAATATATTTCATAAATTAATTTATAAATTCGATTTTAAATATAAATAAAATTAAATGGTTCAATGTTTACAAAAGTTCGAATACAAATTAAATTACAATTAAATATTTCAAAATTTAAATTACAGTTAAATAAAATAAAATCTATATATAAAAAGGAGCAAAATACTTGGCTTCTCATGGTGCCACCTCAAAATTGTTTTGTTATTTTATTTTATTTTACTACAAAAATTAATAATGTTTATTTTATGTATTTAATAACATTTTTCAAACAGCTTTCTTCAATTAATGTGCAATATTCTAAAAGCTACAAAGACTTTAATATATTTCAATAAATTAATTTTTAAATTCGCTTTTATATATAAATAAAATTAAATGGTTCAATGTCTACAGAATTTTGAATACAAATTAAATTACAATTAGATATTTCAAAATTTAAATTACAATTAAATAAAATCTATATATAAATAGTTGTAAAATCTCTCAACTCTTATGATGCCACATTATCATCCTATTATTGTTTTATTTTATTTTTTATTCTACACTAATTACCATTAATAAATTACCTTAAATTAATTATATATTAGTAATATTAATATTTTCAAGAAGGACAAAATATTTATATTAATTTAGAGGATATTTTAGTTAATATATATGTAAATAAATAAAAAAATTAGTAATTAGTAAATTAATAAATAGTAAAAAACAAAAAATATTTTTTTATTTATTGGAAATCTATATATAAATAGTTGTAAAATCTCTCAACTCTCATGATGTCACCTCATCATCCTATTATTATAAAATTTTGAATACTAATTAAAAAGAATTTGGGTTATAAACTAATTGAAAACTATTAGAAACTAATGAAATGAGATAAATAAATTAAATATAGATAAATAATCATAACATGTTATATAAAATTATATAAACTACAAAATATTTTAATATTTCAAGTTTTAAATTTATATGTAAAATATTACAAATTTACGTATTTATGCGAATAAAAATTAATAGTGTATTTACACGAAAGTTTGGTTAAGAAATTGAAAAAAATTTGGAAATTGATAAAATGAGAAATAAATAAATAGAGATAGATAAACATATACATACGTTGTATAAATCCATATATTTTTTCTTATTCACGAATTCTATGAAATATATTAATATTTTAAAAATTATACTTGATTCAAACTTTTTATATGTGATACTAAGAATTATGGTTTTATATGGTAAATAATTTGTTTTTCAAGTTGTTAATAAGAGATTGGAGTGGAAAGAAATGAACAACATCAAGTCTAGAACATCTTATAGGATTTTAAAAGCTGTGGACATAAAGAATAATAGAAGACGAGTGAATTATAAATTTGGACTAATTAACTATGCTAATGAGATATGCTTTTGGTGAAATGATAGGAGAGGATGGAAGAGGAAGATGAAGATAGAAGAGGAAATGATTCATTTGTTTCATGTGGATGAAACGATAAATCCTTTTAAATTTATTTTATATTTTATAATGTAAAATAAACATAAATAATAAAAGAAAATGCAGAGAAAATTTGAGAAAAAAATTGGAAGACAAAAATAAAGATTGCAAAGTTAAATAAAATTCTAACCAATAAACACCAAATACTATATATCACCATATAATAATATATTATATATATTACATGTTTTTAATTTTTTTCGCTCTAAGTATGAGTTAGTTGATTTAATTATTTTATTTTAAAATATAGAAGAAATTTATAATAATTAATTATATTTTAGAAAAAAATATTAACATTCATGTTCAATGCAATATATTTTCATCCCATTGATATTCTATTAGTTTTACATTTATTTATTTAAAAATATATTTTCCACTTAATCTTATTATTAAAATAGATCACTTTTATGTTATAACATTCTGATATTTTCTATTAGGATCTATTACCTATTATTCGATAAAATAATATATACGCAATTCAATGAACCAATATTTTTAGTATTTCTAATATATCAATTTATTTTTAATAGATTAATTTTATTATATATTTGTAAATTTTTAACATCCCGCGCATTGCGCGGGTTTTTTTTAGTAGAGGAAAATATTCTACTTTTAGATATATTACTAGTGAAGGACCCACGGGTTTCGCGAGATATGATTAACTTGTTAAATATTAGAATATCGTGTAATCCTTATTTAAATAATAATTTCTTTATTTGATAAATATGTAGAAATTGTATAACATATAAATATAGAAAATAAAAGGTTTATAACTAAAATAAATACCGTTGAGTTGCTAGTTTTTCAAAAATATGAATGAAGATGAAAAACAAAACATGAAATGGTTATAACACATTAGCAAACACCTCAAATAAATGTATGATTAGCGTTCATAATGCACTTGATCCGATCGTTATGGATTGATATTGCACAATAGAAAAGAACAAAATATCAGATATAAGTAAATTAATTATGCATATGATATGATTGACAAATATAAAATTTAGTTACATATTTGCAATTTATCATATAATGTAACTAATTAGAGTAAACAGCGAAATGATGGTTCAAACAAGGAATTCCATTAGAGGCTTCGATTTAATCTTAATTTCTTATTAAAAAAACAGAACCTGGAAGCGAAATATTTGTGTTTACTAGGGATGCTATCTCATCATAGGTCTTGAAACGAAAAAGTTCCTTTAGGATGGTAACAGAATTTTCATAAAGTGGCATTGTGGCTACTGTTACGCGTATTGCAATTGGTGAATCTATCAGCTTGAAGGTTTCATTTCCCTTAACCACATTCAAGTTGAACAATGCTTCCTTCGATTAAGAAACGGTTGAAATGGGTAAACAACATGCAACTAAACGTTTTTTGCAGCATATATGACTGCAAAAGTAACATAATTTTATATTTAATCATTTTTAAAGTAATATAAATATGAGATAGATTCATAGAAGAATAAACTAACTTGTTCATCAATGAGCAAAATTTCATTCCACATGAGTTGTTCATTTCTTTAGCGTTGCGGGCTTCCCAAACACGAAAAACTCGTGTAACAATCCGCTGGAGACAGCGTCCCACATTTAGCTCATTGAAGGTAATGTGTTGTTTCAGCATTGCTGTGTTTGGAATTTGCAACTGATCCATTAAACAACAGAATAGGTATGTTTGATAGGATGTATGGAGATTTTTTAGAATTCTTATATGTGATTTTGAACTTGAATAGGGTAGTATTTAACATGTAGAATTTTTAGTTATGTGTTTAATTTTTGTTTTTTGGGCGTTTAATGTTGTAGTAAAATAGATTAATGATGCGGTTAATAATGATCCATTTGGACGTTTTGATGCAGAGAAAAACTTGCGGCTTGTTGTATCCGTGTACAATTCATTCTGCATGCTGTATTAATATTTATGGTGATTTAATAAAATTTAAAATTTAGGTAATTGTAAAATAATGGTGATTAAATGTGATGTTAATAGAGATTTATTTTGACTGTTAAAATTTAGATTAGTGGTTGGATAAAATCTGTTTTAATGTTTCAATAAAATATATTATGTTAATGGTGAGGTTAGTGGATTATTTAAGTTTGGGTTAATGGTTGTATTTCTCTATTTTAATGTGATTTAGGTTAGTGATGCTGATATCCGTGCACAAATCATTATGCATGTTGTATAATGGTGATGTTAATAAAATTAAAACATTAGGTTAATGGTAAAAATAATGGCGATTAATGGTAATGTTAATGGGGATTGATTTTGACTGTTAAAGTATAGTTAGTGCCTAGATAAAATCTGTTTTAATGCTTGAATAAAATATATTAATGGTAATGTTAATGGTGATTGGATTTTGACTGTATTAAAGTTTAGGTTAGTGGTTGTATTAAATTTTAGTTTAGTGGTGATCCATTTTGACTGTTAAAGTTTAGGTTAGTGGCTGGATAAACTCAGTTTTGATGTTTGAAGAAAACATATTATTAGTGTTGTTATTAGGGATCTATTTTGACGTTTTGATGAATGAAAACTCTTGCAGAGTAATGTTGAGGTTCTTAAAGACCAAGAGATCAAGGTTAGTGGGTTAAAAAATCAATGGTTATGGATATTAAAATTTAGGTTAGTGGTTGGTTTTAATTAATTCATTCTGCATGCTGGATGGTTTTTATAAATCAGCGACTAGATAAAACTTGAAATCTAATTGATATGTAGCTAGATAATTCTATTTTGAAATTCAATATAAATCTGTTTTAATATATTAAGAAAATAGATTTATGGTGAGGTTAATGGTAATCTATTTTCATGTTCTTGTCCTAGCATAGGTCTCTTGTATTTAACATGGCCTCTATTAGAGCTTAGGAGCTAACTGAGTTAAAGAGGTATGACAATGTAGTAGGCCTATGGATGATGTTTCTTCAGGGTCCCATAAGATATGAAAATAAGTTGAAACTACAAAAGATGGAAACGCGAAGCCTTCTGAGTAGAATTGTTTCAATCTATGAATGCACTATGATGTTACAAAGGTTATACATGTGAGCAAGTCCTGAAGTGAAATAAGCACTTAGGAGCAATAAACCATAACATGCCAACTGACAAAATGACAGTCCATTTATAATCAATCATCCATGATGTCCTAGATAAATCTGTTTTGATATCCATTTATAGTCATTGCTCAAGACTGGAAGGTGGTGTTCCATGATTAATTAAGTGCTACAAAGACTACACTACATCTTCCATAATGCATATCCAAATAGTAGATATGTTCAAGAACCACCTCGATCTCATGTTTATATTATGAGCAATGCATAAGAGAAATATCATTTTGTTCTTTCGGTTAATAATTGCAGAGTCAAAATTATAAAGAAACGCGAAAGACAACTGATGCTTCCAGCTCTTTCTTGAAGCAACACAACAATGATGAAACAATATTCTGTCATCACATTGTCATGCTTGTTCTTATCTGGTCCAAGTGTTGCAGTTGTTAGCTACGGTGGATTGATGTTCATGGTCCTGAAAAGAAAAAGAGAGGGAGTGAAATTGATGCGGACATTTAAAGGTGAAAAATGCATGAAAACCAATCTGCGGAGTATAGCGATAACGAAGAAGATAAGTTGGTCTGAAAATCTTCTTTGAGAGAGGGACTTGCTCTCGATTTTGAGATCAATGATTCCTGTGTTGTTAATTCTCTACTATCTGATTTGATGCAAATTTGCCATTGTCGATGATTTATGCGAGTCTTTTTCTTCAGACACCATCTCTTCTTCATTCTGCATGTTGTATTAAAGTTAATGGTGATGTTAATAAAATTTAAAATTTAGGTTAATGGTAAAAATAATGGTGATTAAAGGTGATGTTAATGGGGAACTATTTTGACTGTTAAGTTTAGATTAGTGGCTGGATAAAATTTGTTTTAATGCTTGAATAAAATATATTAATGGTGATGTTAATGGGGATCTATTTTGACATTTTGATGTAGGAGGCTAGTGGTTGTATTAAAGTTTGGGTTAGTGGTTGTATTTCTCTATTTTAATGTGATTTAGGTTAGTGATTCTGATATAAGTGTACAATTCATTCTGCATGCTATATTATATATATTAACGGTAATGTTAATGGTGATTGGATTTTTAGTGTATTAAAGTTTAGGTTAGTGATTGTATTAAAATTTAGCTTAGTGGCTGGAAAACTCTGTTTTAATGTGTTAATAAAAATAGATTAATGGTGAGGTTCACGGTGATCCATATTGACTGTTAAAGTTTAGGTTAGTGGCTAGATAAATCAATTTTAATATAATTTATTAATGGTGTTGTTATTTGGGATCTATTTTGATGTTTTGCTGCAGGAAAACTCTTGGAGTAATGTTGAGGTTCTTAAAGACCAAGAGATCAAGGATAGTGGGTTAAAAAAAGTAATGGTTATGGATATTAAAGTTGAGGTTAGTGGTTAGTTTTAATTAATTCATTCTGCGTGCTGGATGGCTGTTATAAATTAGTGACTGGATAAATCTTGAAATCTAACTGATATGTGACTAGATAAATTTGTTTCGAAATCCAACATAAATCTGTTTTAGTGTTTAATAATTTATAAAAGAGATTAATGGTGAGGTTAATGATTATTCATTTTCATGTTCTTGTTCTAGCATAGGTCTCCTGCATTTATGTACGGGAAGCAACTCGACCTTACGTCTCTATTATCAGCAATGCATCAGAGAAATATCATTTTGTTCTTTCGGTTAATAATCACAGAGTCAAAATTATAAAGAAATGTGAAAGACAATTGATGCTTCTGTTTGAAATGCAGCTCTTTCTTGAAGCAACACAACAATGATGAAGCAACATTCTGCCATCACATTGTCATGCTTGTTCTTATCTGGTCCAAGTGTTGTAGTTGTTAGCTATGGTGGATTGGTGTTCATCGTCCTACAGTGAACGAAACATTAATTATCATACCTCAACAAATTACTCGCATCATCTTTTTCTTTGCTTTTTCTATAAAAATTTTCGTGTGATTACCTTCTCATTTCCAGCCCTAAGAGCCAATTTATCGATAGGATAGGTAGCATCAACTATTTGCCTCTTTGTAATGTTTTTTGCAGTAAAGTTCTTAGTGTATGTGTCCCTGATGCTCTCTATGTGATCCTACACTCAAGAGTCACGACATAGTTTATTTGTTAAAATTGTAAAACAGGTAAAACTGGACAATTCATGCAAAAACTTTATAAAAATGAGACCTTAATACCTTCAATTATCTTGCTTTCTCATACTTCTCCTTGTCACTTTGGCCATTCAGGGAACTGCTATCTGCCAAAAAGACATACTTGAACTCTTTAGGATTAATTGGATCGTTCCAGAAATCTAGCCAATTAACTGTGTTGTCATGCTTTACATCTTTCCATCTGCAAAATTATATCTATCATGATTAATACAAATAAATTATTTTTCATTGCTTTTATATTTTAAGGAGAAAAGAACATATATAAGACCTTTCACCGAGGTTGGGCATTCTGGAATTGGAGCACCTTTACCGATATTCAAGTTTCCCAAAGCTACGCCAAAGTTTGTTGAAAGAGTGCTTAAACTACCAAGGGATGTTTTCCTCGGCCTGTGAATAGCCCAGGAGGTTCAACTCTGAAATTACCAACCTGAATCACATGCAAATATCTGAGCAAAAAGTTACGCAGGAAAAGTTAATAACAGATTCATAAAACGTTGAGAGAACTTACCGTCTCTTTAAAATCATTAAGAATAGTCCACATATACTTCTCCTCTAGCTTCATTTTCTCCTCTTTCAGAACTTCTTTCTCGTACACACCATCAAATAAATCATATTACCGAGTTCCTACTTAGGAAAAAGAACATAAGGAACAAAATTAGGTCTCGCAAAACAATCTTTATACTAAAGTGAGAATTTGAGTATAATCACCTCAACAATGAGACAAGATAAACGAAGTTTTTGGTAGGAACAAAGAGAATCAGTTTTGAGGCTTCAGTCTTAAAAAAGGGAATCGTTTCAAAAAAGAAAGTAAAAGGGTTGATAAGTTTAGAATAAAATTAAATATATATTAAATTTAAGTTAGTGGCTATAAACAATTTGTAATGGAGAGTAAAATTAAATTATAAATTATAACAAAAATTATTTTATTTATGTGTTGCTGAGGTGGCACAAGGATGATGCATCATTTTATCCTCCTTTTTATATATAGATTTGGTTTCCACATTTTTTCCTTTTTTTTTCTCTTTTCGTAGTCAAGACTTTCTGGTTTTACCAAGCATGTGATTTTGTCGTGTCTCTCGTACATCCACCAACAAAAACATGAAATTTTCAGTGCAAATATGCATTGTATCATAAGCTCGATTGGAAATGCTAACACAATTATGGCGTCATTTAATGAAATAGTAATTTCCAACGGATTGCAATGGATGCCCGAAAATGATCAACTGTCACTATTCTGTTGCAATCCATTGAAATTTTCAATGGACGAGCAACGAAAACAATCCGTTGCATTTATCCGTTGAAACACCGTTGGAAACCCCAAATATTGTCCAATGGATGTCCTTTGCTCAATGCAATGGATTTCAATTGCATTGTCAATGGATGCTCATTGAAATTTAGAATTTCAAGGTTTCCGTTGGAATATTTCAACGTGACGTTTCAACGAGCATCCGTTGAGGGTTCCAACGGATGCTCGTTGAAAAAAATCTCTATTTAATATTCGAAATCAAGGCTTCTACCATCAAGCAATCAACACCAAATATATTTTCAAACTATGTCGTCTTCTTCAAATAGAGATATATAAATCGAGAGAGTGAATGTATAGAAGAAAAGATCCCGTAAAAGAGGAAGTTACTCAAGAATTCTTACACGGATTTGAGTAGTTCATGAGTTTTCCGTCGATGCAACCTTTGTGTCAAGAATGTGGGACACAAGGTTTTGTCCCTACAAAATATGCAAAAACATGAAGTATCAAAGTCAAGATTTTTTTTTTTTTGCAAACATCTTTACAAGGTGGGTTTCGTAGAAAATTACAAAATTTGGTTATTTCACGGTGAAAATTGTGGCGTCAGAGACATTGTTCAAGAACTACAAGAAATAGAAAGAAATGAAGAAGTTGTTTATGAAGCATCGACGACAAATCCATATGTGGAAATGGTATTCGATGCTTTTCCTGGAGTTATTGAGCAACCACATGAAAAGATGCCAAACAATGAAGCACGCCGATTTTTCAACCTATTGGATTTGGTGAAAAATCTATATATTAAGGTTTTCATGAAGGTCGGTCTCATTTGTCTTTGTACTCAAGATTGATGAGTGTAAAAACACACTACAATGTTATTGAAAATTTCATGGATTCATTTTGCAAAACCATGCGTGAATATTTACCATAAAATAATCAAGCTCTCGACACATAATATGAAACAAACAATGATTTAAAAGATTTTGGAATCCCACATGAGAAAATTGATGTTTGTAGAAACAGTTGTATGTCGTTTTGGGAAAATGATAAAGACTTGTTGGAATGTAAATTTTGCGGTGCAAGTAGATTTCGTCCAAGGAAACCATCTTCACTTAAATATATACCGTTAAAAAATGTTCTATATGCATATAACAAACAGGTTGAGAATGTTATTTGAATCGAAAAAACTGTGGCGGTAATGAGATGGCATGCAGAACACTTGACAAGCGAAAGGATAATGCAACATCTATCAGATGGTAAGGCTTGAAAAGATTTCAATGAAATATTTGCTGAGTGATACGTTATCAAAGTTAAACAAATATTTAACCTAAACTACCCGCAAGTGCACGACACGTGTGTAGTACTTTAGGTGTCGATCCCACAGGGACTACGCAACACAACCTAAACTCAAACTACGAATCAAACTTGCTAACAAACTAAATATAGTTTTAAGAATGAAATACTAAAAACAAATAAACAAACTAGTTCTTAACAATGAGACAAACATTCTAGGAATCCAGTTTCACCACAAGACTACCAAATCCAACAATCAACCTATCTATCATGCAATCCCAGTCAAGTTATCTAAGGCAGACGATCCTAATATGATATCTACCCTCTCTCGAGGCATAGACACATGATCTAGTCAATTTTCCCCCTACATTCGTGGCTGACACCTTGAACTGAACCCACAAGACCTGTGATTCATCCGTTTTACCCTCAACCGCTGCTACCCTACTTTCGTGGCCTAACCTCGGTTGTTCTAAACCTGATCTTCTAGGACTAGAATTCTCCTTTCTGTCCTTCTCCTAACCCCTAACACATGTATTTACTTGGTCTTCGTAAACACAAGTCATTCAAGCACTCAGATAAAGAATAGATAAACGAAAACGGGAAGATGCATTCAAAGATAAATCAAAAGTGGTTCCGGGATATCCATGGGCTAATCCCTTCTCCTAGAACAAACAAACTACTCGCTCATGCGTCCTTAAACAATCATAAACGAAATAGAAGGTCTAAGGAACAAGAAAACCAAACGAAACCGAAGGGTCGGGTTGATCTCCAATGCTCCTTGTAAGTCTCCTTCGCAAGAACCTCCTCCTTCTCTCTACTCTCTCTCTCGATCAAGAATTAAATACTAAATGAATGGGCTCGACCTCTCACTCCTCTCTTCTTCTTTCCTTACTCTTTTCTTTCCTTTTCTCCCTTTCTTTCCTTCTGGACGTTCAATTATTCCTTATGTTGCAGCAGCCACCAATTGTTGTCTTTTCATGAGTTTCCATTCTTGAATAAGTTGGGTGACGTTTCCATTAGTTCCTCCAGTGAAATATCACTTATTCCTCTTCTCTAAAGTCTTTTTCCTTATTGTATAAGCCCCCAAAAAACTCCTATTTATTTTAAGTCCAATTAACTTATTTGGAGTTGCAGGTGACGGAAGATCGCGCAAGAACGCGATGGAAAAAGAGGCAGCCCGCTCGGGCTGAGGTGCTGCCCGCTCGGGCTCAAGTGCTGCCAGCTCGGGCTCAAGCCCCGGGCGTGGTATTTCTTGCCCGACACGTGCTCAATTCGCTGGACAAAATCACCGTAACAAATGCCCACTCGGGCTAGGGAGTTACCCGCGCGGGTAGTGGCTATTCCTTGCCGATCCTCGTCACGTTTGTCCCGTGATGATCCTCGATGCTGGTACTTTGTCTCGTGCACGTTCTTTAGCTCCAAAATGAACCGAATACGCATAAAAACCTCTAAGAACATGAAAACACGAAAAAAAGTAAAACGAATACGGAATCGTACGTAAAAAATCGCATATATATCATAAACATCTCTAAAATCGTGCAAGAAATACGTATGAAAACAAGATGATCACTGAGTTCACGTATGAAATGAGTAATATTTATCTTTGCGTGTGCACCAATGGTTTTAGTCCATATGGACAGTCTGGAAATCAATATTCTTTGTGGCCAGTGATTTTGTCTCCATATATTTTACCTCCTGCTATGTGTATGAAAAGAGAAGTAATGTTTCGGACATTGCTGATTCCAGGACCAGAACATTTGAAGAAACGTTTCGATGTCTTTTTACATTCCAGGACCAGGACCAGTACAAAGCAAAATTTCATATTCAAACGGTCTTGTTATAGAAAATTAGCGACTTTCTTGCCTATGGAATGTTATCCGGATGGAACACACACAGTAGATTGGTTTGACCATATTGTATGGAGGATACAGATTCGTTTTGACTAGTATATGGGAAGAAACCCTGTTGGTTGATTTTCATAGAAGATTTCTTCCCTGTGGATATGCTTTCTAAAAAGACAAAAATCATTTTCAAAAGAACATGATAAAAAAAGAAGAGATACTATGCATGCAAACTGGAATGCAAAACCTTTACGAACGATTAAACACAACGAGTGATTTATAAGAATCGATAGAATACGGTGGCCAAGAAGGACCAATTGACCATTAAGCGGCTGGACGATTAAAAGAAAGAGGATATGTGGCAAGGAGATCGTGGGCATCGAAAACCAAAAGGCCAAGGGGAATGGCATAACTGGTATAATCGTAGTATCTTTTAGGAACTACCATATTAGAAATCACTGATATTACGTCATAATTTAGATGTTATGCATATCGAAAAGAACTTTTTCGATAACATCATCAACATTATTTTGAATATGACGGGTGATAACATCTATTTTGTTATAGTATTTTATTCTCTTTTTATAGTTAGTTTCATCATTCATTTGAAGTTTACCAAGCATTAAAGCATCATTTAGTCCTATTTTAGCGTTTCCTCGTGTTTTGCAGCGAATGGAGATACCGGGACACAAACACGAGCGAATGCTGCAAAACATGATCGTTTCACGCTAAAGGAGAGGCAACCCACGCGGGGGCCTACCTTAGCCCGCGCGGGGCAACACCACACTTCCTTGCACCAGCAATTTCAGCCCGATTCAGGCTCCTCACCAGCCCGCGCGGGCTCTCTCTCACCAGCCAGCCCGCGCGGGGCACTCATCAGCCCGCGCTGGTCGTGTTCGTCACCTGCATAAACCAGAAAAGGAAATTTAACAAAATAAGAAAAGGAACATGCTGGCTACTTAAACCAATTGGAAATATGGTTAGAGAGAAGGAAGAGGAGCTACATGGCTGGAAAATAAAAAGGAAACGTTGACAATTACACAAGAATAGAAAAACAAGAGATGGAAAAATTCGAAAAAGGAAAACTACAGTTGCTGTAAGAAAAGGAAATTCCAGCCACTTGAGAGGAAGAAAAGAGGATGGCCAAAAAGGAAAGATTAGAGGAAAGGAAAGAGAATAAAGAGGGATAAAAGGGGAGAACTTCAGCAGCCCAATTCATACAGAAATGAAGAGAGAAAACAGAGTACACGTAGAGAGAAAGAAAGAGAGCAGAACGCGTACAAGGGCAAAGACGGGGCGACAAAGCCAGAGCACGGAGGAATTGTTGAAGACGTTGGTAATAGAATAGGGAGGGATCTCATTATTTATCCATGTTGAATATAGTTATCTTTTGTGTTTCGTTTTCTAAGTTCATGTCCGAGTAGGTCCATAACCATGGGTTAGAGAGCTTTGCCGATATGTAATGAAGTTTTGTTCTTAATGCTTGGTTATAATATTTGTTCGTTTCGGATTGATTGGTTGTTTGTAATGCTTTTGTTCTTGTTGGCCACTTGAATGAATGTTTATAAAAGTCTAATTGCATTGGGAGATGAATTGGATTTTGGAACGTAACTTCGTTGCATCGTTGTGCATCTCTCGAAACCTGTGGTGTTTAGTTCATTGAGTTTAATCCGTTAGTTAGTTAGTTAGTTAGTTAGTTTATCTTTATTCGCATTCCAATCACTTATTGATTTTACACGTCCTATTCATTAGTTTACTAGCTTTAGAGTTGCATCGATTCCTCGTGTTCGACCCTGGTACTATACAATCCGTATTGTCGCAGAAGTGTTAGTCTAGGTAAATTATTTCTTGAGATTAACCACATCAACAAGGAAAACTAAGGATAATATACAATCAAGAAAAGATTTGAAGACAATATGTCGAAGATCTTAGTTGGAATTACGATATGGAAGGGTACCTATCCTAATATTCAGATTTTCGGACTAACGAAACCGATTTATTAAGGTGGTTAAAAGAATAAGTTAAATTTCCAGATGGATATACATCGAACATTGCTCGGTGTGTTGGTATTGTTGGTTCGAGGCTGATCGGGTTGAAAAGTCACGATTGTCACGTTTTCCTGCAGCGACTCATTCCAATTGCATTTGCTGAGCTCTTACCATGAAATGTTCACAATGTCTTATGCACAATTAGCATATATTTCAGAGATATACGTTCAAGAAATTTAAAAAGGGATGACTTGAAATTAATGAAAAACGATATCTCTGAAGTATTATGTCCCTTATTTTTCAGAAAAACAATAAGGAACAACCAGCAAGTTTCACCAAGTTTTTCATTTTTAGTTTGCACTATCTTAATGAGAGAAAAGAGATCATGAGCTAATCAATCCTAAGCTAATGAATAAACATCAAAACCAACATAAGGACTGATAAATTCCTAAATTTCTGCCATAATCAGTTCAATACCTTATGTGAACTGAATGGTATTATCAGACATATAATATATGTATACTCCAAATCAAATTGTAGTAGTAAAGAGAATAAATAGAAAAATTATGGAAAACGTTAGAAGTCTACTTAAGTGACTCAGGGTTAGGTGAAGAATTATGGGTTGAGCCGGCCTCCACGCTTATCTATCTTATTAGTAGATCACCAACCTGTGCAATCAACGTAGAATTATTAGAAGAAAAAATGGCTAAATCAACAGTCTAAGTACACTCAATTAAAGAGGTGTGGTTTAGTGTCTATGTTCTTATGTATAAAGGAAAACTACAACCAAGAGCCAAGAAAAAAGTGTTCCTTGGATATATAGATGGGTTGAAGGGCTACAAGATTTAAGGTTTAATTGGTAAAAGATAACAAATGCGTCATTGTTAAAGATGTTGCATTTCAGGATTAACAAATATATAAGGATTTGAAATATAAAGATAATTATCAATCTGAATAAGTGAGACAATTACAAAATATTTTGATCAACCTTCCAAATGAGATTACATCAAGGTGGAGGAAATCATGAAGGAAGAAGCTTGGAATAGAAGAAGAAAAACTGAAATAGAACTGTTATCAAGTGAAGAATTAAAAAGACAAATTACACCAAAAGAATTGGAAACTTACCATTTAGCTATAGGAGCGTAAGGGTAACAAGGCCACCAACTAGATGTTCAGATTCAGAAGTTGTTGCCTTTGCTTTAGCAACTACAAAGGACATACACAATGAATTGCCTAGAACATATATATAGAAGCTAAGGACAACAAATAATGGATTACTTAGGAGCTGAGAATGAAGGATGAGGAAAAATTAGACGTGGCTGTTAATGGAGAAACCAAAGAAGAAATGAATAATAGGGTACAAATTGATTAACGCAAGCATGGAACTCATGGTGTAGCTCGATTAGTATCAAAAGGATACCTTACAAGTGGAGGGTATTCATTACACTTACTCTTACCAGTAGTTATGTATATCTCCATTCGAGTTTTCTTGTCACTAACAATATTATGACTATGAGTTGGAACAACTAGATGTCATGATAATTTCTTCATGGAATCTTGGTGGAAGAGATCTTCATGAGACAACTAGAAGGTTTTGTAGTAAAAATTTATAAAGATCATATATGTTTTCTCACTAAATCACTAAATGGGTTTGAAGATGGTGTCCGACGGTTGTGCGAGGAGAGAGGACAAAAAGATCGAGAAAGGGTGACAATGACAAATGAAGAAGAGTGTTCTGGAAGCCAGAGAAGAATCACTTCGGGTGGGTCGCGTCTTGCTCTAGGCCCATCAGCAACACGAGAGAAGCCCAACGAGTTTTCAAGCCCAGCAATATTTGAAGGCCCGCTTCCAAGCGAGCCCACGACAACGGTAAAATACAAAAAGGAGGTCAAAACACAGGCAAAAATAGGGTAACGACTATGGAAACAGGGTACAAACATTGTAGAGCATTTTGAGAAGTCAATTGCTAGAAAACAACCTATTTCGAGTATATTTAGGACTGAAATATGTAAGAGTTTGTCTCTAGGTTAAAACCATTTTTTGTAATGACATATATATATATATATATATGTTAAGGACAAGGATGTGAACGGTATCAAATTCAAATTTTACCATCGCCAGAAAATACCATAAACACACCATCATCACACTTCAACATTTTCACGATATAACACAACCATACACGTTTGTCTTTCCATTTACATTTCAGCATGCACCGGTAAGAACGGATGAGAAGAAGATGTTCATGAAATCAAAATATTAGTTCATGAGCCATATAACAAAAATTGGTATCAGATCCTTCTAGTTCTAAGGACAAGAGGGAGCAGAAAAAGCACAAGCAGCACAACATACAACACAACAAATCAATACAAGCAAAATACAACAGAAAGTAAAGACAAAGAAGAATATGCATACCACTCCTCCTATTCCTATCTTTGATGGGAAAATCTACAACCTTAGGGTTAAATAAATGAAAGCTTTATTGAGGTCAAAGCAACTATAGAAAGTAGTCATAGAAGGACTACCTGAGAAGCCAATGATCGGAGCTGTACATTAGAAGAAGAGTTACAAAAAGCCATTTCACTTTGGGAAGAAACATAGGCAAAGGATCGAACAACCTTACAACTATTATTCAGTGTAGTAACATATGATATCTTTGTGGCTCATCTATCAATGTGTGAGTCATCGAAGGCGGCCTGGGATCTACTCAAGGAGAGATTCCAGTGAGACCCCAAAACAACCATGATAAAGCTCCAGAGACTAAAGGCGAGTTACTATACCTTGAGACAAGGTGAGAAAGAAAGCAAAAGACTTCGCTAATAAGGTCACAGAATTAGGTAATGAGATGAAGGCATTTAGAGATGAAATCAGAGAGGAGGTTTTGGTTTGAAGATTCTATGTTCCTTACAAGAAAGGTTTGACCCTTAGGTTGGGATCATAGAGCAGACCAAGGACCTTACTACACTAACAGTAGGGGAGTTGGTAATATCTCTACAGCCTCAGGAATCCAGGTTGGATGATAGACACGGGGTAGCTTGGAAGGTGCATTTTAAGAAAAGTTTAAAGGACTCCAAGTCAGTAACAATAGACCCAAGTCAAGCAAGAAATCATTTAGAAAACCAGACTACAAGTCCAAGGGGAAGAAGGCTTGCAGTATTTGCAACAAGGATAATCATGTGGAAAGCCAGCGTTTCTTCAGAAACAAGCAAATACAAGAAAGAGGAGATCAAGGGAGACAATTCAAAAGTAAAAAAGGAATGTTACACTTGCCGCAAGTTAGGAGATTTCTCCCGAGAATGCAGAAACAAAAGACCAACACCAAATCAAGCACAAGTCAATCAACAAGAAGAAGAATAAAATTCCTTATTTACGACATCACACTTAACACATCAGGTTTTTGAGGATGATATGTGGATAGTTGACAGTAGAGCAACAAATCATATGGACAAGCAAGAAAGTTATTTCACAATGCTAAATAGGTACTTTAGAGTAACTATAAAGGTTGGAAATAATGAAGTTTTAAGTACTATTAGTAAGGGAAGCATTCAAGTTCATACAAAGAAGGGAATCAGAATTATTAAGGGTGTTTTCTTAGTATCGGAGCTGGATAAAAATCTTTTAAGTGTGCCGCAAATGGTTAGGAATGGATACGAGGTTATCTTTACCGAAGAGAAGTGCATGTTAAAAGATAAGGCTGGTCTCAAGATTGTAGAGGTTCCAATGGTTAAAAAGACTTATCCTCTCAGATGGAAGATAGCCAAAGAAGAAGCTAGGGTTGCTGAGGAAAAGCTTGGAATATCTGACCTATGGCATAAATGGGTAGGTCACACTGGAATATACAATTTGGAGAAGATACAAAAGGTAAACATGGTGAAAGGTTTGTTGCAGATTACAGTGGTAAAGGAGGTTTGTGAAGCTTGTGCAAAAGGAAAGCAACACTGACAAGAAATTCCAAAAAATTCAGACTACAAGGTCAGACAGATTCTGGGATTGATTCACACTGATCTGTATGGACCAATGGAGACACCTTCATTGGACGGGAGTATTTATCTGTTAATATTCGCAGATGACTATTCTCACATGACTTGGGTTTATTTCCTAAGACTCAAGTCAGATGCATTCGCAATATTCAGAAAGTTTGTCAGCCAAGTTGAAAACCAAACAAACAAGATGATTAAGAAGTTGAGGTCAGATAGGGGGACAAAATTTAATTCAAAGGAATCTCTGAGTATTTGGTCAAGAAAAGGATTGCAAGGGAGCTAAGTGTAGCCTACACACCCTAACAGAATGGGGTTGCAAAGAGAAGAAATAGAACCTTGATCGATATGGCTAGATGTATGCTGAAGGATAAGAGAATGCCAAATAGATTTTGGGCAGATGGAGTTTTCACAGATGCATACATTCAGAATAGGCTACCTACGAGAGCTTTACAAGATAAAACCCCTTTTGAGGCATAGAGTGGACACAAACCCTCTAATGGACATCTAAGAGTTTCGGGTGTTTGTGCTACATGATGGTACCAACACAAAAGACGAAGAAGCTGGATGACAAGTCACAGACCTGCGTGTATGTGGGTTACAACAGTCAAAGCATAGGGTATATGGTTTATGTGATCGAATCAAGCAAAGTTGAAGTCACGAGGGATGTTATCATTGATGAAGAAAAAGGCTGGAATGGGGAGACTAGACTGGAGGAGAAAGGAAATTTTATTCCACCTAGTTTTCTACATTCGCAGAGTTCTACTAACCCAGAGGGAGCTCGTAGAACAACATTTGAGGTAGGGAGTTCTTCTGGACAACAAATACTAAGGGATACTGAGAATAGCAGAAGGAGAACACCACTTGGAACTCCTCTGAAATTCTCATTGTCAAATGCACCTTCATCCCGAGAATAAAGCACTGGTAATACCAGTGAATCATCCAGAGATATACACAGGACACGAAGACATAGTGAACTCTACAAAATTAATGAAGACACAAAAGGGGATCAGACTGAGGAAAGTTGTTACCTAGCCGTGGTTGAACCTACAACGTATGAAGAAGCAGAAAAGCATCCACATTGGAGAGAAGCAATGGATGTGGAGATGGAAATGTTGCACAAAAAACATGACTTGGTATCTCACAGAGAGACCACAAATCAAAAGTAATTAGGGTTAAGTGGATATACAAGGTCAAGACGGACGAAGAAGGGAAAGTTAAGAAGTTTAAAACCAAATTGGTGGCTAGGGGTTTTACACAGACGTATGGTCTTGATTATGGGGAAACCTTTGCCTTAGTTTCAAGACACGATACAATCAAGACCTTGATTGCTATAGCAGCTCAAAAGGATTGGGCACTACGTCAAATGGACGTAAAATCAACGTTTTTAAATGGGGAAATTGAAGAAGAAGTCTATGTGGAGCAGCCACCAGGATACGAGGTACATGGTTCTGAACATAATGTTTTAAGATTGAACAAGGCTTTATACGGTTTGAAATAGCTCCCAGGGCCTGGTACAACAAGATCAACACCTTCTTCTTGCAAGAAGAGTGTGTCAAAAGTCACTGTGATGCAGTCATGTACATCAGAGTGACAGGAGAGAACATTTTGGTGGTATGTTTATATATTGATGGTATAATATTATCTGGGAATAGTTTTAAGTTGATTGAAGATTTTGAGAGAAAGTTGAGCTCCACGTTTGTTATGAGTAACTTAGGGTTAATATTTTTTAGGTTTTGAGGTTAATTACCTCGAGGATGGAATATTTCTCAGTCAAGAGAAATGTGCAACCTAACTTCTTGCGAAGTATGGGATGTTGGAGTCTAAGGGAGTGAGTACTCCCTTGACTACGTACTGTAAATCACAAGAAGACGGCGAATAACTTACCAAGCACACTGGTTATCGGAGTATTGTGGGTAGCATCCTCTATCTCGCAACTACTCGTCCTGATCTCGCCTTTGTAGCTTTGTACCTGTCACGAAGTAATACAAAACCAAAAGTAATAAGCCTACAAAACGCTAAAAGAGTACTCAGATATATCAAGGAAACTAAAGACTACGGTTTAAGGTTCAAGCGTGTAGAAGATGCAGACTACGGTTTAAGGTTCAAGCGTGTAGAAGATGCAGACCTAGCAGGGAGTATAAATGGCATGCGAAGCACGAGTGGGTTTTGTTTTGCAATCGAAAGTGCTATACTCAGCTGGTAGACTCAGAAACAGTCCAATGTGGCTCAAGTAATGGCAGAGGCTGAATACATGGCCTTAAGTGCAGCACCAAACCATGCAACTTGGTTATCACGGTTATTTGGGGAGCTAGGATTTCACATGCAGAAAGGGGTTTCGATCTATAGCGGTAATACCGCTGAGATAGCTATTGGAAAGAATCCAATAGACATAAGCGGACTAAGCATATTAAAATCCGTTTTCATGTTTTTTGGGAAGCACATGCAGAGGGAAGGATATACTTACGGTTCATATGCGGTGACGACCAGCTAACCGACGTCTTCACGAAGCTTCTTCCAACAAGGTGGTTCTGTGAGTTAAGGGAAAGGATGTGACTCACACCACAACCGGCCAAGAGGGAGATTGAAGATGATGTCCGGTGGTGGTGCGAAGAGAGAGGACATAAAGGTCGAGAAAGGGTGAAAATGACAAATGAAGAAGAGATTCTGGAAACCAGAGAAGAATCACTTCGGGTGGGCTGCATCTTACTCTAGGCCCATCAGCAACACAAGAGAAGCCCAGCGAGTTTCCAAGCCCAGCAATATCTGAAGGCCCGATTCGAAAACAAGCCCATGACTATGGTAAAATACAAAACAGAGGTCAAAACACAGGCAAAAACAAGGCAACGACTATGGAAACAGGGTACAAACATTGCAAAGCATTTTGAGAAGTCAATTGCTAGAAGAACTACATATTTTGTATATTTAGGACTGAAATATGTAAGAGCTTGTCTTTAGGTTAACCATATTTTGTAATGACACATATATGGTAAGGAGTGTTAGTTTTAGGATTTTTCATGAGCTAAATTTGAATCTCATCTCTCATATTCATTGTGCAAACTGGAAATTAAAAACTCTCGTGTTTAGGCTTTTGGTAATTATAGTGTTTGGGATTTTTAGGTGAAATGTTGCTAATAGAATTGCAAAGCAACAATGATTATGTTGATGTTTTCTTGGTGGTGATACTCCTCACCCCCTTCATAATTCTCATATATATTAATCTTCATACAAAAAACATATATTTCCTATATCACATGTCTAGGTCTATTACAATATGTCACTTTCTAGTTTCTGCATAAAAATAGCCAAAACATAGGCTCAAAAACGGTTTTGATACTCCGAAAATTCAAAATTCTGTCTCTTGTTTGTTTCAGGTCATTAACCATCTGATGGGCCGTGGGCTTCTTCAATTTCCCACGCTGGATCGGAACTGGGCTTCTTCAATTTATTTGGGCTCGTCTTCAACTGGGCTCCGAGTGGGCTCTGCTCTGGTGGCCTATCATCACTCCATTTCATATTAGGGTCGAGAACCTTCCCCCACAATCCCGATTTTCTCTTTCTCTTGCAAACCCTAGGGCGATTCTAGGGTTTGCTGTTTCGCCATGTTTTTCGGTCAGCCACTGAGGGGAATCGACGCAAACAAACTCCGTCTTGATTCTCCTCGGCTCGACACCTATTCCCAGGTGCAGCTCCTCGAATCTCCGTGTATTCAGCGGCTTTGTCAGCTAGTCCGCAAGTTGTTCCTCCCCTGAGCAGTGAAGCAAGGTAATACGCTGCTCGCTCTTGGCTTCTCTTACCACATGCATCTTAATGTCGATGTGTTTAGTGTGTCTATTTCTTCCTTATTGCGATTGCCGATGTGTTTTCGCAATAGATGGGAACCCCACTGTCGAACGTAAAACCGAATTCTTCGAACATCCGCCTTAGCCATACCGTGTGGTTAGTTATAGTACACAGAGTGGTATATTCCGCCTCTACCGTGGATTTTGCTATCACCAGCTGCTTCTGAGTTTCCCATGAAAATATAGCACTCCCTAGGGTAAAGCAAAACCCAATAGTACTCTGCATATCCTCCTTGCATCCACCCCAGTCTGAGTCTTAGTAACCGATGAATTTAGGATTTTCCACGAATTTGAAATGCAGTCCGTAGTCCATTTTCCATTTGATATACCTGAAAACATGTTTATTGTCTAACATGTTTCCTTCCGCAGGTTTTGACATATACATGGAAAGATAGGAGGCAGCGAACATAAGGTCTGAGCGTGTTGCGGCGAGATACATGAGCCCTCCGATCATACTCCTGTACTGGAACGGGTTGGTAAGTTCCTTACCCATCTCCTTATTCTTCCCATTAGGCACTAGGGATTGCTAACACTATTCGAGTGTTGCATCCCGAACTTAGCAACTGTGTGGCATACTTAGTCTGATGTAGGAACACTCCCTCTTTTGTGTAGTTTATCTCAAATCCTAGGAAGTATTTCAACCTCCCTAGGTTGCTCATTTCGAATGTTTGGCACAACTTGGTCTTGAATTGTTTTATCCACTCATCACTACTTCATGTCATGATTATATTATCCACATAGATGCATATAATTAGGAAATCATCCATTGACCTTTAGGTGTACATGGTTGAATCGCAGTGGCTCCGTGTGCACCCTTCAATAAAAAAAAACTCATCGATTTTGCTGTACCATGCTCTCGGTGCTTGTTTCAAACCGTAGAGCGCCTTTTTTAGTTTATACACTTTGTCTTCTGCACCTTCGATTTCGTAACCTTGAGGTTGTTCTATGAACACCTCTTCTGTGATTTCTCCGTTTAAAAAATTGACTTTACATCCATTTGATGCAGTGTCCATCTCATTTGTGCAGTTAGGGCAATCAATGCTCGGATGGTGTCATGCCTCGACACTGGAGCGAAGGTCTCTTCTTAGTCGATCCCAAAGGTTCGTGTAAACCCTCGAGCTAGCAATCGTGCCTTCAGTCTTTGAATTTTTCCATTCTCGTCCGATTTTATCTTGTACAACCACTTGACTGTAATTAGTTTCTTGTTTTCAGGCCTGTCCACCAACATCCAAGTATCATTCTTCTGAATCATCTCAATCTCCTCATACATGGATTTTCTCTAGCCTAGATCCAAAACCGTTTCTTCAAAAGAACTCGGTTCCTCCATAGCCAGGTAACAAGCTTCATAATTATGCCCTTCTTCTACTTCCGTTGGTTCAGCATCTTCATATATGCGGCTCAAGCTTCTCGTTTTGTGCAGGAGCTGTGAGGATGAGGATGAGGCTCCACTAGACTGTCCGCTGCTCAGCTGGAACAGCACCGGTGAAATATCATATAAGTGCCTCTCTCCTTCTTCACTTGTATTCCCTTAAAAATGTGTTAGGAGCAGTCGGTAGTATAGATCTTGAATTTCTGATAAATGTGGGAATATGTCTAGTTGCTTGTGAGTCACTCTTCGTAGACCGGTCCCAGCATCTATCTTCTTCGAATATCATATCTCGTGCAACTTCTAATTTCCCGTCTATATATTATAGATGCGATATCTTTTTCTTAGGCTGTTGTAGCCTGCAAAAATCCTAGTTTTCGACCTCTCATCCAGCTTCCTTCTGTGTTGTGTAGGTATGTGAACATGGCACAGAAAACCGGAGACCTTGAGGTGGCCTACTGAGGGTTAGTGTTCACTCCACACTTCAAGTGGGGTGCGACCATCCAGTGCCTTGGTGGGTAGCCGATTCTGAAGGCAGGCGACTGTAAATATGCCTTCAGCCCAGAATTTGTGAGGTAAGTCCTTCTCGGTTATCATGATTCTAGCCATATTAAGTAGTGACTGATTCCTCCTCTTGGCAACTCCATTTTGCTGGGGGAGTAAGCCACTGTTAGCTCCCGTAGGGTACCCTTAGAACTTAGGTAATTGTCAAAATCCTTAGAGTTGAACTCCCCTCCACGATCTCTCCTCAACTTCTTTACTTTCTTCCCTGTTTGTGCCTCGACTTGAACCACAAATTTCTTAAAAACACGTAAGCAGTTTGACTTTAATCTTAGGAAATATACCCACACCATGTGTGAGTATCCGTCGATGAAGGTCGGCAGGGATAGACTCCCATCCAGTGATGGGGTCTGCATAAGACCGCACAAATCTGAATGTATTAGGTCTAGGTACCTCTTACTTTGTAGTCAGACTGTTTTGGGAATTCCTCCCTCGTTTTCTTTCCCTTCAAGCAAGCCTCGCACGTTCCTTCTCCACTTTAAATTTTGGTAACCCTCTAACCATGCTTTTCTTTTGCAACTCTTGCAGGCTGTGAAGACCAGTGTAACCCAGCCTGCGATGCCATAATCCAGATAAATATCCCTCTTCTCTTGCTGCCTTTGCATGCTCGATGATGATTTTCTAACGTAGAGGGTAGGCCTTTTTATTAATAGGGACCTAAGCAACCAAACTGTCTCGTTTATCCTTAATCTTGCAACTTCCCTCTGTGAATAGCACTTGGTATCCATTACGCACCATTTGGGGTACACTCAGCAAATTGTGTCCAACCCTAGAACTAGGAATACATCTTTAATCTTCTTTCTTCCCTTCTTAGTTTCCACTAGGACGTTTCCTTCCCCGGTGGTTGTGAGTGCTTCGCCATTTCCCACAATAATATAAGCTCTAATTTTCCTATCCAAAGTGGTGAAAAACTCCTCCATCCGTGTCATATGATTAGTAGCCCCACTGTCTATCAACCAAACTTCTTGATGAAACCCCTCGGCTGCAATGTGTGCAGCCGTGCACAAATAGTTGTCCTCCTCATCATCTTCACGGTTTACGCGGGCTTGATTTGTATTAGGTTTCTTGAAGCTACAATCTCGTGAGAAGTGGCCTGGCTTCCCATAAGTGTAGCACTCTCTTTTGGTCTTAGGAGGTCTATTTGAATCTGATATGTCCCCCTTGTTCTTGAAAAAACATTATGACTCATGGTGGTTGTCCTTCTTACAATGTCCACACCATTTCTACCCCTTCTGCTTGTTGTCACCCTTAGAATAGGGTTTTCAGTTGTTCTCTGCTTTGGTGGATAGTTTTAGTCCCTTGAACTTTGCGTTAAACGCTCCCTTTATATTACTTCCACGTCTGTCATCAAGTCTCGCCTCTTAAGGCTGTAGTGAAATAACTAACTCGCCCATTGTTAGGCTAGTTAAATCCTTAGTTTGTTCGATCACTCCCACGTAGGGATTAAACCTCTCTTGCCATGAACATAATATTTTAGACACTAGGGTATCCACCCTAATATCATCTCCATAAGTTTTCATCTCATTCCCAAGCTCTGTCACCTTGTTTGCTAATTCCTTGATACTCTCTTTGTCACCTTGACATAGGGTATAGTAGGTGGCCCTAAGTCGTTGTAACTTGATCATTGTTGTCTTGGGATCTCCCTGGAACCTTTCCCGTAGTAAATCCCATGCGTCTTTGGAGTTCTCACATATAGATAGGTGAGCTCTTAAGATTTCCTCGGTGACAACACTATAAAGAAGTTTCAGTTTTGTCAGATCTCTAGCTTCTAACTCCTCCCAAGCCGTTAGAGCCTTTTGATGTTCTTCGGGGGTTATAGCAGCCCCCATGAGTGGTACGTCCGGTAGGCCTCATGACTATCCATAACTGTGTTGATTGTAGGGTTGCCTTCATCTTGATAACCCATAACCCATAGCCGTCGAGTATTGGAACCTGGAGTGTCGGTTGCATCATCTTGTTTGCTTATATCTTGTGCTGGATTTTTGTGTTATCTCGTGCGGTTTGTAGTGTTGGTTTGCGCTTAGTTCTTGTTACTTGTGCTGTGTGCTCCCTCGAATCTTGAGGGATCTAATACCATTTGTTAGTTTTTAGGATTGTTCATGAGTTAAATTTGAACAAGCTCATGATCTCTCATCTCTCATATATATTGTGCAAATTGGAAATTAAAAACTCTCTTGTGTTTAGGCTTTTGGTGGTTATAGTGTTTGGGATTTTTAGGTGAAATGTTGCTGTTAGAATTGTATAGCAACAATGGCTATGTTTATGTTTTCTTGGTGGTGATACTCCTCATCCCCTTCACAATTATATATTAATCTTCATACAAAAAACATATATTTCATAGATTACCTGTCTAGGTCTAAAACAATATGCCACTTTCTAGTCTCTGCATAAAATAGCCAAAACATAGGCTCAAAAACGGTTTGATACTTTGTGAAAATTCAGAATTTTGTCTCTTGTTTGTTTCAGGTCATTATCCATCTGATGGATCGTGGACTTCTTCAATTTCTCGGGCTAGGCGAGAACTGGGCTTCTTCAATTTATTTAGGCTCGTCTTCAACTGGGCTCCGAGTGGGCTCTGCTCTAGTGGCCCATCATCATTCCATTTCAGATTAGGGGTCGAGAACCTTCCCCACAATCCCGATTTTCTCTCTCCTGTAAACCCTAGGGCGATTCTAGGTTTTGCTGTTTCGCCATGTTTTCCGGTCAGCCACCAAGGGGAATCAGCACCAGCAAGGAGAAGGATAGGAACGGTATCAAATTCAAATTTTACTATCGCTGAAATCAAGAAATTAGAACAATCACCTACAATGTAACAAAAGATTGTTTTGCATCATTATAAAGGAAGTTCGATTACATATAACAACAAATTAAAACAATCACCTACAATGTAACAAAAGATTGTTTTATGTTAAGACAATGCTACAAAGAAGTTCATATGACTCTTGTATATGTTACAGAAATTTTAAGATATAACATGGAGTCTTTCATTTGTTATGCTGATTACTTCAAGCAATAAGAAAGAGATCTTGAAGTTGTAGTAGTTATTAAGTGTTAAGTTCGAAATGCAAAATTTGAGTAAAGCAAACGAATCATAGGAATGAATATTATCAGATACAGAAGTAATAAAATTCTGAAACTTTCTCAATCAGACTATCTCCGTAAGGCAGTGAATGTATTTGGAATGTTTGATGCAAGAGTGGTATAGACATCATTGGGAGCTCGGTTTAAGCTTACTCTAGAAAAACATCACGAAGGGGGCACATAGATGAAAATAATCACATATTTTAGTGAATTAGAAGTCTTATGTATGTACTGGTTGGATCTCGTCCAGATTTAGCCTATAGCATGGGTGTTATGAGTAGGTTCATGAGTAATCCATTAATTTATCACTGAAATCTATAAAAGGGATTGTTTGCTATGCTAAGGGTTCTTTGATTTTGGTGTTGAAGTATTAGAAAATTGATGAGCTTGAAATCACAAGTTTATGTGATTCAGACTATGTTGCACATCATTATAAAGGAAGTTCGATTACAAGTTTAATTTACTAGATAAGAGGCAACACAATGAGTTGGAAATCAAATCTCCTACATGTAGTGGCTCTTTCGTCCACTGAAGAGGATTTTGGCTAAAGGGGTCTATTGAAGAATTAGGATTCAAACCAAAATCGATTTAAGTGTGGTGTGACTCGCAAAGTGCCATTTTCTTGTCCAAGAATAATATCCATCATGAAAAGACCAACCATACTGGGGATAAGCTGAGATGGCTTGCTCGAACACCAGGAAATTGTAGAGTCTTATCTCTACAATTATTCAAAATCAAAGAAGGAGAATGGCATATTGATTCTGTTGGTTTAATAAAGACATGAACATCACGTGTTCTTCTCCTTCGTTTGGGTTTTCTCGTGTAAATGCCTTCTGTACATTTTGTAAGTATAGAGGTTGCATCAATGAGACAGGGACGACGAATTAGTTGAAATTGTGCATTTGTAATTCCAGGATATTAGTACGATGTAATTTTCCAAATATTAAAGGGAATCGATCAAAGAATTAGGTACTTCAATGTACTTCATTTTCTTCTCTTTTCTTTAGTTTACAAAGTTAAGTTCTGGTTGTGGAAGTATTTGGCGATTAACATTTAAAAATGTGATTGTGGACCTTACTTGACTTTGATTCTATCCAATTTTTTTTTTTAAATATTGATAAATATTTGTAAAATTAACAGAAAGCTGTGGCTCTTGGATTGAAAAGAAAGACAAACTTCCTAACCCACCTAATTATATGAATACGTAAATAAAAAGAATGTACATGTAATGTATGTTATGTATAGTAATATAAAGTATAGGAATGGTGGACGACAATGAGAAGCAAGACGCACTTCCAAAAGCAAAGACAGTTTACATTGATCTTAAAATAGTATGAGATAAGAGAGAAATAAAAGGACAAAAAAAGGCCCTGAGACAATGATTAAAACATACATTTAATATATATATATATGTGATAAATTGGAAATACTTATATGGACATACTGTTATTTTTTAATTTGATAGAATTTGTATATTCCTTACATACAAATCCCTAAAAATATGGATCAGATTTTATTTTATTAAGTATAGTTATATTGTTCTTTAAAAGAAAAAAAAACTAATTTGAACTTGGTATATATATACTCTAATTTTTGTAATGAATAAAATAGTCACAGGGTGCCAAGTTAATTGATGCCACACGGTCTAACTAATAAATTTGGGTAATTTTCTAATTTCTTAAAATCTTAAAAGAAGTAAAAAACTATGTATTTTAGTATGTCAATTATATCACCAGATTGTTTAAATATACGATCAAGTTGTTTTTGTGTTTTAAATCAGTTTGGAACAATTTGGTATGTTTATCACATAAATTTTTATTATGCGTTTTATAAAGGGTATATATACAAATATATAATTTAACATATAATTAGGATTTATTATATCAATGTCTATATATATATATTGCATAAACTCAATTAAAATAAACTCAATTAAAGTAATACAATCAATTCCTTTTGCAACTCTCCATATGATATTAGAGTTTTGATCCCTAACACTAGCCATCCAAACTCTAGCCGTCTAAACCCTCCCTCTTTCTGATCCCTAACACTAGCCATCCAAACTCTAGCCGTCTAAACCCTCCCTCTTTCTGGTCACCGTGTCTGACGGCAAAGACACCGCCACTCAAACCTTTGCCTCAGAACACACATCTGTGTTCACTCCAGATGATCCCCAACGTGCCTTGCTCATTATCAACATGAGCAATATCACCAAACGCACGCCTTCAAACTACATTACTTGGAGCATCCAAATTTCGGCACTTCTCGAAGGCCATGGTCTTGAGTGCTTCATTCAAGGCAACTCGGCAATTCCCTCGCCAACAATAACCATCGACGGGATTCCATGTCCCAACCCGGCGTTCAAGCCCTTTAAACAACAAGATCGACTCTTGTTCTCGGCCTTGCTTGGCTCTCTCACAGTTCCTCTACAACCCATGATCGCCCGCACATCTTCCGTCCATGAAGGATGGTAGCTCCTTACCAATACATATGGCAAAGCATCTCTTGGACATGTCCATCAACTCAAGGATCAACTCAAACGTTGCTCCAAAGTTACGCAAACTGTGGATGACTATATCAATCACCATAAAATCGGATGAACTGGCATTACTCGGCAAACTTGTGGAACCCGAAATTTGATTGAGTACATTCTCGATGGTCTTCCCGAAGACTACAAGCCCATCATCAATGCTGTCAATGCACGTGACTCACTGATTCCGATTGAAGAACTCCACGAAAGACTGCTAAACCACGAGGCCAAGATACTTGTCATTGCTCCTACAGTCTCTCCCATACCGGTCATGACGTTTAATGCCAACAGCCGCTACAACTCTTTTCGTGGTCGTGGAAATCAAGCATGGAACAAGAACAACTCAAACAAAGGCTATCAAGGGAAGTGTCAAGCATGTGGAACCTTCGAACACAGCGCAAAACAGTGCCCACAAATCCATCTTATCTCGGCTTCCAACCTCTGCAACAATCAATCTCACTCAGATCAACAGTGACAACACACTCCCCACCATGGCCAGCCGAGAGCTCATAATACCATGATCTCCACGTATGATTCCGAAAAATGGCTACTCGACAGTAGAGCTTTGCACCACATCACCTCCGACTTTTAGAATCTCTCTCTTCACAATCCATACGTTGGCGGTGAAACTGTAGTAATTGGTGATGGCTTCAACTACTCCATCCCACACTGGTTCTCTCTTCATGCCCTCTTCAACTCGAAAGGCGCAATCCTGAAAGGCGCAGCTAGAGATGATGTTTACGAGTGGCCACACATTTCCCCTTCCGTGTCATTAGTTTCTCTTTCAGTGTCGTCAGTTTCAGCCCTTTCTACGTCCAAAACTACTTTGTCCGAGTGGCATTCACGTCTAGATCATCCTGCCTGTTCGGTTCTTAAACAAATAGTTTCAAATTTTGATTTGCCATTGTCTCAATCTCATTCATCATTGTTATGCAACGCTTGTTCTAGCAATAAAAGCCATAAGCTCCCTTTTCAGAATTCTACTCTTATATCTTCTCATCCACTTGATATCATATTTTCTTATGTTTAGACCTCACCGGTTCTCTCTATCAATGGCTTCAAATACTATGTTTTATTTGTTGATCATTTCACACGCTACACATGGCTTTATCCTTTGAAACACAAATCTCATGTTCACTCCACATTCTTTCGTTTCAAAGAACTTGCAGAAACGCAATTCCATTCAAAGATTCGGACCCTCTACAGTGACAACGGGGGAGAGTATATTGCTCTTGCCTCATTCCTCGCTTCTCATGGCATCTCCCATCTCACCACACCACCATATACCCCCAAGCACAATGACATCTTTGAACACCGTCACGGGCACATTGTTGAAACTGGACTTTCTATTCTCACCCACACGTTCTTACCCCTTTCTTATTGGTCATTTGCCTTTACCACCATTGTCTATCTCATTAACTGAATTCCAACTCCAATCCTATGAAACTCTTTTCGGCAATGAACAAAATTACAGCAAGCTCAAAGTCTTTGGATGCCTTTGCTACCCGTGGCTTCGCCCTTACACCGCTCACAAACTCGAACCTCGCTCTTTACCATGTGTCTTTCTTGGCTATTATTCATCCCAAAGTGCTTACATATGTCTTGATCCACTCAAAAACCGCAGCTTTGTCTCACGTCATGTCCAGTTTCATGAAGATATCCTACCATTTTTTGATCCTACTCGTTATTTTCCATCCGCTTCATCTATGTCCTCTGATATCCCTACCACCATTGATGTCTCCTCTCCTACTTTGACCATAATCACTTGTATTCCTCAGGTCTCTTCGTCACTCCAAGCACCATCTTTGGCCGAGTCTTCCTCTCCATCGCCCACGCATGACGATCCTTCAGCACAGTTCGATGATGATCCACCAACTATGCTCTTGACGGTTCCACCAGCCGAGTGCCTCGTTCCTTCGAGGGCATCTAATGTGCATCCCATGATCACAAGGGCCAAAAATAACATCACAACACTGATTCAAAGGATGTCTTACAATACTACATGTGTTTTGCAGGAGCAAGAACCAACAACCATCACCAATGCTTTAAAGCATCCTCAATGCTTTTCTGCTACACCGATCATCTATTGTGACAACATTGGAGCAATTTATTTGTCTGCCAATCCGGTTTTTCACTCGAGGATGAAGCATATTGCTCTAGATTATCACTATGTTCGGACTCAAGTGCAAAGTGGTCTCTTACGCATATCTCATGTGACTTCGGCTGATCAGCTCGCGGATCTTCTCACCAAGCTTCTTCCAAAGGCAACTTTTAGTTCCTTGTGTATCAAGATTGGACTCATCACGGATGATCCATCTTGAAGGACATATAAAAGTTATATGTACAAATATATAATTTAACATACAATTAGGGTTTACTATATCAAAGTCTATATATAAATATATGTGTGTTGTAAGTAAACTCAACTAAAGTAATACAATCAATTCCTTTTGCAACTCTCCATATGTTTGTCACATAAATACACATGTACTGGTGATCAAGAGTACGAAATTATATATATATATATATATATAGTTTCGTATAAATTTATCTATTTGTGGTGTGTTACATGTCTTTGTTGCAGGCGTGTACGTTCAAACTTATTTTCTAAGGGTAGAATGGTAAATTCTCTTCGTAATTGTAAGTTAATATGTAACTATCACTTGGAGGCGTGAAGGTATATAACAAGAGGTTATCAAAATCATAGGAAGAGTTATTCTTATGGGAATGACACAACAAGAATACAAATGGTTCAATTTTATTAAATTGTGTGATTGTATGTGAGAGTTCTCTCATCAAGAAAGCCTTGTTACCTTCTGAATTGTGATAGTGATAACTGTTGAGGATTTCATCTTGCCGAGCATAGGTCGTTCAAATCGAACATGCCGAACTCGTAAAAAATTGTCTCTACATTTCCATTGCTTAGTTTTGAATTCAAATTGATTTT
>CM071868.1:4999955-5034714 GCA_036759665.1 Gynandropsis gynandra
AGAGATCATTGTGTGTGTGGTTCAATCACTTGTTTAAAAGAGAAAAATATAACAAATGGTATCAGAATTCAGTTTTACATTGTAAGGAGTTAAATAATTTTTTGAATCAATTGCGAATATCAGACTCGAGCTGGAGAAATATGATGAGAAAACTCACTTGACGTTATGGAAAGAAAAAAATTACGGTGAACGTGAAAATCATGAGTTACGTTTTATTGGCTTGATCAAGAGTACAATCTCAAAGAATCTCTAAAACTGAAACAAGAAAAGGAACAAGAAACCAAGATTGAGAAAATTATTGGCATACCTAGAAGTTGTGTGTTGTAATACGAGCAATTGAAGGATACACTAAAATACAATATGATAAAATCTATTATAGTGGAAGAAGTGGTTAGTGAGACACACTCTAAGGAACGAGAGTTGGCTTCAAAAAAGAAACAAAATTATAAAATGTCTTATAGTAAGAGAAATATCAAAGAAAAGGATTTAGGAAAGACTAAATCAAAATCTTGGTCAAAGTCCAATATGATGTTAGTATAATGGAAAAGATGGCCACTTCAAATGGGACTGTCACTATGTCACTGCAACAAGACTACAAGACCCATATATAAGGAGAGAAAGTTGAGAAGAGCAAAAGCTAAAGAAGCTGAATACCTTCGGCCCGAGTAAGGACTTGCTCAACCTAAGCGAACTCTCTAGATCATTGTATGCATGGCATCGGTTGTCACCCGGTTTGAGCGATGAAGTGCTCAGCCCGAGCATACCCATGGGATAAAGAGAGCATTTATAGGATTGGATCACTCAATCCGTGCATCACATAGCTCGACCAAGTGTTGGTCGACTCGACCGAGCAAAGGAGTTGCTCGACCAAACATACTCTAGGATTTTTAATGTCAGGGTAAGATTTATGTGGTGTTCGACTGAACATTTACACCGCTTGACTAAGCATTTTTTTTATTGTGTTTAGTTAAAGGGTTTGTTTGGTTTTTATAAATAAGATATTTATTGTATGACTTTTTTAAAAAAAATTAATCAATTGAGAGTGTTTTTTTTTCTAGTTCTTGAGGTTTAGTTAACGAAAGGAAAAACACCATATTCTCCACTTGAAAATCATGCTTTAGTCCTATTCTTCCTTCGATTTTGACCTTTATCCTATTCCCCCCTCGATTTTTTAGTTTTTATCATATTCCCCCCTCAATTATCAAAAATATGCCTAAAACCCCCTCCGTTAATTATCCGTTAACCGACCCAATTTTGATCCAATTTGACCCAATTTTGATTTTAATTTTGACCCAAATATGATTCAATTTTGACCTAATTTTGACTCAATTTAATCTTAATTTTGACCAAAATTTTTACTTAGTTTGAACTCATATTTTAACAATAAATCAAGTTAATTATTGAACTTAATCAACTTACTTGATTTAATTGATTTCGAACAAAATTAAGTACGTTTTTTACTTGAAACCAATTTTAACCCAAAACCGACCCAAATTTTGACTCAATTTTAACCCAAAACCGATCCAATTTTGACCTAAATTATGATCTCAATTTTGACTCGATTTAATCCGATTTTTTACTCAATTTTGACCCGATAAAATTAAGTACGATTTTTACTTAATCCGTTATTTTAACCAAAATCGACCTCAATTTTGACTCAATTTTACTTAATTTTTAACCTAAAATTTTAACCCAATTTGTACTTAATTTTAACCCAAAATCGACCAAATTTTCAACCCAAAATTGACCCCAATTTTGACTCAATTTTAACCCAAAATCGATCCAATTTTAAGTAAAAATTAAGCAAAAATTCGGATTAAATTGAGTCAAAATTGAGATCATAATTTGGGTCAAAATTGGCTCTATTTTTTGTTAAGAGTCAAAAATTGGATCGATTTTGGGTTAAAGTTGGTTTCAAGTAAAAAAAATCATACTTAATTTTATTTGAAATCAATTAAATCAAGTAAGTCGATTAAATTGAATAATTAACTTGATTTAAAATTCGAGTTAAAATTAAGTAAAAATTTGGTCAAAATTATGTACAAATTGGGATTAAATCGAGTCAAAATTTGGTCACAATGAGTCATGTATGGGTCAAAATTAAAATCAAAATTGGATCAAAATCGGGTCGGTTAATGGATAATTAACGGAGGTGGTTTTAGGCAGATTTTTGACAATTGAGGAGGGATAGGATGAAAATTGAAAATCGAGGGGGAATAGAATGACGTTCAAAATCGAGGGGGGATAGGAGTAAAGCATGATTTTCAAGAGGGGAATAGTTTGTTTTTCCTTAACGAATTATCGGAGAGATTCTAAATTTTCATCGACTTATGAACACTAGATAACAAGTGTTGTGGCATCGATCGCTGAGTTTGAGGTTTTTTAGTCGGGTTATAGTTGGGGTTTGAGACGTCATTCTTTAGAGAATATAAGTTTTAGAATTTTGTATGAAGTTCCTAAAATGTTTTAGTCTGATTTCATCCATCTAACAAGAGAAATTCGTTTTAGGTTCATATCACAATATTCGTTTTGAAATTAGAGACGAACCAAACATCCGTCCGAAATTTAGAAACAAATCAAAATCCATTCGAAAAATCAATCTGGAATTATATCTCTAAATAGAGAATTTCTAGTAATGAGTAAGCTCGAGGTAAAGTCTACAACAGGTCGTTTCACTTTAAACAGCCAAAGTTGAGTACATTGCTTTAACAGAAGTAGCGAAAGAAGGGTTGTGGCCTACAGAGCTGGTTGAGGAACTAGTTTCAAGTAAGATAAGATGAAGATATTGTGATTTGTGAATCGGAATATATTTATCAAAGAACTGTATACTACACAAACACACAAATATACAGATGTCAACCTTCACATCATCAGGGATGTGATCTCAAGGGGTGAGGTTTAAGTATTGAAGATCTCTACAAAGCTTAATCCAACATATATATTAAAAAAAGTGGTTCATGAATAAGTTTTAGCAAGAATTTAACTTTCTTAAGTTTAATTGCAAAGTGAATATTTCATAATTTTGCAAGGAGGAATGGTGAACGAGTTGATTTCAATAATGGCCCTTTAACATAAGCAAGTTGGAGTTCATGGTGTGCTATATGCCTATGTTGTAGGCGTGTAGGTCGAGACTTATTTCCTAATGTCATAATGATAAATTATATTTGTCAATGTAAGTTATTATTGTTGAAGATGGCTTGTGACAATCGTGTGGAGGCATGAAGATATATTACCACATGTTATAAAAACATAGGAAGAGTTCTTCTTCTTGTAATGAGACAACAAGAATACAGAGGGTTCAATTTGTTAAATTATGTGAATGTATACTGTCAGCACAACATACACAGCACAACCCAAAACACCCTTAGCACAACCCAAAGAATCGACCAAAATTTTACCCGAGAAAGCAGCCCACCAAAACAGAACAAAATAGAGTCTTCCTTCATCTATTACTGAGCACCAAGCCTCCAGCTCATCCTCTCTTGGATCTTCCAGCTCATCCTCTCTTGGACTTCTGCCACCAACAGAAGGAAGACTGAACGTTCATCCAGCCAAGAACGACAGCCCACTCAACAAACATGCCAGAGTTAGTTACGAAAAATAGGTTTTCAGTGCTGATAGAGAATATTCTCTGCAATTCTGTTGTAAATCCTCTATAAGAGGAAATATTCTTTAGACAATGTAATTTACGGGAAAATTCAATGAAATATTAAACCTTTTCATTTCATTCTTAAAGGTTTTCATGATATTAGAGCTTTGGATTTCACTTTAAAAGGCTCTCTTTTTCCTCTCCACAACAATGGAGGAACCAGAAAACTATACATTCATTGTCCTTGATAATATCTATTATTTTATCACTCTCAAACTCACTCATACCAATATCTTCACTAGAATACTTAGTTGGAATCCTTGTTCGAGTCACAAAAACTCATACGATTCATCAATGATGACATATCTTCACCTCCACAGTTCATCACAACCATAAACGGTGCCATTGTAACACAATTGCCAAACCCTTTATTCAACTCATGGAAAAAAACATATCATCTAATGAGATCATAGATTTGTGGAACACTTTTCAAAGATGTGTTTGGACTAGTGGTAGGCATAAATACAACAATAGGAGTATGGCAAGCTTTGGCCAGACATTTTAATCAAATGTCGGTGTCAAGAGAGTTTGATCTCCTTGCCTCTTTACAATACTTTCCTTGGAAGGAAAAGTTTTTGTTGAATACATTTGTAACTTCAAGTCCATCTGTGATCATTTGACGTTCATAGGAAAACTAGTAGAATCTATGAAGATCTTCAGATTTCTGCAAGGGCTTGGCAAGGAATATGAAGCATTCTCTACCGTCATTCACACCTGTATGCATCGCCAGCCTTATCCAACCTATGAAGATGTGGTTAGCCAACTGACCAACATCTCTCTCATCAGCAAAGCTCATAAAACACTAGAAGTTTCACTTCAACAGGCCTTCACAGCACAATCTTGTAACACTCAAAACTTTTATTATGCTAGGGGTGGCTACACTTATAACAGAGGAAGATACAATCCAAGCAGAAACATAACAAACTTTACTTCTAGAGGAAGATGTTTTTCGCAAAGATTTACTCCAAACAATTTGTTCACCAACCTAGTAATCAATCAGAATCAAACAAAACCAATTTGATAATTCCTTCCAGTCCAATGACATCCCACATGCCTTAAACTCATTTCAAGTAGCAGACGCTACAAAGTGGTATACAGACTCAAGAGCAAGCTAACACATTACAAACTCAACTAACCATCTCAGCAACATACAAACCTACAATGGTTCAGAAAATGTCATGGTAGGAGATGGAACTCTTTTGCTTATTACAAATGTTGGTTCAGCTAATAAACACAGGTTCAAGTAATTTACAATTTAAAAATGTTCTGGTTGTTCCTTCATTACAAAAATCCCTATTATCTGTGGCACAACTTACACAAGATCTCTCCTACAATGTTACATTTGACGCTCTTGATGTTGTGATTAAGGAAAAGAACACTTCAAGGATCCTAAAAAAGGGTCACAAAGTTAATGGACTCTATGTCTTAGAGTTCTGCATCTCAGACACTCTTCTCTATAAGACAAAGAACAACAACACAAGAAACAAGGCACATAAGATTAGGACACCCAAATGATGAAGTCTTGCAACTCTTAAGATCCAACGGAAGAATCCATATAAACAAGATAACTTCAGAAATCTGTTATCCTTGTAAAATGTCCAAAAACACTAAGTTACCCTTTAGTAGTTCATCCTTTCATGCTTTAGAACCACTTGAACTGTTGCATTCTGATCTTTGGGGACCTTCACATATTTTATCAATTCAAGGCTTTCAGTTTTATGTTATATTTATTGACAACTATAGTGGTTCTTTCCATCTGAGAAGAAAAAATGAATTTTTCTCAGTATGTTTAACATTCCAAAAAGCTGTAGAACTTCAACTAAACAAGAAAATAAAAGCCTTTAAGTGTGATGGTGGAGGAGAGTTTTCAAGCAACTCATTTCAGCATCATCTTGCCGAATGTGGAATCAACTTGAGGATGTCATGCCCTCACTCACCTGAACAAAATGGACTTGTTGGACGCAAGCATAGGCACTTGGTTGAACTAGGCTTATCCATGATCTATCAAGTCCAGGTACCTCTTTTCTATTGGATAGAAGCATTCTTTACCTCCGATTATCTAATTAATCTGATGTCATCACCTATTCTAAAGAATGCTACTCCTTGTAAACTAATCTTTGGAACTGATCCAGAATACTCATCATTGAGAGTTTTTGGAAGCTCATGCTATCCTTATCTCAGACCATATACTCAACATAAACTTGAACCAAGATCTTTATATTTTATCTTTTTAGGATACAACAATAAACTTAAATCTACACTAGTTGCAAAAGGATTTCATCAAGGTGAAGGCATAGATTTCATTGATACTTACAGCCCTATTGTTAAAACTTCAACAATCCGAGTGGTGCTTAGCTCTAACACAAAACTGGTCCATAAATCAACTAGATGTAAGCAATGCATTCTTATATGGTGAACTTAATGAAACTGTTTTTATGATGCAACCACCTGGTTTTATTGATTCAACACATCCTACTCATGTATGTCGTTAAAAGAAGGCAATCTATGGCTTTAAACAAGCACCAAGAGCTTGGTTTAATAAATTCAGTGACTTCTTAATACAATTTGGATTCTGTTGCGGCTCTGCCGACCCTTCACTCTTCACTTACAGGCATGGTAATATCACTCTCATTCTTTTATTTTATGTTGATGACATGCTACTAACTAGAAACTCAAATTCTCTCTTTTTCAAACTCATTACTGAACTTAGCACTAAATTTCATATGAAAAATCTAGGACAATTTCATTATTTCTTAGACATTCAAGCTCAATTTCATTCCAATGGTCTATTTCTTCATCAATCACAACATACATTGGACATTCTGAATAGAACCAATATGCTAGATTGCAAACCATTACCGACTCTTCTTCCTATCAAACTTCAAAATGTGAATTAGATCTCGTCTTTTATGAAGATCCAACATACTTCAGAAGCATTCTAGGTGTCCTGCAGTATTTTACTCTAACAAGACCCAGCATTTGCTGTTAATTTCATTTGTCAAAGAATGCATCAACCTACTCCAGCTGATTTTAAGTTGTTTAAGAATATGTTAAGATACTTGAAAGGATCAGTTAATCTTGGAATGCATTTACATTAAAAAAGTATGTTGCATCTACACTCGTTTAGTTATAGTGATTGGGCTGGTTGTAATGAAACATGACTCTCAACTTCTGGTTTTTGTGTCTTTTTAGGGAGTAATCTAGTCTCCTGGTCATCCAAGAGGTAACCAACTATCTCTCGCTCCTCCACCAAGGCTTAATACCGTTCCATGGCATCAACAACGACCAAATTAACCTGGCTATCCTTCCTTCTTCGAGACCTTGGCATCACTCAAAATCAACCTACACTTCAGCATTTTATGCAGTTTATTTATCAACATATCTAGGCTTTCATAAAAAATTCCAAGCACATAGAACTCGATTATCATTTTATTAAAGAAAAAATTGCATTAGGATCCATACTAACAAAACATATCCCCTCTGAATTACAGGTAGCTGACATTTTTACAAAGTCACCGAGAAAGCAACCCACCAAAACAAAACAAAACAGAGTCTTCCCTCATCTGTTACTGAGCACCAAGCCTCCAGCTCATCCACTTTTGGATCTTCCAGCTCATCCTCTCTTGGATCTTCTGCCAGCAACAGAAGGAAGGTTGCACGTTCATCCTTGTCACACTACCAGCCAAGAACATCGGCTCACTCAACAAACATGTCAGAGTTAGTTACGAAAAATAGATTTTCAGTGCTGGCAGAGAATATTCTCTGTAATTCTATTGTAAATCCTCTATAAGAGGAAATTTTCTTTAGATGATGTAATCTAAAGGAAATTTCAATGAAATATTAAACCTTTTCATTTCATTCTTAAAGGTTTTCATATACGAGAGTTATCTCATCAAGAGTGTCTTGTAACACTTGTGAAATAGTGATAATTGTTGAGGATTCATCTTCACATTGAACGTGTTGAACTCATAGAGATCGTGTCTCTTCATTCTTTCATTTAGTTTTCAATTCAAAGTGATTCTGCAATAGAGAATAGAACACATGCTTCAATCGTTAAATCAAGATACGAAATTACAACACTAATTTATTATTGAAATATCATTTAAATTTAGTTATTTATTATCATTTTTAAATTTATCATCTAAAATATACATGACCAATCTTATCCAATTTATTACTAAATAGTGTATAACTATATGAATCGACTCCTATAAGTTTTATACAGATTTTAGGTTGTATAATGGGTCGAACTTAATTTAACTTGGACATGTCATATGACTGGTTTAATTTGTTTTTCTATTTATACAATATCTTGTAATATCTTATATTAAATATAATAAATGGAAAATTTTTGTTCAATGTCACACAATTATTAGATTCTATCATCCTTTATAGAGTTTGATATTTAATTAGCTTTCATAAATATGATAGTTGTCGATGACGGTGGCGAAGATGGTGATGAATGATACATTTTGATTCTTTTTTATTATTTTAGTTTATTTAAACATTTTATTTTCTTTTATATATCTCATGTTTTTCAAACAAATTTTTTTAAAAACTGGGCATGATATTTATTCTCCAACATCGCATCTAATCCAGGTATACTAGATAAAACACGACCTAATTTGAAATGAATAAGTAATATCGCTAGTTATTTATTTATTTTGTTTTTGTTTTTGTAGGTGACTAAGCAACATATAAAAAACGATCTCACTTAGTATATAGGTGTATGATGGCGCTCGGTTAAATTATTGATGATCTCACGTCAAGATATATGGACGTAAAATGACTCACCGCTAAGTATATAATTGATAACACTAATGATTGAATATATAAACCTTTGAAATTTTAAGTGCAGAGGAGTTCTCATATTTCAATGATTTGACGAAATGTTTGTTCAAGAGATGAACATTGACATTCAAGTTTGAAGATCGTCTAACCTCACATGTACAACAACGTATGAGTTTGAGTATCAAAGAATATGAAGATTTTATATTAAAATATTGTTAGATTTTTCATATTCTTTTAGAAATAGAAAAATCCAAAAAATTCCTAAAAATTAATTTTTAACAAAATTAAAAACCTTCTACTTTTAACTCTATAAAAAAACCCTTAAAATATGCTTTTTAAGAAAAAAAAAACTATGGCAAACTTTCATGTTTGTTTTTTTTTTTGCTTAAAAAGAATAATTTAGGGGTTTTTTTATAGAGTTAAAAGTAGAAGGTTTAATTTTATTAAAAACTATGTTTCATGGTTTTTTTGGATTTATCCCTTTATAGGATTTATCTCTAATTATAATTTTATTATTTGGGTTTTTCCTAATTATAATTTTATTATTTGGGTTTTTCCTAATTATAATTTTATTATTATAACTCTTACATTGTCCAATATTTATAATTATTTTCTTTATTTATAAATTCAACTTTATAAAATTATTTTAAATTTATTTTATATTAAAATGATTCCTAAGTAATTGTTAAAATTTATAAATAAATATAAAATATATCCTTTGTAAATATATAAACATTTTTAATAAGAATAAAATTACCTCTTTTATATTACTTTTCTTATTATTCATTTGCATCATTCAAGTTTTAGTTTACTTTACTTTTTTTTTCCAAATCATATTTAAATATCTGATCATTGGAAATATGAAAATATGGTTTTATAATCCAAAGAAACTACGATGTTTTATTAAAATATAGTAAAAAAATGATTTCGGATTGAAAATATTCCAATAGATACAAAAATAGAAGGAAATAATAATATTATTTATTTATATATATCTTTATTGGATTGATGATATTTTCCTACATAATATTACTTTACAAAATAGGCAAATATATTTGTTAATTTGAATAATAGTTTGTGTTACTATTAGAAAATGTTTGTTAATTTCCGTAATAAAATATTATTAATTAATTTATAACATAGAAATAGAAATATAATATAAAAGACAACGATAAACTCAAAAAAAAATCTTGAAAAATAGTTTTAATAAAATTAAACCTTCTACTTTTAACTCTATAAAAAAAACCCTTAAACTATGCATTTTAAGTAAAAAAAATCATGGCAAACTTTCATGGTTTTTTTTGCTTAAAAAATATAGTTTAGAGATTTTTTTATAGAATTAAAACTAAAATGTTAAATTTTATTAAAAACTATTTTTCAAGGTTTTTTTTATCCCTTTAGAATAGAAGTGTGAGTATATTTCTAATATTTTAGTTTTGATATAATTTTAAGCAATAATCCAATAAAAATACATTAACTTGTTTAAACTATTTTTTGTCATTTTTATAAATGAATTGTCACATTATTTTAAAATAATACACAAATTATTTTCGTGTCTACTTACGTGGCATACACTCATTGTTTAATTTAAAAACCATTCTTATCATTTGTGTATTATTTAGAAGTAACATGACAATTTATGCATAAAATGTAAAGAAAAATAGTTCATATGTAATTTTAACACTTTTAGAATAAGTTCATGTATTTTAATGAGATTCTGCATATTCTATATATTTTAATAAAATTAAAATCATATATGTATAACCAAAAATTATTTTGGTGAAATATAATTTAATAATGTTTAGAAAGATTTTAATAAAAAATTCTATATATTTAAGATGATATGAATTAAGATTGGAGAAGTTTTATGTTTATATCCGATATAATATATATTTTTGATAGGGGTAACTTCAAAAATACTCTTCTAGGGCTAAAAGACTTCAAAAATACCTTTCCTGAAAAAAAATTTCGCTTCATAAATACCCTTATAAATGCTAAAATTCCTAAAATACCCCCTGCGATCCTTCTACCCAATTTGATCCAGTTTGACCCTGCGACCCAATGACCCAGTACGACCCAGCGACCCTGCGACCCAATCCGACCCACCGACCCAGTCCAACCCAGCCGACCTTGCGACCCTGTCCAACCCTGTCCGCCCCAGCCGACCCTGCGACCCAACGACCCTATCCGACCCTGCGACCCAGTACGCGAAAATTGCTGCAAACCGCTCAAAATAAAAGGAAATCATTCGAGAATGGAAAGAAATCACTCAAAATTGAAGGAAATCGTTCGAAAATATAAGGGAAACACTCAAAAATGAAAGGAAATAACTCTCTACTTTGTTTCCCTCCTCTCAATTTTCGTTTTCCCTCTTCTCATATTTGTTTTTCTCTCATTTGTATGTGTTTTTCATTAAGGGTACATATGTATTTTCTCCACTTTTTTTTTTTCATCAGATTTAGGATGGTAGTTTTGAAGTGTTTTAGTCCTATTTTTTATATTCTCCCTTTTTTATAATTCTATAAGATTATTAAAAACAACAAAAAAAAAGAAGAAAAGGGGTAAAGAAGAGCCGAAAATAAGGAAAATGCTGGTAAAGTGGAGACAGAAGACTGCACTTTCATCCCACGCTTGCTTCAAACATATACCAACTTCTCCACTTTCCTCTCTTCTCCTTTTCACACACGTATTCACATATTATATACATAAAATGTATATATAGAGATGCATACACACGTGAGAGTGTACGTATTCATATAAACATGTATATGTATATGTATACAGAGTATTCCATATGCATTATGCGCGTATATATACATGATATATATCATATATATAAGAGGGTGGACTGAGAGAGACATGCCAATCTGTAATGTTCCTTTGAAGCTTCAAGTTCAAGATTCTGTGATGGGACTTTGATGTTTTTCTCTTATTCTTTTTGTCGGAAATTAATATACACAAAAGGAAACTTGGTTCCATTATTTTCTTAATTCCCTTTTCCTTTGTTTTTTTTATTTTTTGGTCGGTTGGTTCGAGTTTCTTTTCCATTTCATATGCTACAGAAATACATATTCCAAAATAAATAAAAAATATAATTTTCTAAAGGGTAATTCTGAAATATGTGTTTAATTCGATTTCGATGGTTTAATTCACGGAGTCAATGCTAAATTTCATGACACACATATATATATATACATATATATAAACTCCGAATGAGATGATTTTCCTGTTTCAATGCTTTTTTTCATGATATAATTAATAATGATATGATGATTATGAAATGGTCAGTTGTCAATTTTATTTTCCTAATATTAACAAACATTTCAATGATTACAAAATTTTATAATATAAAAGGTTAGACTTTTGTGACAGCATAGGAACAAAAGTAGAGCTAATTATTAGCATTTAAAGGTTAGCCACTCCTAATCACTTACTATTGTTGTGGCTTTAGTAAAAGGATATCGAAATTAGTGCCTTAACGTACATTAATATATTGATTACTTTGGCAATAATTACATTCTAATTATACATTTATTATATATATATATATATTAGGGGTGGGCGTTTCGGGTTACTCGGATCGACCCGGACCGACCCAACCCACGAGATAAACGGGTTCTGTTTAAAACCCATATGGATTCTGAATCTGGAACCCGAACGGGTTCAGATCGGTCCGGGTTGGGTTCGGGAGAACCCGAGGAATTCAAGGAACCCGAAAAAAAAAAACTTAAGTTTTCCTCCCTCCCCTTCTTTAAGAACAAGAACGAGAATGAATTGAATTTACAGATTTTTTACTTGGAACTTTTTTTAAATTTTTATTTGGTATTGTTGTTTAAACATTTTTAGCATTATATTTTTTAATTTGTTTTATGTTAAATTTGGAACCCGAAATACCCATTTTAAACCCGAATTACCTATTGAAAACCCGAGAAACCCGAAGAACCCAAACGAACCCGAATACAATTCGGGTTTTTTGGGTTCAATATTTCAGAACCCGAACAACCCGAACCCAACCCGAAATCCGAGGAACCCAACCCCGAAAACCAAATGGGTTTTTATGGGTTCAATTTTTTAAAACCCGAAGAACCCAAACCCAACCTGAACCCGAGAAACCCGTCCCGAAACCCGAAACGTTCACCCCTAATATATATAGATAAAGTATGTAAATGAATACACCTACATATCCTTAATTAATTGTTCGTGTTCAGCATATTCTACAATATATTGCTCAGCAACCAGAACTAAAATAATTAATCCTAGCGAATTGTTATCATAAGTAGTAAAACATGTTATTAGCTTTTTAAACCATCCTCGATTGCATGTACTCAGAAGAGCAAAAAGAAATAAATTGCATCATTATATATATATATAACGACTGAAATATGTAAATTGTCTCCGAATTCGAGTCTTTGTTTTGAAAATGATATTTATATTGATTGATATCCAACATAATGAAAAATATATAAATTTGTTAATAAAAATATTCAAAACAAATAGAAATATTTATTGAAGGATGATTTAAAGTCATGATATATATTCTCAAATATATATCTAAACAATCATTTTCATCATAACGTTTTAAAGGTACACACAACAAAATGTCCAATATTTGTTAGTGAACCTGAAACACGGATATACACATATTTTGGAGAATATTTAATCAATATTTGATTGCTATGTAATCGAGTGATCATAGGAAACTTTCCTAATCTCTCAGATTGTATGTTTGTATATATTTCTATACAATCAAAGGAATACACAGATCAGATTTTCTATCACGATTTATGGTATCACAGGAGATCCAATTTTCTAGGGTTTTACTCGTTTAATTTTCTTTTGTCTTACCGTTTGGCGCTTCCTCTGTCTTTTTTCGAGACACAAAACAGAGTATCACTTCGTTGTTTTTCTTCCTCTCTACAATGTCGTCTGAGATCTTTGCGGCTTCCTCTGTTCCTGTTGCTGATGGTACTCCGGTCGCCGTGACTGGGCCGAGGGAGAACGTGGCTGCTTCTCCGTTCTACCTTCATGTCGCAGATCACCCCGGCATGGTGTTGTCGACTATTGAATTGTCGAAAGACAACTATGACCGTTGGGCCGATGTGACTGCACCAGCCTCGGGGACGCCGGAATATGATGAATGGCGTGCGTGTAACTCCATGCTCATGGCGTGACTAATGAACACTATATCTCCTGCTTTGAGATCTTCCTTTGCGTATGCATCCACCGCCAAGGAACTCTGGGAAAACATCGTCGTAGAATGTCTCTCGGTAATCCGTCCCGTGTTTATCAACTCCGGTACTCACTTGCTATTCTTCGACAAGATAACTTGTCCATCTGCGACTACTTTGGAAAATATCAAGTTTTGTAGAGCGAACTAGACAACTACAAACCTATCACCATGGTGGAGTCGGCCCGCGATCGAGCGGGGGAGAAATTGTATCAATTTCTCATGGGGCTTGACAATGCCAAGTTCGGGGACATTCGCACCAACATATTGGCGATGAAATCTTTACCCGATCTCGACTCTGCCTATGCTATTGTGGTGGAAGCAGAACGCCAATGCATTGTGCTTGAAAAGCATGAAGAGCGCTCGCCGGCCATGAGATTCGCTGTTCAATCTGAAGTCCATTCTCGGCAGCAGTACACTAAACTCCGCGACCCCTCCTTGACTTGCTATCATTGTGGCCGAGTTGGACATCTCATTGATATTTGTTTCACTCTTCATGGTTATCCTGACTTGTGGGAAGATAACAAGCGAGGGGCATCTATGGGGTCCCGTGGGCGAGGCCGCGGGGTTGCTTCTCCGGGTCTCGTGGTAGTCACATATCAGGAACTCGTGGACGCAGGAGATTGATGGCAAATTCTGCAGTTGTTGCGGCTGTTACTACTAGCTCCTCTTCAGCTACGGCCGCTTCTACTTCTGTCGTGGCCAGTGCAGTCCCGGGTTTAAGTAGGGAGTAATATCATGCCTTACTTACCCTCTTGAATGCTCAACAACCCGGCACCGAACAAATTTCTAGTAACACGCACATAACTAATTTCATTATTGATTCTGGAGCTTCTCACCATATGACAGGAAATTATGCTCTCTTATCGAACATTAGAACAATTGCTCCTCATCTAGTTGATCTTCCTAATGGGTCTAATACGGCCGTTTGCAAGATTGGGGACGTTGTAATTACGGATTCGTTTATTCTTCGTGATGTTTTTTATCCTGTATCTCACGTGCACTCTTATTTCTATGGCTAAGTTATTACAAAATATGTCGAGTTTTATCACGTTTTTTGACAAGCTATGTGTGATACAGGACCGTTCCACGAAGATCCTGATTGGAGCGGGTGAAGAGAGTGATGGGGTATTCAAGTTCCGGGGGGTTCCTTCAGCATCTGTCTTTGCCGTTTCTATATCCAATAAAAGTGACCTTTGGCATCGTCGTTTCGATCACCCTTCTCCGAATATTATTTCTCATTTATCAAGGCTTATAGATTTTGGTCCATCTCATTTTCCTCGAAAGACTTCCTGCAATATTTGTTTTGTTTCCAAATAGAAAAGGAATACATTTTCTATAGTATTAATAAAGCTGAGGTACCATTTGCATTGATTCACTGCGACGTGTGGGGACCATACCCTATCTCGACGCGTAATGAAAAACGTTTTTTTCTTACTATTGTGGATGACTACACCCGGGCCACATGGATTTTCTTGTTGAAAACTAAATCTGATGTTGCCCTCCTCTTACCTAATTTTGTGCTATGGTCTTGCGGCAATTCTCTTTCGTCGTCGAGATCATTCGCACGGACAATGGAACTGAGTTTCTCCCTCTCTGCTCTTACTTCTCAGCCCAAAGAATTCTCCATCATATTTCGTGCGTGGATTTCCCACAAAAAAACGGACTCGTGGAGAGGAAACATTTCCACCTTCTCAACGTAGCCCGTGCGTTACGGTTCCAAGCACACTTACCTATCGAATGTTGGGGCGACTGCGTACTTACGGCGACGTTTCTTATCAACAGAACTCCTTCTGAGATTCTTTAAGGAAAATCTCCTTACGAGCTTCTCTTCCACAAGCCATCATCATATTCTCAGTTACGGGTGTTCGATTGTCTTTGTTACGTCCACACCCGCTCTCGTGACAAGTTTGCTGAACGCAGCCGTAAATGCATTTTCCTCGGATATCTTGATGGGAAACGAGCTTGGCGCGTGCTTAACCATGAAAGCTATGAATGTTTTGCTTCTCGGGATGTAGTTTTCCACGAAGATTCCTTCCCGTTTGCTTAAGTATCTGATTTGTCGGATGTTGCCTCCTCTACTCGATTGGATTCACTGGGCCCGTCTGTACGTCATCTTGATGACTTCTTGAGAATGTATAGCTCACCACCGAAGGTCGACAGGGGGAGTTCACCGTCTCCGAACTCTTCCCATGCTTCTGGGAGCTCATCCTCATCATCCTCGCAGTCCACGGGTCCATCTACTACTGAACAAACGGTTACCTTCTCCGTCAAGAAATCAGTTGTTGTTCTGTCTGGGGGTTTGTCTTCTCCTACTTCGTTATCAGACACTTCTTCCAGCGACGATGATACTGAAGAACTGGACCGTGGGAAACGTCCAAAGCAGAAATCGGTTCGTCTTGCTCCGTATGTCACTTATCACATCACAAGCTCGTACCCCGTCCACTCTTCTTCTACTTCACCCGTCCCCAGATCTTCAGGTACGTCCCTGTATCCTTTAGCTAACTACATCTCTTATGATCGTTTTCACCTAGTTAGCGTTCTTTCTTAACGTCTATTACAGATGCCCATGAACCGGCTACCTATAGTGAGGCCAAACAGGATTCCCGATGGCGAGCTGCTATGGATGCAGAACTCCTTGCTCTTCAAACTAATAAGACTTGGACTCTCGTTGATCTACCATCGGGCAAGAAACCGACCGGCTGTAAATGGGTGTATAAGATCAAGTATAAATCCGACGGTACTATTGAACGGTTTAAGGCTCGTTTTGTTGACCTCGGGAATCATCAGAAAGCGGGTCTCAATTACAATGATATGTTTGCACTCGTTGTGAAAATGACCACGGTCCGCGCTTTTCTCGTTTTTGCAGCTATACACGGCTGGGAAGTGCACCAGATGGACGTTCATAATGCTTTCTTACATGAAATTTTGGAAGAAGAAGTTTATATGCATCTTCCCCCGGGCTATGAAACTACCGATTCTTCCAAAATCTGCCGGTTACGGAAATCATTGTATGGGTTACGCCAGGCTCCGCGGTGCTGGTTCGAAAAGCTCACTCAAGCTCTTTACAGTTTGGCTTCACCCGATCCTACTCTGATTATTCTCTTTTCACCTTTGTTCGGGGCGACGTACGTCTTCACATCATCATATATGTCGATGATCTACTAGTTGGCGGGAATAATTCAACAGCGATTCAGGCGTTCAAACACTATCTGCGCACCTGTTTTCATATGAAGTATTTGGGAGATTTTAAATATTTCTTGGGTATTGAAGTTGCACGGAGTTCTGATGGGATTTTTCTAAGCCAATGTAAGTATGCTCTGAACATCGTTGAAGAGTGTGGGCTCAGTGGCTCTAAGCTGACTACTCTGCCTATAGATCCAAATCATTGGCTCGCCTCATCCTCATCCCCCCTCCATAGCGACCCGTAACAGTATCGTCGACTTGTGGGTCGTCTCGTGTATTTGGCTATCACTCGTCCTGATCTCTCCTACATAGTCCACATCCTCGCTCAGTTTATGCATGCCCCGCATACGGATCACTGGGACGCAGCCTTACGAGTGGTTAGATATCTCAAGGGTACTCCGGGACACGGCATATTACTTCACTCCGACAGTTCTCTACGATTGTTTGCTTACTGTGATTCTGATTGGGCCACGTGTCCTTTGCAACGGCGATCTCTTACCAGTTATGTTGTTCTCTTGGGCTCCTCTCCTATTTCCTCGAAGACGAAGAAACAACACATTGTTTCTCGTTCTTCGGCAAAAGCTGAGTATCGGGCCATGGCTTTCACATGTTGCGAAGTTAAATGGTTGCGGGAGATTCTCTCTACTCTTGGTGTTCCTCTCATTTCTCCCGCTCATCTTCATTGCAATAATCAGGCAGCAATACACATTACTTCTAACCCGGTGTTTCACGAAAGGACAAAACATATCGAGATTGATTGTCACTTTGTGCGTGACGAGTGGAAGGCCGGGCACATATATCTCTCCTTCTTACGTACGACCGAGCAACTAGCAGCCGTACTCACTAAGGCGGTTGGATGTGCTACGTTTGATTACTTACTCGGGAAGTTGGGTGTTTCCAATCTTCACACTCTAACTTGAGGGGAATACTACGGATATACACATATTTTAGAGAATATTTGATCAATATTTGATTGATATTTTGGAGAATATTTGGTCAATATTTGATTGATATGTAATCGAGTGATCATAGAAAACTTTTCTAATATCTCGGATTGTATGTTTGTATATATTTCTGTACAATCGAAAGAATACACAGATCGGGTTTTCTATCGCGTTTCAACCTGCAATAATTATTCATAAATCTTTTTTTACTATTAGATTTAAAGGAGTAAAATGGTATCTTTACTATTAAGTTTAACATACATGCACGCATGCATTTATATATACACACACGTACACATGTTATATAATATATAGAATAGGCTCAAGCCTAAGGGAATAGAGCATTCCCGTGATGAACATCGTAGGTTTGTGTGATTGTAGAAATAATCCGTCATTTTATTTCACCTAACTCCAATGTGGGAGACAGATCATTATTACTCTTCAACGACAGTACCAACAAATTATACAAATTCGCATGTGAAAGATACAATATTATATATATATACATATATATATACTCCTCCTTTCTCTTTAAATTAGAAAGGTTATAGAAACAACAGATGAGTTATATGTATACATCTTATTAAAGATTTCTAGACGATCCACATTTTCAATTTTAAAAAATGGTTATAAATCCCGATGTACCAGCCCATACAACGTTTTATTGTATGAATAAACTATGCAGATTGCATTTATTTTTTGTTAATATCATGATTATCAAAATTTAGATGCGTAATGATATATTTAATAGTAAGTTCGCTTAAAAAAATATTATTATAACCAAAGAAATATTAGGTCTAACTAATCATTCGTATGCATTAGCATCTTGATTAGATATAATCAGCAAGAAAATTATTAAAAATAAAAAAGAAGCCCAAAAAACTAAGTGAAGAGACACAAAAAATGGCTCCTTAGCTCATGATCAAGCCCCTTTGATCTCCCCTCATGTACCCTCATATAAACATATATATATATATACCCACAATATGTATTTATAAAAACATACAAAAATATTCAATACATACACATTTGCATTTCTTGATTTGCAACAAAACCCTATTCCACGATCCATGGCTAACCAAATCAATGGAACCATCAATAATTCGATTTCTAAAATCGAAATCATCCAAAAACTTCACGTTTATCCTAAACATAAACATCCAGAGAAGACATTGACTCTGTCTAATTTGGACCGTCAGTGTCCATTGCTCATGTACTTAGTGTTCTTCTACAAATCCGACAGAACTCACAACGTTTCTACTGAATCTCTCTTCTCGAATCTGAAACTCGGATTGGAGGAGACTCTTTCTGTGTGGTATCCAGCCTCTGGTAGATTGCATTTGGATCCAAAAGACAAGAAGCTCAATCTATGGTGCAACAATGGCGGCGCTGTTGTGGTTGAGGCGGCGACACGTGTCGAAATGTCAGAACTCGGAGACTTGTTTCAGTACAACGAGTTATCAGAGACTTTGGTTTATAAACCTCCCCTCAATGGCGATTTCTCTGAGATGCCTTTAGTTGTTGCTCAGGTATGTACACTGTATATGCATGGGTGTACGAATATATGTATGATATACTTATTAAATGAGATATTCAATTTTAATATAAATTTGGTTTTAAGATAAATGGATTTAGATCTAATGAAATTTTACAATTTAGAGGTGGTGAATAATACATATATATATATATGTATGAATGAGGTTAATACTTTTATTTTTCATCTATGAAGTGGTGACCCACGACCATCATTTTTGTTGACATGCACCATCAAGTTCTCGAACGTATATTATAGCCTGCAAGCCCATTAATAAATCACACACAAAACTAACTAGGGTTTGTACACATAATAATCAACATAGGTGATAACATATAACTATTTCTTGACGTATTGATAACATAATGTAGGTGACAAGATTTGCATGTGGAGGGTATTCAATCGGCATAGGAACAAGCCATTCAGTGTTCGATGGACTCTCAGCTTATGATTTCCTTCGTGCATGGGCTTCTAATTCTACCATTCACAGTAGATCCAACAATAACAAAAGTGACCAATTGATCATCAAGCCAATTCACGATAGAGCCAATCTTCTACTCAACCCTAAACCTAATCCTAACCCGAACCTTAACCCCGGAGCGACAGCTGCAGCCATTGATCATCTGTATCTGCTCATAAAGCAGATGATGATGTCCATGAGCGGGGGGCAAACCAGTAATTTAGAGGCCTCGAGCTCGGAATTTCTGATTAAGACCTTTGAGCTTAGTGGTGAAGCAATAGATAAGATGAAGAAGAAAGCGAGGGATAGAGATGATAATCTACCAAAAGGGTTCTCTTTTTCTTCCTTTGAGTTTCTTGCTGCTCATTTGTGGAAGGTGAAACATAAATCTCAAAAAACGTTTTCTTCTCAAAAGTTCACATTTTTTTTATTCTATTTGAGTTTGATTATACAGTATGACAATAATAACGAAATCGAACATCTTCAGGCAAGAACAAGGGCTTTAGGGTTGAGGAGAGACGCCATGGTTTGCTTACAATTCGCAGTGGACATAAGGAAGAGGGCAAATCCGCCGCTGCCGGAGTATTTTTCTGGCAATGCTTATGTGCTCGCCTCGGTGGCTTCCACCGCCGGAGATTTACTTAACCTAACCACTGGATCAGTAATTAACAAAATCAGAGAAGCCAAAAACTCAATTGACCAAGACTACATCAATGCCTACATAGAAGCCCTAGGGCATGGGCAGAATGACACAAATCTCCCTCCCATAAAGGAATTAACCATAGTATCGGACTGGACAAAAATGCCATTTCACAACGTCGGGTTCATAGCCGGTGAACCAGCGGATTACGTCTCACCTCTTCGTCCACCGGTGCCACAAGTTGCATATTTCATGCAAAACCCTAAGGATCCTAAGGGACTTCATGTGAGGATCGGTTTGAACCCAAATAATGTTGATGATTTCTCCAATAATTTCTTCAATTATAATAACTAAGGTATCATTATTAGTTATATCTATATGTTAAATCACTTTTTCAGATTGATCTTGTGTTAGTATGTAATATGGGTCGTCTGGTTATAATATAAAAGGGTGATTGGTTTTAATTGATGTATGATGATGCTTTGTAACAATAATGCATCTTTGCTTTGTAACTTGTTTTTATTACTTTCCATCATCTCTTATTTTAGGATAATTTACTTTTTTATGCTATAAAGTTTGCTATGTTTTTTATATAAAAAGAAGAAATGTTCTGTGTTCTTTGCTTTTTATTCCTCTATGGCCTACCCCAAATTTTGTTGGTTATATATATATATATATATATAGAACATATCCATATTTTATTGATTTATCTAATTTCTATGGTTTGTAAATTATTTTCTATATTGATAAATGATTTGATTATATGTTTCTTAGAAAGATTATACATTTCAATATACACACGAAATGTGACAGATTTTGGTCCAAAATGAACTTTAGAAATTATGTTTGATATAACATGATCATAACTTATTTATTCATATAAAGATTCTCCATTTGTAGTCAAACCTCACCAGGAAAATAAAATTGAATATAAAAACATACTGAAAATGCACAAATATTAGAGTATGCATAAGATATCATATCAAACTTGTGATAGTGCAGATTCATGGATTTACTTTTTAGAATAATAACCAGAATGGATTTTGGCTTTGTAGATAAAAAAAATAAAAAAAAAAGGAAAATATAGTTGGTAAAGTTGGATTGCATTTTGGAGTTCATGTGCTTAAATTCTTCACTCTAAATTTATTTTGTATGCTCTGCCTGTTTACAGTCTATCGTAGATTTTGCTTAATTAGTACGGTTTACAACAGGTTTCGGGAGTTTACTCAGTGCACATTCGAATGATAATAATTGCGGGTTCACACGATTATTGAACAAACAATTAAAAAGTGGATATGTAAATGCAATAAAATTAGTGTCGTAGGATATACTTATAAATTCAGGTTGTTGCGACTTGCAAGGAGCAGAAGTTCAAATAATGAGAAATTCAAGGAGTTAACGAGAAGTTTGGGGAGAAGAAGATAGAGTCAAAAGTGGATCCAGAGAAGTCAACGTTGATGGGAATCAACAAGGAAGTGCGGCTGGAAAACCGGAAGGGTAGCTGAGCACGGGCGATGATAGATAAGTTAACTCGATGAAGTTAACTGATCTGGAAAAAATATCGAAGAAGTACTTAAAACAGAGCAGAAGCAGATCTCAGGGTTTTAAGTGTACTTAGAGTAATATTGTATGAAAGCGAGAGAAACAGTTTAGTGTTTATTTACATCTAACTTAGGGGGAGTTATATGTGGAGATCTTTAGTACTTTGTAAAAGCGAACAAGTATACTTAAAGATTGATTGGTAAATAAAACTAGTATTGTTTTGAGTATTTTGGTCTCTTCAAATTAACGATCAACCAAGTTGTCTGTCTACAAGTTTTTCAATTGGTATCAGAGCTGGTAACCTAAAATTTAGAGCAATTCTAAGATCAGGTTCGAGATCCTAGAAGACAACAATATGGAAGGACCAAGAGATCTGTATGCCTTCGGAAAACCCGTCATGCTTGATGCATCTAATTATGGTTATTGGAAAGTAAAAATGAGAGCAAGCATAAGAGGAATTGAAGAAGATGCTTGGAGTGCTGTGAAAAATGGGTGGAATTCACCAACTATAATTGATGAAAATGGAAATAACAAGAAAAACCTTCAGATCAATGGACGCCCAGTGAGAAAAGAAGTTCGACGTTCAATGCTAAAGCCTTAACAACTATTTTTTCATCTATAGACATAAATGAGTTTAAGAAAATTCAAGGATGTGAATCTGCAAAAGATGCATGGGATACTCTAGAGACTTCATTCATGAAGGAACTACAAGTGTCAAAAGAACACGTCTAGATATTCTAGAACATCAGTTTGAGAAGCTGGAAATGGGCGAGTATGAAAGTGTCAAGGAATTCAGTGGTCGAATGAATGCAATTGCCAACGAAGTAAGTGTTCTTGGACAAAATCTTGATGATAAGAAGCTTTTCAAAAAATTGCTCAAATGTATACCAAAGAAATTCCACGCACAAAAGGTTGCAATGACTATGTAATTGAATACAGATACTACAAGTTTTAAAGCAATAGTTGGAATTTTAGCAGCATATGAGCTTGAATTTCAACTCAAACAAGGGGATACAGAAAAAGAGGGAAGCAAAGGGGTTGTACTATAGGCTACAACAGAAAATTTTAGACTTGATAATCTTGAAGAAACTATTTTTTTTACTAACCAAAAGATTTGGAAAGTTTATGAAAAAGCGCTCAGGAGTGAAAAAATCATCTACTGATGAAACTGGAAACAAAAAGGACAACAAATCCGGAGCTCAATGCCATGAATGTAAAGGGTTTAGTCATTTCAAATCTGATTGTCCCAGTATCACAAAAAGAGAAAGTATACTGAAAAATCTACGAGAAACACAATGCTACAAATGTAAAGGGTTTGGGCATACCAAGAATGAATGTGCAGATAAAAACCATATTAAGGGAAAATCACTAATCATGTTTAGTGAATCGAGTTCGAAATTTGAAGATGAAAATGAAGAAGAACAGTCAAGTTTTGTTGCGTTCATTGAAATCATTGATGAGACTTTCAAAGAAAGTGACAAAAATGAAATTGAATAAGAGGAAGATGAGGTGGATGTGGAGACTATCTACAATGAATGGCTAAAAATGAGCAAAATAAATATTCAACTGGTCAAGACTAATGAGAAACTAGAAGCTCAAATTCAAGAAATGAAGCAGGACGTAGTGTTGAAGGAAGAAGAAGTATGTTTTGTCAAAAGCCAACTTGAGGAAACAAATAAACAGTTGAAAATGCTTTCAAATACCACTGACAAACTGGATCATCTGCTCTCAATGGGCAAAAGAAAAGGAGATAACCATGAAATTGGTTATATGGGAAAATCAAGTGACACATAAAATAAATTTGTTTCTGGAGGTGATCTGCAAGAGGATATGAAACAGAAAGAAAAACAACAATCATACAATACACTTAATAAGGATCATGGCTTCAAAGACTAAAAGACAAGCAGAAATGAAAATCATCATTTTCATAGGTACAATTCAAGTAGACAGTATCAGTTTCTACATCACGGCTACAACACTGGAAGGACAAATCAGATACGATTTCACAGACAAAAGATTGGAAGAAGATATCAAAGTGTAAATCAAAAGAGAACTCTGGTGACATGTTACTTTTGTGGAATCAGAGGACACAAACAGACCACATGCTACAAAACATTCACGTATGACTCAGGTAAGTCCCATAAATTTAAACAAGTTTGGATTAAGAAGAGTTATTTATATTGCAATGTTGCCTACATTTCTGCACAAAAAGAAATATCTAACATCTGGTACTTTGATAGTGGTTTCTCTAGACATATGACAGGTACAAGAGAACTCTTTTCAAATTTTACAGAAATAAAAAATGCAGGTAGTGTTTTTTTCGGTGATGGAAACAAAGGAAAGATTCTCGAAAAAGGCGATATAAACTCACAAGGACAACCTGTTTTGAAAAATGTGCAATATGTAGCGGGTTTAACAACTAATCTGATTAGCATAAGTCAACTGTGTGATAGCAATCATCGGGTTCAATTTAATAATAAAGAATACCAAGTGATGAATTCTGACAACAAGTGTATACTTACACGTTCGCGTTCTTCAAACAACTGCTATGTGTGGAGTGGAGAGAAAATTTGTAGTATCCTTGTGGCATCAACGATTAGGACATATGAACTATAGATCTCTGGTGAAACTATCAAGTTCAACTGTTGTCAGAGGTATTCCTAAATTAAAATTGGATAAAACAGAAGTTTGTAAACCATATCAATTAGGAAAACAGGTGAAAGTACATCACAAGAAGATGCCTGACGTGAAGACTGATAAAATTTTGGAGCTGGTACATATGGACTTGATGGGTCCAATGAGAACATAAAGTTTTGGAGGAAAGAGATACATTTTTTTTGGTTGTTGATGATTTTTCTAGGTACACTTGGGTGAAATTTTTAAGACAAAAATCTGACACATTTGAATTATTTCATTTCTTGTTTCTTCAACTGGAAAACACAAAAGGGTGTATTGAAAGGATCAGGAGTGGTCATGGGAAGGAATTTAGAAATGAAGTATTTCAGAATTTCTGTAAAAAGCATGGCATCGTTCATGAATTTTCTGCGCCCAAAACACCACAACAGAATGGTATTGTTGAAAGGAAGAACAGAAAGTTACAAGAGATGGCACGGGCAACACTGCATGGGAAAACCATCTCTATCACGTATTGGGCTGAAGCCATACATACTGCATATGTTACATCATTAATCGTGTGTACATCCAACCAGGTATATCAAAAACTCCTTATGAACTGTGGAAAGGTAAGAGCCCGAATTTAACCTTTTTTCATGTTTTTGGGTGCACTTGCTATGTGCTGAACGACAGAGACTGTTTAGGTAAGTTTGATGCTAAAAGTGATGAAGGAATTTTTCTTGGTTATGGTAACAACACAACTGCATTCAGAATATTTAACTTGCGTACCAGAAAAGTTGTTGAATCTGTGAATGTGGTATTTGATGAAGATCATCTAACTGACAGTGTTATTTTTCCGTTTTCTACAGATACAGTACAAGAACAATCAGAATCAGCTACCGACCATTTAAGTGTACATACTGAACAAGCTATTGCTGAATGTGAAAAAGATGGCGATTTTTCTGAACATGAAAATCACAGAACCAGCATGGAACAAACAACGGTGCATAAAAATCATTCAATAGAAGATGTCATAGGAAACATTGAAGATTGTAGGAGAACACGAAATAAACCAAGGGTAAATTATCATGATATGGTTAAATTTGCATGTTTTATGTCGCAAATAGAACATAAGTGTGTTCGTGATGCCTTAGATGATGAATCTTGGATAAAGGTCATGCATGAAGAGTTAGAACAATTCATTAGGAATGATGTCTGGACTTTGGTTCCTCGTCAAGTGGATTTAAATGTGATTGGAAAAAAATGGATATTTAAAAATAAAACTAACGAAAAAGGTAAAATTTTCAGGAACATAGCGAGATTAGTAGCGCAGGATTATACACAAGTCGAAGGTGTTGACTTTGATGAAACTTTTGCTCCTGTTGCTAGATTAGAGTCAATTCGACTACTACTTGGTGTTGCATGTTTTTTTGGTTTTAAGTTATTTCAGATGGATGATAAAAGTGCATTTCTAGATGGTATACTTCAAGAGTAGGTTTATGTCGAACAACCAAAAGGTTTCGAAGATCCGCATCATCCAGATCATGTGTACAGACCTAAAAGGCCCTGTACGAATTGAAGCAAGCCCCACGTGCTTGGTATGAACGACTGACAAGTTTTCTGATCTAGAACGGCTACAAGAGAGGGGGAGTTGACAAAATGTTGTTTATTCATAATTCTGATAACATTGTGTTAGTTGTGCAGATTTATGTAGATGACATTGTTTTTGGTTCCAAATAGCAGGATAAAGTAAATTGGTTTGTTCAAACAATGAAGCGAGAATTCGAGATGAGTATGTTTGGTGAACTAAGTTATTTTCTTGGTTTGCAGGTGAAACAATTTGACGATGGATTGTTCATATCTCAGAGCAAATATGCTAAAAATCTGGTGAAAAGGTTTGAATTAGATCACAGCAAATCAGCTAGTACCCCTATGTCAACAACAACTAAGCTGACAAAAGATTCGGATGGAGAAGATGTTGAAGTGAAACTTTATAGGAGTATGATTGGAAGTTTACTCTATCTTACTGCCAGTAGACCTGATTTATGTTTAAGTGTAGGGATTTGCGCCAGATATCAAGCAAAACCGAAAAAATCTCATTTGCTGGCTGTGAAACGAATAATTAAATTTGTCAAAGGTACAACAGAATATGGAATTTTTTATTCCAGAGATACTAATTGTGAACTTGCAGGTTTTAGTGATGGTGATTGGGGAGGCAATGCGGATGACAGAAAAAGCACATTTGGTGGTTGTTTCTTTCTTGGAAACAACTTAGTCTCTTGGCATAGTAAAAACCAGAATTCAACGTCGTTATCTACAGTAGAGGCTGAATATATTGCCATGGGGAGTTGTTGCACTCAACTCTTGTGGATGAATCAGATGCTAATGGACTACGGTATGAGTTCTAAAACCTTTGTTGCATGGTGTGATAATACAAGTGATATAGATATCTCGAAAAATCTTGTTCAACATTCTAGAACAAAACATATTGAAATAAGGCATCATTTTTTGAGAGAGAAGGTTGAACAAACACAAATGAAAGTGGAATATGTACCTATGGAACGTCAGCTAGTAGATATCTTCACAAAAGCTTTGGATTTAAATCGGTTTGTTTCCCTACGAAAATCACTTGGTGTTTGTGAGCTTTGATGATTTCGTTGACATAAGTGATAAGTTGATGGATTTTTCGGAGTTAATGATGATCTTATGAAAAAAAAGGAAAATACGTATAAGTCTGCATGGTTTAAGTAGACTTCGTTGACTCTGCTCAGTTTATTGGATATTGCTATGGTTCTGTCTTGACAAGTTTCTTGCCTGGAAAATTAAGTGCACTTAATTGTATCACTTACTCCTCTACCAGCTTTTACACTTATTTCTATGCAGATGTAAGAAAAATATGTTATGAGTATATGCTCGACTCTAAATTGGGAGATATTCAGTTTCAGTTATAATGTCCTATGATACAAAGCTAAGTTAAGCTTACATACTCCTCTATGTTAAGTTCATTTACATAAGGGTATACCTCAAATAATGGGTAATTAAGGAACTTGTTATATGAACAAAAGGATATGTACATAACGTCCTAGAGGCTGTTGAATATTTTTTATAAAAAGGAGATAAAATCTATTGCTGAAGCGTGTGTTAAGTGAAAACCAGTCTTGTGTAAGTATACTTAAATGGTCAATCTTGTGCTTTATTTGACTAACTCTTAACGATCTGGTTTATTTTGAATTTTTATCATTCTTAACAGCTTATTTTAAACAATTTAAATCAACAAGCAAATTTAGCACTCGAGTGTTTCTCCTTAAAACAGGACGGTTTTCTGAAAAACGGTTTTTGTGAATTGATGGTTTGGTGGCTGATGTGACTAGTGTAGTTATTTCCAATATTTTTGAACTCTTTCTTTTTCGTCTAAACCGCAGCTACACTTATCTCTCTTTAAACTACTACATTTCACTCACATTTTGAAATTTCGAAACCCTAACCTTTGGTTGAGAGAGAAAGGAGAGAAATTTTTGTTTGCAGTCTTCTTCACGAATAACAGAGAGCAAAAATGGCAACCAGAAGAAGCCGATTTCTAGGTCTCGATGACGATGCTCTTCTATTGCTTGATAAAAAACAGGTCCGTATGGAAGACCTGGTGTTTACAGTCAATCCTCCCAGAGTGAATGGCAAGAAGTATAAAATTCTGGTAACAAAACACTTTGCTCCCAACAAACGCACTCAAATGCAACATCCATGGTCCACATCCATACCATTTGTGAACCTAGTCAAGGTTCATCCTCTAGCTCGACGTCGCAGAGAGATGTTCCAAAAACGGTGCCGAATCCTTAAAAATCTGGTCCATCGTCTTCACGAAGAGGTACACATTTATCTCTTCAAAAGCCTTTTCCCACAAGTTGTATAAAGAGTCATATGTCAATAGGTTTAAGACTCTCAAGGAAAGAAAGATATTTTCATAAAGGGGTCTAAGTGTGGACCAGTTCAAGCATCTGGATATCTGGAAATTGTTAGTTGATCGGAAACTAACACACAGTGACGTCTGTCGTACCGGTCTGCAAAGAGTTGGTGTATGCCTACCTCTCCCCTGAAATTGAGGAATCGGGCTCTCTGATGTTTGGAATGACATATGTCCAGGGTAGGCTAATTAAATTTGATGTAGAGGTTATTAACAAATTTTTTGGAACGTCAAATGTGGAGATTACTCGGACGAAGGAGCTCTAGATAATTTGGACATGGATAAAATCACAAAAGAGCTTACCGATGGCAATCTGATATAGTGGCCTGGACAGATTCCAAATTCCAAACTACAGTGGGAATATGTCTTGTTGAATAAGATATGTCGTACAAGAAGACAGATGGAATCCGGCAAGACATTTCTCTACTGCTTGAACAATGATATCCAAATAAACTTTGGAAAGGTGATTCTGAACTCTATTGTGGATCTTGGTTTATCGAATTCCACAAAGTTTATTCTGTCATTTCCGTGTTTGATTCAGAACATTCTGAGCCAACAAGTCTTGGATATCATTGGTTCTGAGGAGGTACGAGAAAATATTCCTCCATGGATCATATTAGAGAAGAGGTACATGGCTAAGATACCTTTGTCGGATGCCAATGCCACTCCTGGCGTTGATGTAGTTCAAGAACTCCTCCAGTTAAAACAGACAATCACAATGATGCAGTCTACCTTAGAGGCTGCTCAGAAGTCGATCACTGGGCTTCTGAAGCGTTATCAGAGTAAACGTGTGTAGTTTTTTCTTTTTGTCATATTCTAATGCTTGTTTTCTGTTTTGATGTTTTTTGTTTTAATTTCTTATCACAGAAAGAGGGGGAGAACTATAGGAGGATGAGGAACAAGTGGAACAAACAACAACCAAGGCAAAAGGAAAAAGACCAAGGAACTGATATGTTCCTTAGTATTCACAATTTTTTTTAAAGTGCACTTACAGACAAAATCTATTTCCAGTGTACTTAATTATATCTATGGTTGAACCTATTTGTGTTGCTTGGTATTGCGCTATGGTTACTGGTTGGTATTGCTATGCTTAAATCTTTATTGCATTGTGATTGAATTCTGTATGTTGATTGACGTGTGTTTATGTGATAAGAATTCAAAGGGGAAGATTGTAAATGCAATAAAATTAGTACCGTAAGATATAATTGTAAATTCAGGTTGTTGCGACTTGCAAGGAGCAGTAGTTCAAATAAGGAGAAATTCAAGGAGTCAACGAGAAGTTAGGGGAGAAGAAGATGGAGTCAACAGTGGATCCAGAGAAGTCAAGGCTGATGGGAATCAGCAAGGAAGTGCGGCTAGAAAACCGGAAGGGTAGCTGAGCATGGGCGATGACAGATAAGTTAACTCGATGAAGAGAAGAGGCTAACTGATCTCGGAAAAATATCGAAGAAGTACTTAAAACAGAGCAGAAGCATGTCTCAGGGTTTTAAGTGTACTCACTACTTGAAAATTCAAGATTAGGGACGGAATTTGGGGACCGATATTTCCGTCCCTAAATTTAGAAACGGATTATACACGGGTTAGGGACGAAAAATGAAATTCGTCCCTAATCCGTCCCCAAATTTGGGTACAGAAGAGTCGTGCCTAATCCGTTTCTAAATGCGGACCAATTAGGGACAGAAAAGTAATTCGTGCCTAAATTGGAGACGACACGTCATCCGTCTCCAAATTTGGAGACGGGCAGGTCATCCGTCTCCAAATTTGGAGACGGGCAGGTCATTCGTCTCCAAATTTGGAGACGGATTTGGGATCATCCCTAAATTTAGGACTTTAAAAACCGTTTTAGGGACGGTTTCGACGATTTTTCGGAAAATTAATCTCTTAGTCCCTAATCTGTTCCTAATTCGTGTATAAATAATCTATTTAACTCCTCAACCATTGATATGTTTTTCATAAGAACTCTCATAATTTTCACCTCATATCTTCTATGGTGTTTGCGATATAATGGCATCTTCATCAAGATCGAACATTTTCGATTCTAAACAATGGATGTACTGAAGAATTGATCCAGAATCTCAAAGCGTATCGAAAGAGTTTATAGAAGGCGTCACACAGTTTATGACAGTGGCGACGAATCAACAAGTTTACAAAGAAACGGGTACGTTGGTTTGTCCATGCGTCAAATGCAAGAATGAAAAATTTGTTAATGAGAGAACTGTTTGGAAGCATCTTTATTCAAGAGGATTTACCCCGAATTATTTCATGTGGTTATGTCATGGAGAAAAATTTGCACCACGATCTAGTAATGTTGTGGAAAACTTTAGGGGCACTATACATCATGATGAATTTGAGTATTCTCAAGATGTAGAAATGAACCCCTATGTGGAAATGGTGCAAAATGTATTCCGTGAAAGAAACGAAAATATTGAAGAAGATCCAAATGAAGAAGCAAAAAGTTTTTTTGAAATGATAGAAAGTGCTAGGAATCCACTTTATGATGGTTGTAGGAGTGGTTTATCACAGTTATCTCTGTCTGCACGTTTGATGAATTTGAAGACTGAAAATAATTTGTCTGAGAATTGCATGAATTCGATATTGCAATTAGTAAGAGATTATTTGCCAGAAGATAATAATGCAGTAGACTCCTATTATGAGACAAAGAAGATGATGCGATCTTTGGGTTTATTGCCATATCAAAAGATTGATGTTTGTCAAGACAATTGCATGATTTTTTGGAGAGAGACATCGGAGATGAGTAATTGTCTATTTTGTGGAAAAGATCGGTTTTATTTAACAAAGAATGGAAAATCGGTTCCATATCGTCGTATGTGGTACTTACCAATTACAGACAGATTAAAAAGATTGTATCAATCTGTGGAGACCGCAAGCGACATGAGATGGCATGCTGAGCATTCAAGTCAGGAAGGAGAGATGTGTCATCCCTCAGATGGTGAGGCGTGGAAACACTTTAACAAGGTATACCCTGATTTTGCGGCTGAGAGTCGAAATGTCTATTTAGGTCTTTGTACCGATGGTTTTAATCCATTTGGGATGTCTGGAAAGAATTATTCATTGTGGCCAGTTATAGTGACACCTTACAACTTACCACCGGATATGTGCATGAAACGGGAATTTTTGTTTTTGACAATAATGATTCCCGGGCCTAATCATCCGAAAAGAAGTTTGGATATATTTCTTCAACCACTTATTGAAGAATTAAAAGAATTATGGAATGGAGTTCAAGCGTATGATGTGTCGAGGCGACAAAATTTATGTTACGAGGTGCTCTCATGTGGACAATAAGTGATTTTCTAGCTTATAGTATGTTATCTGGATGGACAACGCATGGTCGATTGGCTTGTCCATATTTCATGGAGGAAACAGATGCTTTTCAGTTGAAACATGGAAGAAAGACGAGTTTGTTTGATTGTCATCGTCGTTTTCTTCCTGTTGATGATGCATTACGGCGCAACAAGAGAAATTTCAAAAGGAATGTACTTGTGCGGAAATCTCCTCCTCCAGTTTTGACCGGCGAAGAGATTTTGTATGAACGACTTCTTGCTTTGGGTATTCCGAGGAGTATATTTAATTATTATCCCTTTAATAATTACGACTTAAACCCATAACTATTGAAATATTGCATAAATGGCATGAGACTTTCAATCTCCCACTTGCCTTTACGTAATGTCTCAAATAGTCGAAATACATGTATCTCCATACACATACTTGCCCGTACATTTTATGTACTAACCCAAAAGAAAAATCAAATACAATTATATTCTTCGGTGCTAGCGGGTGAATATAACTGTATCCCACAGTGATTGTCTAACAATCATAATCAGATACCGAGACACTCGTATGTGTGTGACCTCGTAGGTTCATCACTAAACTGGTAGTCAATTAGTCTTACTAATTAACTAATCGAGGTTGGCATCTAGAAACACTCCTCAACGACCAGATAGTGTGAAGTAACATCTTTTACTCTGTAGAACCATGATAAAAAGGACAATATTATTATTTCCCTCCGTCTTTACAACTCCGGATAATCCTAGGACATGGTCTAACTCTGTAGAACCATGGTAGAAGGATAATATTATTATTTCCCTCCGTCTTTACAGCTCCGGATAATCCTAGGACATGGTCTAACTGTCAAGTCCTACTAGATTATCAACTATGTTTCATGCCTAACATAACTGACTGGTGAATGATCGCAAGAAACTCCTTTCTTTTCTCATTCAAATGCCCTGGCCAAGGTCTTTTCGGTCATTATGTTGCTGACAACATAGAGCTCAAACTCTTTACCTAGAGTTGACGGATTCCATCTTGATCAATCACTAACTGCACAAGCATTCCCAATATCCTTTCAACTTACATCCCAAGACATAAGGTGTCCAGAATCAAAGAATGGTAGATAACTTGTCAGTTACCATGTTGATCTCAGGTCTAAGGAAATCATAATATTCTAATCCTTTTAGAGGAATTCCTATTGACAGTTCAATGGTAATGCAACCATTAGGAATTCTTTCTTTGGGTCTATTCAATGACCACATCTCTATGTGCATCATCCATACATGTGATTTAGTAAAAGAGATCTACTAATTTCTATCAAATAGAAACCATCACATCTATGTTGATCTATCTGGATTACTAATGTCCAATTAGTTATCCTATGATCAAGAACGATTTAGATTAAGTTTTACCAAAACTTGACTCTCTTTATCATGATCTCTATCATGATGACAAGTTTCTAAACTTAATCATGGACTCTATCATACTAGCTATGAAAACATATACACATATATATTTACAAATATCATCAAAATGATAAAATAATGCCATTTTATTTATTCATAAGTGTTCAAAATATATGACAAAAATAGCTCTTAAATAGCTACAACAATTGTACTATTCCTAGAACTAATTCCAGCATGTCATGTTCTTCAATCCAATCTTCAACTTGTGCTTGTCAAACTCATTTGAACCAAGCGCCTTTGTGAGCGGATCTGCTGCATTCTCTTCTCAATGATTTCCCTTATCAGATGGTATTTCCGCAGAACATGCTTTGATCTTTTATGAGATCTTGGTTCCTTTGCCTGGGCTATTGCCCCGGTATTATCACATAATAAAGGAACTGGTTCCTTTATCGAAGGTACCACATCAAGTTCAGTTATGAACTTTCTCATCCAGACCGCTTCCTTAGCAGCTTCGCAAGCCGCTATGTATTCCGCTTTAGTAAACGAATCAGCTACAGTAGCTTGTTTGGAACTTTTCCAACACACTGCTCCCCATTGAGACAAAAGACATACCCCGATGTTGATCTGCTATCGTCCTTATCGGACATAAAGCTAGCATCTGTGAACCCTTCTAACTCCAAGTTAGAATCTCCATAAACGAGGAATTGGTCTCTCGTCCTTCTCAAGTACTTGAGAATGGTTTTCACCAATTTCCAGTGTTCCTCACCGGGATCTGCCTGATACGGACTCGCTACATTTAGCGCAAAGGCTACATCAGGCCTCGTACATGTCAGAATACATGATGGCTCCCACTGCACTAGCGTATGGGATCCTACTCACGTGTTCTCTCTCTTCTTGTGTCTGAGGACAATCCTCTTTGGAGAGAGTAATTCCAGTGTCTATCGGTAGATACCCTCTCTTGGAATTTTTCATGTTATACCTCTTCATGATGGTATCAATGTACTGGGACTGTGATAGTCCTAGCAACCTCCTTGATCTATCTCTATAGATCTTTATTCCCAGAATATAGGTTGCTTCTCCCAGATCTTTAATGGAGAACTGTTCGGATAACCAAAACTTCGTCTCTTGCAACGCCAGAATGTCATTCCCCATGAGCAATATGTCATCCACATAAAGTACAAGGAAGACAACCGTGCTCCCACTAAACTTCTTGTACACACAAGGCTCTTCTTCGCATCTAACAAAGTTGAACTCTTCAACTACCTTGTTAAAGCGAATGTTCCAGGTTCGAGAAGCTTGCTCGAGTCCATAAATGGACCTCTCAAGCTTGCATACCATATGAATTTGAGTTGGCAACGTGAAACCCTCAGGTTGAGTCATGAAGACTTCTTCCTGGAGCTCTCCGTTAAGGAAAGCTGTTTTCATGTCCATCTGCCAAATCTCATAGTCATGGAATGCCGCTATCGCAAGCAGAATCCGAATAGATTTGAGCATTGCCACAGGGGAGAACGTTTCTTCATA